>SJOL01009700.1:462331-546863 GCA_004794785.1 Opisthorchis felineus | reverse complement strand
ATATATATATATATATATATTCATATTTTTCGAACGAACACCAGCTAAACGAACGTCGTCATCAGAGGTAGTGATAAGGACGCTGATTCAGTGTGGAGAACTACTTTCATTTACAAATTAAATTGGGGTTGACAAAAGAATCAACTGAATATCGGCTGAATGTGAAAATGATTAGATTTTATCGGTTACGTACAATTTGATGTTCGAACAGAACATAGGATTGATGGACATCTGGAGACTACCCCACCAAATGAGCCCCAAGAAGAGCAAAACCGGTAGTGGGGTGTCAAACTGTTTTCAGTAACCTTATAAGTAGTGCGCTACATTAACAATTAAGGGTTCGTATTTTGTACCATGGTTTCGACTGTACTGGAGCAATAATCACTGTCCATTGCACACATAAAAACGAAATAAAAAACACGTTCTTAGGCATAGTTGTGCCACTGCACGCTGGACTGTCTCCCGCGGATAGCCTAACATCGAACGCAGACTGATATAAGTTTTGGTGGAGAGTGAGCGGTAGGATTCCCACATTTTCCAATGGCAATTCAAGCGCGCAACACTTGCTTTTAGCAGCAGGTAAGTAAGGAACATTTTTGTTCTTTTTTAATTGATTCTCGGTAGAAACTTCGATGGATACTGTCATACCTTGGAGCGAAACGTCCATCTTAACTGTAGTCTTTTCGATAGGCGATAACCCAGATAACCTGTCCGTGCTGATGTTAACAGTATCCATCGTTCCAGGAGAGCCGCCGACCACCAGTTGTTCACATCACGACTGTTCCTGTTAAAATCAATAGATCTGATGGCTGTTCTCTATGAGCCTAGCAAAACAGGGTCTTAAGGCATCATAGGCAGCATGAAAACTGGATCGAAAAGCTAGCATTGGAGTTTCACGATAAGCTGCTGTTCGGATTCAATTTATTTACGCTTGTCATTTAGGATACTAGGACACCTGCCTCGCAATGTCTCCACACAAGGTAGTCTACCCAAGCAAGGAGATCGCTGGTTAATGAGCTGCCTAAATGGGAATTATATCTTTGTCCCAGAGGTCAGTGTTAAGACGATTAACAACTTCGATGACATACATGATCAACAGCACTGCAACTTCCCGAGGGATGGAAAGGTATCGTGAACACCTTTTTGGCGATCTCATCCATCGTTGCATTTGTGTAGTTTATCTGACGTGTAGACGGGCAACAGTTTTTCCGAGTCGTCGATTGTGTCTCACGCAATGGCAAAAGCACCAACCAGCCTGTGTTTCTTTTGGCAACTTTCTGTAAGACGATTTTAAGCGTTGGGTGAAAGGAGAAAATGTTTGAGATTCGTGTTGATACTGATCTAGTTTTTTTTACATTGCAGACGTATATCTGTCCTTGCTTACTGAGTCCGCAGAAAGTTCACAGGAATGCGCTGGCCGTAAAATTCTGGAGCATACTGAAGGATAGCAAACGCAGGTACCTCCATTATGCCTTGCTAAGAGCCTTGACGAAGAAGTCGTGTCACTGATTACGGGCATATGGGGTTCAGCAGGTGCACTGGTTTCCCAGGAGCAGAAAAGCGGATACTCGTTCGGGACTATCTGTGCGCGCGATCATGAAGTACGTGAAAGTCACATTTTCAAGACTGGTTAGCATGTCTCAAGAAAGACGCCAGAAGGACTAGCGTAAGCAAACTTCTACGCGATACTCAGCAACGTCAGACTGTGATACCTACACATATGGCTTTGGGTAGCATAGCTCCGAGAAACGTTCCGAGGTTAAGGAAGCATGACTTCGTACAAAGCACTATGTAATGGAATGAATGAGTTTCTATTGGGTCATTTACTCATTTCAGCTTGAAACAGGACATCCACACTATCGGTTTAAAACTCAGACTACTCATGAATAGCTAAAATATGAAGCTATAGATCAAATACATGGAATAGGTCGGAATCCTGCTCTAATCCTGCTTCAATGAGGAGAAATAGCACTTCAGGTTCCACTGCATGGTATCATGCTCCGCGATTATGAATCTGATGGCTCAGTTCACTTCCAAGGTTTGGCTTCATGTACACATCACGTTGAAGCGTCAGACACGATGTGGCTATAAATCTCTCTGGTTAACCGTTGGCTCGGAACACATAAGCAATGTGCTTCAGTCCAGAGTCCTGTGTATTAGCAGGGCGAATTCGTCTCGCTCGGTTCGTTAAAGTGTAAATCAGGATTCGTTTCTGTCTCAGTGGCACAAAACTATGGAATTTCTTTGTTGTCCCGTTCGCGTGGGCTTTCTGTAAACAATTCCCTGAATTGAACCTGTGGATAGCCTTGCTAACTTAACGTCCAATAAGTGGAATGTGTTTTCACTTTCAGTTCCAAAGGTGAGCTGAATAAAGGGATGCACTTGTTTGAAGGTGGTCGAGAGGGCATCCATTTCCATTCAGCCGACCAGGCTTTAGTTCGCCCTTAAAGTATCACTCAACAATGGACCAAGAGAAGAGACCAGGGCGACTTCATCAATTTGTCGGTAAAATGTGGAATTCCATTGGAATTGTACGCTAAAAGTACAGCGTAATAGTAGCTCCTGTAAGGAGAGGTTGGGGATTGGAAGTGTGAAATCTGATGAGTCAATGTAACCACAATGTAATCCACTCATGGAGACTACAGCAGAAGCAGTGGTAATAAGTTTGCGGGACCCGACACTGCGCTGTCAAAAACGATTCGTACGAGCGCTGTGCATGCCTGGGTCATGTGACACAAATCGAGCGATCCAGCCACTCAACGGCCCTCTAGACTGTCTCAGCATCCAATTAGGTACCAAGCGGGGCGCAATGACAGTCAATCGTCCGTGCCTCCGCGTTTTCAGTAGTCAATCTTAGTTGTTTATTTTATTATTCACCCCTATTTTAACCATTACATCTGTACTGATCTGACGACAAGATCCAGAAAACATTAAAGCTGGTCACTGTGATCTTGCCGAAACCGTGAGAACATTCAAGCAATTACTAACCGATTGGTAGGGATTATACCAAGCAGCGGCAGCAGACTGTGGTGAAGGAATGGTTTATTCAAATACAAGGCCATTAAAAAGGCAGTAAAACACGATGAGCGCGTTAGTTGAAAATGACAGGCTATTGCGAGGGAAGGAAGTCAACTTTCACTAGTCGGTTGTCTAGTGGACGAAGCCATTGTGGTCAATCAGCGAGTAAATTATACAACCGGTTTGCCAAATTTCAAGGGAATCACGGCAGTTTTGGTCTTTAAAACCTTTCAGTATGAGTCAAGGCCGGTTGTACTAATGGAGCATAGCATATCTTATATGACGAGCCGTTGTTCATCCTCTCAGTGGTTAGATAACTCTAGATCGCTCTCCAGGAAGTCTTGTAGTCATGGAGTTCACTCCCTCGTTCTCATTTCAAACAATATTTTCCAGCTTCCCTGTCTTGAGATTTGGTAGAACACTACAATTTTCTCGCTTCTTCCCGACAACTGCAGTCTACGACTAGTCGGAATCTGGGCGGTATCATGCGGTGGACCACTATTAGAGGAGTACAGGGGTCGGACCTTGGTAGCAGACAGACTTCAGCTGACACGGCAAACTGTTTCCGGGAGCAGATTAGTGGAGCGGAGCAACGGTCTGCTTGAAGGTCTAACATCCGGTCCTGATATTGTCGGTTAGTTCCAACCACGCCTGTTTGGGCTTCCACATCAAGGACCATCGTATACGGTGAGGAAATCAGTTGAGCTCAAGGAATTGATAGACAGCGTTCGCAGGGAGAGAAGCCGACGGTTTAGCCCATATTTTCCGTCGTTTATTTTTGTTCCCCTGATATATCCCTAACACTTAAAATCCAAAATATGAGATGACTAAACATGGCAAATAAAATGGATTTGGTGTCATTACCTTGTTCCTCTGCCACCGCACAAGAGTCCTGTGAATTCTTCGCCGTCTTCCAACTGTTTCGTCAAAGACAGCTTACATAGACATACTTAGACGGGCTACGGTAAGCTAATCAGCGAAATATTTTGCATTTAATGCAAAGCTAGTTTGGAAGATAGGTGTCGGTCTAAGGTTTTTCCTTGTAGTTACAAATGGGAAGTGGGCAGCAGACAGCTCATTGGTTGGTTAATGCGCGAACTTACTGACTGGAAGGTCTGCAGTTCGAACCCAACCCCAGCGTCTCGGCCGGTCGTGCGTAGGTTTTGGCAACATGATAGTATCTTAACCCTCGTGCTTCCATCTGGTAGCATTAAGGTTAGACAGTTATTATATTACTTACAAACAAGAAGACGTCTTCCCCCTGCGAATTGTTTTCAAGATTCGAATAGACCAGCTGGAGTGGTTTTGTGCAGCCAAGATGCATGCTAGATTGGTCAAAAAGTTTCTTCCTTCTCTCAGACTTTTCCTAATCCAAAGCACAAAATGTGAAGGAATCAGAGGTCGTGCAACAAAAACATCAACAACTCAACAAACTTCGCTCAACCTGATTCCATACGTTATCCTTATGTCTAAATGTACTTTGGGCAAGTTTCTGAAAATGCATTTTGATGTTTAGCCGTCCGAAACTCCGACATCTTATTCTGTATAGGATTTCCCAGATATAATGTTGGGGTTTTAGGGGGTAGTCCGGAGAACTCTAAATTGGTCGGCGTGAAAAATCAGCTCAAACAGCTGTGTATCCCCAAGCCAGAAAGTCTTTCCTAATCAAAGCTGATATAGTACGGCTGTGGAGTGATAATCTAATGATAACGTACAAAAGCGTACAACCGTAAGCAACAGTGTTTCATTTTACCCACCAGATGCGTGATCATCCAGCTTCGTTACAAAGAGGCCTGTGTACAAGTGCCCATCTTTCAAGGGTCACCTACAGACAGACTGGCTCAGCTGCAGACTTTACAAATTCACAGGTGAAACGTCCATTGCAGTCGTATTTGTTCTTTGACCTGTGAATTGATGATCGTCAGATATCTGATCGCCATACAATACATCTATAGCCACAGTCACGTTCTTCTGCCTCTGTGCGCAATGTAGTCAAACCGATCCAAGTCTCGCTTTGGCTCACAGGTGTTCACATTCTCTTAGCATTCAAGCTTTTCCCATAACTGTTTGAATCTTCTGTACGCTGATCGCATTGGCCATCTGTGTTTTAGCTGTTATTTCATTGTGTTTACTAGGTGTCATTCAATCGAAGTTTCTTCTTCAGAATAGTGGCTCGTTTTCGGAGTTTTCTATCTCGGAAGAGGGGATCACTGGATATTCGAGTGGAGTTTTCACCTCCATAATTGTACGACTGTGGGAAACTTATAGACACCACAAGTGTGTCGTGTCCCATGTAAACGACGGGAAATGTCTTGTACCGAAGGCTGGAATCGGGACAATACATCGGGGCCTATTTTTCATGAATGAAAACTGCGAAGAGACGCCCATGTTTGCTACCCATGGGCCCATTTAACCTACCGGTCCATTCGACGGTTAGCCAGCCGGCTTTTCCAACTCTTCAGTCAATAACCCTTTGTAACGCCAATAACTCGGATAAATTAATAAATTGTCATTTGGGTGCTTGTTGAATTACTGACTGGGTTGCATTCTATTTAGTTTCGTTTCGCCATGAGAACCGTTTGAGACAAAACACATCCTCCAACGAACCAGTCATTAAGCCAATCAGCAGTCAGTAAGTCAGCCATACAACTAGCCAACCAGCCAACTTCGGGCTACTTGTTATAGATCGATTTTCTATTAACTGCATGTTTTTGGTTCCTAATCAATGCAACATCCCTGACCAATCTGTCTGGAAATGATATAACAGATTTCAAGATAAATACCACCTAGGAATGACTTCTTGGTGTACGTCGATTCGTAAAAGGCGTGGAAAAATCCTGAACCCCAGCATGATCGTCTTAAGCACACCACTAATTCTCTCGAAAGGAGGCTGAAGAAGCAGTTGACTGATTTGTTAACAGGTGCGCAGCTAATCCAAGAAAGAAACCATTTGACCCGCCATGGAAGAGTAAAAATATTGAATGAGAATTTTTGAACAGTGCAAAGTCATGTATGCTGCATTTCTCTCCAGTGGGGACTGGTAGGTTTTAGTCCCAGGAAACACCTCCCCCAGCACTAAAATTATTCACAAAGAACAATCGAAACGTTCCTGGTTGCGCGACGTCCCTTGTTGACAAGAATTGTCGTTTTGACTAACCGTACGAGGATATACTTGTCTGCGCACTGTCGTTCAAAACAGATTCGTCCATGCATCACTATCCCTACATCCCGATTTGCACGCTAGAAGAGTGCACATCAACCTGTTTGAGGAAAAAACATACGGCTCTGAAAGTGCGATTTGAAAATCGCGACAAACTCACGTATGCTTTTAGACTGTACGTAATTTTGGCTTCACCCGTTATAAAGTTGTATATCTTTCAGGTTTCTGCTTACCCAGGTAAACCTATCCGCATATAGAAGTTGGCCGAAATCGCTCTACACACGCGTAGGCATGGTTGAGACTGCATGAATTCTATCAATATGCTCCAGATCATTGGGCATGAGAACAGCCTATCTTCCTATTTCAGTGGTACAATGATTACTTTTCATTCAATTTTTGAAAAGACTGGTGTTTCAGGTGTGTATTATTTCGTGGAAGAATACTGTCGCTTCTAAAGTCTAAGAAAGATGCTGCACAAAATGAAAGCGGATAACCAAGCGAGCAACCCTCTTTTTGACAACCCAAAATGATGCTTTCAAGTTCGCTGCCGCTTCGCAGGCTAATAATCAATACAATTGCTGCGTACAAATATGAAGACGCAAACAGAAACTACTGACCGGTCAATTTGATTGAAAAGTACATCTCTATAAAGTGCAGGATGCGCAAAGTGTATCGCGTACAGGGTGTAGGATGTTTGCTCAGAGATTCATACAAAATCCGAGAGAACGCCAGGTTAGGCAGTAAACGTAATTGAAGTAATTAACCCCAGAGGTCTTAAATCTTCCAAGAAGTGGGCATCCCACAGTGCACATTCTAATTTGTCTGGGGAAAACAGCTTGGTCCATTCGTCATTGCTAGAACGGAGCAGTTCAACGCGGATCTGTGGTTTCTCGTTTCAGCTGACTGCTGGCGTTTGCGTCCACTTGATAAAACAGGCATTATGTATGAAGCGGTCAGAACGTGACAAGGCCAGCCACAAACAGCACAAAATCACTGCATTTTCCTCTCTGTCGGATCTCTGTTGTAAGATCTTTATAGTCGCAAAAACTCAGGGAAACCTGTCTTGTTTCCACAACGAACGGTATTTTCTGGCCTCTGCTACTTATCCACAGATTTCGTATACCGGTTACAGTAATTCCGTTCGTTAGCAGAGACTCCAAAAGTGACCGGGCGAAGAAAATCTCACTGAATAAGTGGGGATGGTTACTTAAAAACAGTCACAGTTTATAGGTAATGCACTACTCATAAGGTTGCTGAAAATTCTTCGACAGCCCACGACCGGTTTCGTCACACAGTTTGTCATTTTTCAGAACGTCCAAATACGTCTTGCTCACTGTACTTGCTAGTTCATTTGCGGCTGAAGTGAATCCCTATCCACGGGACAGATAGAAGTGTGGAGATATGAGCGGAAAGTATTCTCTTCAACACCAGTAATTCTGATGATGTGAGCAGACTTGTTAATGTTCAACAGATATGTCGTCCTGTGAGTGAAGCCAATCTATGCTGAACGAGAAGCCCACTGTACAGCTTTTTCATCCTCGTTGGAGATCATCAGCCATGCGCATCTCACGAAACTCAGAGAGTTTCAAACCCGCGACCGTCCGGCCACTGGTTAAACACTTGACCGTTTGGCCAAGAGTGGGTGATCATCAGAGAAAGCAAAGTTTTCTAATATAGTTTTCTCCTTCTTTAGTCTCAGTCTCCAAGCAGGATAAGTAGCCTCTTTTGATTGGCGGGAGAGTTGGGTTTTTGGATGATTCTGGATAGGAATTCGAAGACGCAAAACGCAAACGAGAAGATGGGACTCGAACTCACGACCTGTTGCTTAACCAGCTTTACCATAGCGTTAGCTCAATTCACTGAAAGGGAAATCGCGGGGTCTTATCCTACTGGCCAAATTATTCAAGGTTAGCAAATAGGTCTGAAGTCCCCAAGTAGACCTGTTTCTAAACCTTGAGGTATCGTCGTTGAGTCGAATTCAACCGCTGTAAATGATTATGTCAGCTGTTTACGTGCAATCAATTTCAGGTTCAAAATGGGTTGTAGACGACATTGTAGATAGACGGAAGCAGACAGACAATTTAAATCATTATCACGGCCAACGGTAATCGCCGGACTGTTTGGCAGAACTTGGGTGTAAACATGACCTGTGACAGACAAATCACGAATCCAGACGAACTGGATTTTACCAAATTCATTAGGACTTGTTCAGAATTACTGAAGAATATCCGACCCATCAATACAGTTGCTACGGCAAATGCGTACTGAACAATATCGTCTGTCTAATATGACGAGACTGTCCGGTGTTACCCATTTTTTTTATAAATTGAACCTTCCTTATAAGCAAAGTATTTCAGCAGTTGAGTAGGAGTGAGAGCTAATCACTTTTTCAGCCTTTTCAAAGTCACTGTAGCACCGGTGAAAATTGGACGTAAGGGGAACCCAACAGGCCCACTCAATTCGGTGTGTAAATCCATTCGGGTGTCTAATCCCCGGTAGTGCCAACCGATCCCAAGTGCAGGAACAGCGTAACCCCGCTGGCAGGATGAAATCCCTATTCAACAATGGCGAATCACCTCACATCACCATCGTTCAGTAAGTAGCTCAGAGGAAGAATAACTTCACAAGATGAAGGAAACTTCCTTCTGAGAAGTCGTCACCCGAGGGGCCAGTCACTACGTGAACACGTGATGTGGTGTCCGTGATGAGCGGCGTTGTGTCCTGTCTAAGTGAGAGCCAGCAAAACTGCTGATCAGCCATTCGAGGCCGAACAGTTAAGTGTTTAACCACTGGTCGGAAAGTTTCGGTTTCGAAATTCTTGGAGTTTCGTGAGATGCGCACTACTAATTATTTCCAACACGGATGAAGCAGCTGTACAGTGAGTCTCGGCTTTTCAGCATAGATTGGCTTCACATACAGGATGAAATCTCCACAAAATTCCCAAATTTCCTCACACTACCCTCGCTGTGTAGGACTTACCTACCCTGAGTCAGTCGAAACCGATAAAATGTTGTGGGCAGATAGTGAACCTAGAACAACTTTACCGATAATTCATCGTTTCATCCGTGCTGTAACCTAACTTTGCTCAACAATCAAGACAAGAATTTTCAATTTCCACTCATTCAGACCAATATTTGATAAACCTGAGGTCATTGGTTTGAGTCTGTCTTTACACGTGCATTTTCGTTCACACTATCTGTCCATGGACTCCTCAATTCAAACACGTATCATTCTGTAGCTGAACAAGTAGTTTTTTCGAAAGTTTGAATCCAACGAACACAGTGTGGTGACAGTTATTCAGCCTGTATTACGACAACAAAGTTTTTGCTCAACTCTAAAGAAGTCAACTGGCCTCAGAAAACTGGCGATAAAATCTACCCTGCAGCAATACACCATTGTCTTATTCGATGTTCTGCCTGGCAGTGTTAACCACAAAAACACGCCGCTGAACACATGATAACAGAGCCCTGTTGATTACACTGGACTTTGAGTTTTGACTTACCACTTAGCAAATCACCTCAAATTACTTATTAGTTTCAAGTTTTGCATCCTCTGTTTGCAGTTAGAAAAAACGAACAGCCGACGCGTAAAATATCAATCGAAATTTCGTACCGCAAGTGAAGTCAGTCAGTGCCGAAAAGCCAAGAAGTGTTGTGGAGCCATTTTATCCCTACTGAAAAATCAACGGCAATGTCTAGCATACGAATTTCCAAGGCGATTCAAACTCGCAACCTCCAACCAGCAGTAAAAGACCATCGAGTCTGGCTACGATCGGCTGACCAACAGTATGACTAACCGTGCCACAAACTGATTTCACCGACAGGTGAACTGAAAATCCTCTGATCTCCCCATACTATCAACGAAATTCAAGTAGCTCATGTGACGAGTGGACCATCGGTCTGAGAGGTCCGAACTCGAGGAGTCAATCCACACGTGAACACGTGATGTGAATCCCGTGTTTGGAAGATGAATGGCGCTACAGCCTACTCAAGTGCGATTTGATCACAGCCGCTCATGGCCGAACGGTAAAGGGTTCAGGCTACTACCAGTGAGGTCGCGACTTCAAGGCTTCCTGAAATTTCGTGAAATGTGTACTGCTGGGGAACCTCAATACGGTACAGTGCAGTGCCTCTCGGCATAGATTAACTTAACTTGCAGCGCGAAGCTCCAGCTGAGAATTCTTTTCGGCTTGTCTGCTGAGAAGGACAGGTTGGAAGCGCTTCGTCACCAGTCGAGGAGGCATCATCAGTGCGCGCCCGAATGCCCTTTTGTAGGTGAGAAGAACACACTCCCACGTGTTATGGATTAAAGTGGGCATGCTGTTTTAGTGTAGTATTACGGAGGTTAGCATCTCACCAGCCCAAAACAGTGATGTTGAATTCCAGCGGGCCCAGTGCAAACCCTTTCAGAGAATGCATATTACCGTTCAGTGCGCTCTGGATAACAAGCAGCCAGTGCGTGGGAGACAACCAAAATAAATAGTCGGGTTATCTCAAGTTTATTTCATTAAGATAAGTCGAATTTTTTGCCATTATATCGAGGCTGCAACGAACAGTTTCGTAAATCTTTTTGGACAAAGTTGTCTCCTGGCGTGACCGGTTAATTGTGGGACAGTTCCTTGTGATTTCATCGGTCCGTTTTCAATCTACGTTGCATTGTACCAGTATTTCTTTCATCTGAGTGGTTCGTTAGATGACCTGTTTTCAGGTCAAATTCCGATTGGTCTGTCCACAGTCTCTCCCATTCTCTGCATCATTTAAGTTGAGCGGCCCTCCCAATGCTTTCTACAGTTAGTAGCCTTCCTTCTGTTTAATTGGCTCGTTTTCACTTTGCACTGTGTTGTAGTCTGATGCTCCTGAGTTTGTTTGGCTGGTTACACTTCCCTCTATTCTTCTTTATAGCTGTGGACTGCATGTGACTGGATAATCGGATGTTTTCCCTTGTCCTCTTTTGTCGATTGATTTATCAGTCGAACGAACGATCGCCAGATTTTGGCTGCCGTGCTTCTCGTATGAGTCTCTTTCCCGATTTTGTACAGTTTCGGGGTCTGTAATTCCGGAGTTCATTTAGCGCTGGTGGTTGGTATTTTGGGTCACCCTCGATTTGTTACTTGATGGTGCTTTTGATGGTGTACCGCGTTTCCATAGATCCACCTTCTTCCCCATTTTTGCCTATTCTAGCGTGAACGTCGTTCAATTCAAACTCGTGTCCTTCGTGAAAGAGCGAAAATTAGTCGCGCCTTTCAGCCGTGAGTTCGTATTCATATAGTTTGGTGGAAAGCATTCTTCCGACTATCGCAAGCAGTGCCTGTTGGAATCCTTGCGCACAACCCTGCATGGCACATTCTTCTTGTTTATCACCAGATCCTATTTCCCCCTCCGGTTTAACGGTACCTTTCGAAAGATGTTCCAAGTCTTGTAAGATACAGTTGTGTAATAATGCATTAAACCTCTTCCAGTCATTTCACAAAATGTTCTTGTTGTATGGAAGTGGCTTTGTGTTGTCGAGTTAGCTGTAGCGGGTTTTTCTGAACTGCCGCCAGATGAAATTCCTCAGAAATCCATTCCTTTCAAAACCTTTGTTTAGACGGTTTTCCTATTTAATCCTGGATTCTTTAGTTCTTCAGTGTGCCACGGTTTACTTGAAAAATGTCCGAATGCAACACTGTCTAAAGCAGTTTGGATGGCTTCAGTGTTAGCTCAGGGGCTGATCCGTACGCGTCGTCTGTCTGTGGATTTCGGTTTGTAGCTGTCCAGTTGGCAATCTGGCGATGGAAACATCCGGAAATACCAGTTTTATTCGCTGTTTCTTCTTCCAATGTCAATTTGATGCTGTCATAAACTACGTTTAGTAAGTGACCTATTCACTTCAGTTTATTACTCTTGGTAATGTGGACACTGCGAACAATTTCGGTCTCAAATTTCAGGATTCATCACGAAGATCACAATACTTAAGCTGGAACAAAATACCACGGTCTATTCCTGGAGGCATAGTTTAAGGAAAAAACCCTGTGAGAGCCAATGAAAATTGTTGCAAAGAGGCATGTTTTTAGTGATGTGTAAAAAAGGATACCACACCACTACTCAAACCGGACAAGAGTAACACCGATCAAACATACCAACTTGCCAAATGTACCCGAATATGCTTGTTTCGATCCCATCCGATGATGTCTAATGGGGATTTCATGCTCAGGTGCAACACCACTCGGCGGAGAGTACCAGGATTTCTTTAAAGGATTCTCATAGAAATAGGGTCTCCAAAAATTAACACGAGGATTTCCCCGGTCTGTACTAACCTACAAGAATAATTTGCGCCACCGTATTACTGCAACGACTACTACTGTGGTCCGAAATTAGTTTCTTGCAATTAGCAGCTGTTTGATGGCCTACGCCTCCGACATTTTTCAACAAACCGAATGACCTTGTTGTTTCCCCCGGGTATTCCCAATGATCAACGAACGGTAAAATGAATGAACTAGTACTGAATGGAAGTTCCGATTTCGTCTATTTAGTCCTAATTGTGTTCAGATGGTCCGGATATCCCTTTTTGCGGATCGTCTAAAGAGGGAACTCTCTTGGGAAAGATTTCCGTCTCAGGTTTGAAATGATGGTGTACTTTTGTAAGTTAACATAGTTTTGGATGGATTCCCGTTAAAAAATCGTCTTACTAGAGTGTTGTTGTTAGCTACTCTGTCCAGAACGGTTGAAGCCATCGATGCAAACCTGGGAAAGTCTGTAATTGGGAAAAACACTCAGTATACGGTCAGTTTCGCACTGGGGCCAGAATAACATTGAAAATCCTTGGTTCACCATGAAAATGCGCGTTCCACATGAGTACATTGCTTGCTACCGTGTTGGTGTGTTCAGGTTTGTAGTAGATAGTGTCATTTAGATCAAAATACAGTACCAGCTGAGGACAACAGTTCAAATCACCCCAGTCGGGGGTTTGAATTAGAGAATACACAGGCTAATTTCCTTCCCCAGAATCCGGTAAAATCTAATCTTCAATAGAGATTTCATGCTGTCAGTGGAGCCACTCTATGCTGAAAAAATGAGAGGCACTGCTGAGACTCATCAGCAGTGTGCATCTCGCGAAACGTAGAGTTTTGAACCCGTGGTCTTCCGGTCAGTTGCTCGACACCTGACCGTTTGGCCATGAGTGGCTGATCAGCTGTGATTAGCTCTCATCTGGACTGGATATAGCACCGTTCATCCTCCAATTACACAAACCACATCATGTGGCTGCATGTTGACTGGTTTCTAGAGTGGGGAGCCAGTACGCGTTGGTTACCGTCTATTCCACATGAATTTGTTGGACGAACTTGAAAAAATTGCACTCTATCGATAAACAGTGACTGTCCAAGTCTTGTCTCCAAGATCCATTCATAGGTAGTTTAGCAAGCCACCACGCACCGGTTGGAATATCCTACTGGGAAGCGATTAGAAGAGAATTGATCCACAAAAAGAGGATGTACTTCTAAAAATCTCATTTGTTTTTGACAAGAGACTTAACTGAATCCGCCGAATCTCTCGTTTGTAATAGTTTCCTTCAAATGAATGTTCTGCACCAGGCCGTCCCATGTTTCATTTGGCTTGTTGTTTGGCACTTGGCCACCATAGTGTTATTCAACTTCTATACGCTTTGTTCTTCCCGTGTTGTTAACTGGTTTCTTGTGGTTCATTTTTGGATTTGGCGATCGAATTGCGATCACCTACGTACTGATCGGTCCAGACGATTTATCGCTTGACAGTGTGCAAACTGATAAGATTGACACCGAACACATTCAGTCTGCTGCCTGTAAGCGACCGTACTGATTAGTGATAAAAATAGAAATAATGAACGTACATCTGTAACACCCTTCCGGTACCTAGCTGCCACGCCACCCGAAGAATGCACGAGCGCCGAGATACTGTCAGGTGGCCTAAGCCTAGACAGTCGAGATGCTGACGTTGGGTTCGAACCACGAACCTCCCGGTCAGTAAGTTTGTGTACAAATTGTAGTCAGTAGGATACTCCTCGGTAATCGCCTGAGTGGTCGTTCGACGATGACAGACCACATCTACTGTCAAAGGCAACTCCTGTCGCCTCTCGAAGGAGAATAAGTTTCGTGAAGTTGAAAACTTATGTGCAAATTAGGTGTGAAGGTGAAACTCAATGGAATGTCCCGTTTATGGTAGTATTCAACCGAATATGCTTCACGAAGGTCACCTAATCCTTCAGTTGGACAGATATCCAATACATCGATGTGTTTTATTCCATTAAACAATACAAATTGTAAAGTTGAGTTGTCATCAACCTAATAAGTAGTATGGTGCCAGAAAAATATTGAATAACAGCAATATTCTCGGCCAGAGACCACCTCAAAGAAATGATATAAGCTAAAGATCATTCTGGACACCCAAACTCCCCAAACACTTGCTAGTGAACAGGGCAAATCAGGACAACTTTAGCGGTCTCTCAGATATTGCTTTAGAACTTAGCGACGCCTTCGACTTCCCCTCTCCGCGGTTCGCTGTGGATTCAAGTGCAAAACATTGAACTGAACCGAACTGTTGTAGTTATCTACTGGATGCTGTGCGACCCTTTGGCTGAAAATCATGTTCGACGTTTAAGTTTTTCCAGGTTCACACATGACACAACTCATTGGATTTGGATACCTTAATTCCTTCAAAAAACACATTTACGCAGGCATTGCAAACCTTTATACTGGAACTCCGAGGTCCCTGGAAGACAATCGATATGACCATCAAACTCATCAACAGTAAACACGGAAACATGAATGAGTGTCATACAAGGTTCAGTCGATCCGCTTTTAATGGGCAAAAACAAAGGTGATTGTGTCCAACAACTTGCAGCGAAAGACTTGGCAGGCAGGAAGCAGGAAGGCACATTGGCGTATTTTTGAAGTCATCTATACATGCAAATGATAATAGTCATGAAATATGAAAGCTGAAGGCGAGTAAAGTCCAGAAGGTCGAACGCCGTATACCAGAGCACTCGAACAGCATCCGGATTAGCCAGGTCGATAGCCGACTTTGCGACCAATCCATCACGAAATATCTGAACCAAACAGCGCCTTAATAGAGTGGAAATCACGGGACAGGAGTGTATAAATCAAGTGGGATTCGAGAAGGTTCTCTCTCCCTATTGTCCAAGTAATGCAAGGATATCGGCGAGCATGTCCTGAAAATAACGCAAAATGGAGAAAGTTGTTAGTTACAAAAGTTGGGGGAATGTCCTGAAGTGGAATAGAACTGAACTAAAAAGATAACTGAAAGACTGTCCCTATTGACGAGATTCGATCCCTCCGTCTTTGGGGCAACCTACACCCGACACTTGTACCCAATGCCCGTCGCCAAATAAACTGTTGTGTTTCTATCCCTCAATTGTTGGACAATCATAGTCGGGTCGTTCCCGGGGTCCCATTCCGGTACATCACAATGTCCCTCAAACTGAATTGTCCTGCACACAAGAGTACAGCACCAGGTATTCATTACTACCTACAAGTAGGTTCATACACGAACGCAGTCCCTCAGGTTATCAGTGTCTGCCTATCCGTGCCGGAGGGATAGTCACACAGAACACTTTGTCCACGATGACGAACAGAAATGAAGATAAGGTGTTACAGAAAACTGAGTCCGATGTGTCCTATGTAGCAGCTCGTCTCTTTATAATTTCTTCCGGACAATCAGCTTTCGCCTGCACTCCTCAGTAGTTGTTCGCATACGACAGCTACTACATTCCGACACATCCGAGCCACGGGTGGGCCAACCCAGAGTGACGCAGCCGGAGTACCTACGGTCTGTGTTTGTCGATTATTTTCTTGTGGAAACCAGACTGAGAGAAGCAGGCGAATGGAACAAACTTCAGGATCAAGCAGCTACCGCGATAGATCACACCAAAGACTCATTCCAGTCGCAATGGGGCCTCAGAGGGGTTCTGGTGTTTTCCACATAGCCATGCAAAAATACAAGGTTGCCCTAACGTATACCCGGTCACTGGCATGAAACGTGGAGAATCGCACTCCGTCAAGGCGCCGGCACACAATTATCCTTCTTCATCTGTCACCAAGATTCCGGTTTATTGTCGGGTGTTCAAGTCGCCGCTAGCTAAACCCACGCCTCCCTTCATAAACTCTATTGTGTTCTTTCTCCTTTGGATTCCGTCTTCGACAGATCCCAGCACTAGGAATGAAGTTTTGTTCACCTTACATCACTCTTAATCGTAACTTATGTGCATCCATATGCACTAACGGCAACAAACACCTCGAAAGCACTTTCGAAGCCAAGAAAGCCCTTATTGTTCAGACTTTAGAGCAAGCGGGACATCAAGTTGCTCCTCCACGTATGCTAGAACCCTCTGCATTGATATAAGCTATTTGTCCTTCCGAAGGATCCAGGGCACAAGTACTGTAACTGGATTGACGGTTCTGAGAATCACTTCCTGCCTCAAGCTATACAACTCTGAGGATATTGCGTTGAACCATGAAGTTAAAGTGTTTCTACTTGACTGGACGCCCGTTGGAAACCGTCTTTGCGAGGTTCGTCTAGCAAGGTCTGAAAAGGAATCTTAAGAAAGAGAGGTAAGTAGTTTCCTGTTTATTGCAGCTGGTTATGTCTAACAGGCTGCCTCCAGGAATTCTTTTAAAGCAAGCCAAAAGCTCAAACATCGTTGTGGCCCGTGGTGATATGAACGCACAGGAAGGTAGACTACGCTGCCGAGATTACATCGTTTGGTTCTCCCGCGTTGGACACGAGGCGCACGGACAACGGAGACCACCTTGTGCAGACAACTGCTGACCACAAGTTGTTCGCTTGCAGTGGCAATTCCCGGAACAATGAACATGTGATGTCATCCGAGCAAGAAGGAAACCGTCCCGGTGAACTGGTTGGTCGATAATAGCACCCGTTCTAAAAAAGAACTCACAGCGAATAGATAAAACACACGGGTATCAGCCTGACACTCTTTATGACGAGGCTTCGGTCGTCACTGAGTCCTTGTAGATTTGCGGTGGCACACGAAAGCCTGACCCGCGAGCACCAGGTGGAATTTCGAACAGGTCGAGGCTGTATCGGCCAAATTTTAATACTCCGTCAGGTGTTGGGGTATTCCCATAGGTAATGGCGTGATGTTCCTTGAATTCAAAAACTGCGCCCGATTCTGCCGACCAATCAGCTCTTCTAACCACGCTCGCTCAAAAGGTGATGCGCCGGAAGCAGGGTGGATATATGGAGGGACTTCGAACCATCGGTGTTCAAATAGGTGCCGATGAGAACCTTCTTGATAAAGTGTATGCATGGATATGGTTCTAATCGTTGAAGACGAAAAGAACGCACGAATAAAACTAACCAACATCATACCATCATTTGGCATGTGCCGTGAACCTACAAGAAGCGAAGTCATGCTTAAGAATGTGTATTTTTTTAACACAACCCTGAGGGAAGTGTCTGATGAAGTCTGTGCAGTAATCTCAAAGACCCGATTCGCGCCGGTTGTGGCGCAGCACTCACCCTCAGGGGTCTCATGTACCAGGCGACAAAGGGCCTTGTTGCTGTGTGGTTGCAAGATATGGACCCTGCGGGCAGATGATCTGAGGCGACTTGAGGTTCTTGACCATCAGTGTCTCATAAGCATCCCTCACATTGGATCGCGTCAACGAATACTCTTCCTTTTTCGAGTTAGCGCTTAAAAACTAGCCAAGAACACCATAAACGAGAGATTCAGCTGGGATTCAGGTGAGTCCACCGGGAAAACCAAACTGGTATGCAAATGAGTACGTTTGTCGAATAGTCAAGCAAACTTTGTGGTTGTACGGTAGTGAAGCATCGGCGTCAAAAACGAGGTAATGAGGATGACCAGCTAAGGTCTTGGAGACAGGACACAAAATAATGCTGAGGCGCAGACCGACTGTGAGACAAGGAAACTGCAATAAGACCACTCACGTTCGGTGAAGTAGTTGGAGCGTATCGATCGTAAGGTATGCCACTGCGATCCACCAAGAACTTGACAAAATTCCATTCAATGCGCCTAGAAATGAAACGGACGTTGATAGAGGATTAGCACCTTTGCTTGGTCTTATGGCAGCGAAATTCGATTGCAGCGATGTGGACATAAAATCAACCTCCTCCTCATACTGCAGAAGAAACTGTGGGAATGTGACAAAATCTACGCACAGCGCAAATGAATTTCCTCTGTGGGGGGACAGCCTAACCTAGTGAAATTCATCTCCCGCATTCCCAATATTTCCCTGACGGAAACTAGGTGTCGTGGACTAGTTAGGCTCTATCGAAGTAATGCGTCAATGAGATGCACACCAGTACATCGATGAACTGGTCATCAGCTTCTGTCCTGTGGACCATCAAATAGTTTGTGTCGTGAGAACCCATGAGAAACCCAAATTTGGCTGTGTGCGAAGGATGCCAGGATATCAATTCAGAACTCCATACAGTGGTTCCACCTACCGCACTCCTACAGTCACCAATGATAAGAATATCCAGAATTAGGACAGGCCAGAGTTGAGGGAAGTAAGTCGCTCCAGTTCAATGAGTAGATACTGCCAACGTGACGATTGGTCGAGGTTGCAAATAAAGTACTGACTGTCTAGGATGACCTCGAAAAAAAACCCAGCCATCTGGACCGCCTCAACAGGGTGAACATTATAAGGGGGGGGGGGAATAGCCTGACATTTGATCAGTAATAATTAGTAATAATCGTTCAGCTGTAACACCATTCCGATGCCTAGCTACCATGTCAACCAAAGGAAGCACGAGGGCGGATATACTGCCAAGCTGCTCAAGCCCAGACAGGAGCAGTCAAAACGCAGAGGTCGGGTTCGAACCACAGACGCGCCTTAAGCACTGAGCCATCCCGAGCCTAACACTCGGGCACAGTCACACGATCACAGAAAAGAAGTCGTTACAGGAAGATTGTTAAGCAGAAGGGGAACTGTACTTCATGCTTGTCAGTGGACATGATATATTCCTATATGACCGCAACAACTGGGGTCGAATTGTTCACCGAGGCTGACAACAGTCTCTTCCATGTCAAAGAACTGTAATTATTAGGAGTTTATTAGATATGGGGCTAGACTGTACTGCTTTATTCCATTTTCCAAGCTCACCGTCGAAACTGCGAGATACAGACTCGGGTTACACCAACGTACAGGCTGAGTCGTGTCACGAGATAGCGTGGTAGCACAGCCAAGATACTCTCGCTGTATAAGGTGACGATCGGTCGGTAAGCCTCGGTTCACAATCATTTTAGAAGTGGAATAGAATTTTAGGAGTGAAATGGTTACCTCGAAAAGGTGCTTCCTTGTAGGTGGATACCATATCCGAAATTGGTTTATCAGCAATCGAAATACCGTCATCAATGGGCCTTTCTTATCGACGAAACTCACAGCAGTTCGAGATGAAATTACCAACTTGTCGGCAGTGATTCTCCAATTTCCCATGAATGGGGCGCGTGTATCCAATGTCAACATTAGGGGATACTATCCGCACCGAGTGACCAAAGCGCTACTTCTCAGTGAACAAATCTGTTAGCTAGGAGGATTACAAACTATTTAAAGCTGACATTTAGTGATGGCGCTTTCATTAATCTCCATATTTAATACGAACATCTGAAAATACCACGATGCGGCTGACACGGAAGTGCAGTGTTGCACTCACATCCTGCTCGCCACAGACGACCCCACAACCCACATTGAGCAAATTTCAATGATAAGACCCTCATGGGTATTCAGCACATATGAAGTGCTCTGCTCTGTGATCAGCAAATTAATGATGCCTTCACAGAGGTCGTACGAACATCCGTGTCCTGGCCGATAACCGGATATAACGACCGCAACTGCCTCATCATCTTTAAACGGGGCTCACTAGACAGGGGCTGTGGATCCAACAGGAGCAAATGGCTATTCTGGCATTAAGTATCAAACCCATCATAGCTGCAGGTGCTGAGTACAAATGTGGATAAATTGGTTGCACCAGGCGGCGTCCTATGTGCTAAAACTTCAGGAACGGATCATCGCGGAAATGGAAGTCGGCGAGACCACTGGAAGGCAACTGTAGCTCGTACCGCAAGTCCATGGTCTCATCATATGCTGCCCGAGATAGCCTAATGGTTAAGGCGGGAACTTACTGACCGGAAGGTCCAGGGTTCGAAACCAACCCCGGCATCTCGACTGTTCTTGCCTAGGCTTAGGCAACCTGGAAGTCCCTCAGCCTTCGTGCCTCCTTCAGATGACATGGTCGCTATGCACCGAAAAGGTGTTACAGCTGAACGATTATTATGGCTGATCGACGAGACGCTTCCACACAGGATATACCAATGAATACTAGGCTGGCGCTTAGTCCCCTCCCTATCGAAGTGTCCCACTCAATAGTTCGATATTTTCTGGAACGATGGGCCTCCGTGTCAAGAACAAACTAACAAAGAACAAAGAGACTCACCTTATGAAAAATGGACTGCGTTTCTTCGAAGTCAAATAGTTATAAAGTGGAATGGCATCATCTCCATTCACGTCGACTTTGTGGAACAAGTCAAAAGTGACATTGTAGGCGGACTGGACATGCTCCTTTATCTGGGCATCGGTGCCGGGCTCCTAAATATTCTGGTTGGAGGGTAACGGCTAACACATACCTGTCCGCCGAACTGATTACAGGGGAAGGCAAGCACGCGGAGGCCATGTTCATAATATTTGGTATACAAGGCTTGGAGCTGCACGTAATTAGTTCCAGCCAAAGCTCACTCAGACGCCACATTGACTATGATACACACCTTGCCACTAACGAAAGATGCACGTAAGCGTTTGCAAATAGCACAATACCTATATCGATGCATGTCCACTTCCTTTCCATCAATATCAGTCACACTGAAGTCGTACATTGACTGTTCATCGGCTCTCAACTGAAGCAACGGAAACAATAGGTTTGGTCAAGAGCTGTAGCCTGGACAGAACATAACTAACACAACTTTAACCTAAAAGAGTACAAAGATGATCTCCGGGTAGACAAACCTGGGTGAATCATGGGCATGCAGCACATTGGGAAAATGGGACAGTCGAATCGGCTACACGGTGAACCAAGCAGAAAAAAGTCTGTTCAAACGTCCTGGCAGAGGGGCTGCACAGTATAAAACTCAACAGTTGACGTTTACATGAAATGACCATTAAAAGGGAACAAGAAGGTGCGTATCGCTAGAGAAAGAATTGAGCCCTATAACCCGCATGCGCATCTTTGAACTCAGTTCGTATGCTGTGAGCTGAAAGACTCGAAAACCTTAGTCTCATCGCTTGTTTAACAAGGTCGACTGGGCTGGTTACTATATCTAATTTAAAAAGTCCTGTTGTTGGTGTGAGCAGATTTTGGAAACTTTAATGGATATTTTGCCCTGTAAGTGAGATCAATCTATGCCGAAAAACACTGTACAGTTGTTTAACCCTCATTGGGAATCACCAGCAGTGCACATCTCACAAAGCTCCAGAGTTCCGAACCCACGACCTCCGATTAGTAGTTTGAACACTTAATCGTTTGACCACGGGCGGCTAATCACAGTAGGATTCGCTTTCACTTGGGCACGACAGCGTCACTCACCCTCCAATCACGGAAACCACATCACGTCGTCAGACGTCTTGACTGGCTCCTCAAATGACGGCTTTCAACAAACCATAGGGAGGCTAGAGGAAGAATAAAATGCACTCGGCGAGTGAGACATCCGTTTAAGAAGTCGTCACTCGAGGAGCTAGTTAACACGGGTGGTGGTGATATAGCGCCACTGAGCCTTCACTCACTGAGTGAAGGCTCAGTGGCGCTATATCCTGTCTGAGTGCGATCTAATAACACTGTCGATCAGCCGCTCGTGACCAAACGACTGTGTTCGAATTATTTACCGGGAGGTCGCGGGTTAGAGACTCCATGGAATTTCGTCAGATGCGCATTGCTGATGATTCCTAGTAAGGATGAAACAGCTGTATAATGCACTTACAGGACGAAAAATCCGTTACAAATGAATCCGCTTGAATGGCACATACCCGTTGGAACTGAGATCGAGGTCCATCGCAATACGAAGCAAAGGCACCAATAAATGACACTCAGTGTTTTAGAGAAACGGCTGCCGCACGTGACTGATTCAGGCAGATTCATCTGGTTGGTGCTAATCAAGGCGAAACGCACGGTAAGCTGCGTTTTTCTCCGACCCATCGTGTTACTTCTCTGTGGTTAGCCTTAATTCAGGAATTCAAGCTCACGACCAGGCAGTTTGGTATTAATTGCGAGGCCAAAAGCACAATCTGCCTCCGTGGCTGCGTCATCACTGCGGCTAAGTCTGGTGTACATCATCGGAATGACTTGAAGTTTCTGACAAGTTTCTACAAGCTCACGCGAGTAGGCATACTAACAAAAGAGGTGGTTTATTGTCCATCTGAGCTACTTGGATTCACCTCAGTTTAATTCGCTTTAACTCAATCATCGTCAGCTAGCACGCTTAACTATGTCTCCCATCGGAGTCACTTACCTTCAAGTAACGCCAGGATCTTTGTTCAAACACGATTACCCAGGTGTGTCCAACGCATGATGGTACAACAGTGATAACATACCTGACTTGCATGCCAATTAACCCAAGTTTGGCGGAGTGACGAGACAGGAGAATGCGTGGTTGATTTCCATGAAACTACCGAAGGATGGAAGTGGTTTTATCCGGGGTGTCTCGCTGATATCAGCATTATCCTTATATATGGTTCCCAGATTTTTGTAGTCAACCACTTAAGGTCGGCGGAGGCCTTACATAATGGTTGTGAAACCATTATTGACCGCCAGATCCCTCTGGAATACAAGTTACTAGTCGCGCTCAGGGGCATTCATAAACACGGGAACGCTCCTTTGATTCGGTGAGGTTGTGGTGAAGTCCGGGTCTATTCACATGGCGCCGAGATAAACCATTCGATACCACGAATTTGCACGAATAGAAAGTCGAACCATTCGGCTGTAGCACTCTTTCGGTGCCTAACCGCCAGAAGGAAGCATGAGGGCTGGGATACTGCCAGGTTGCCCAAGCCTGGACAGGGGAAGTCGAGAGGCAGAGGTCGGGTTCGAACCACGGACCTTCCGGTCAGTAAATTTAAGGCTCTAACCACTGAGCTATCGCGTCCCCCGAATTTGCACATCAGGCCCCAAAACGACTCGTTATGACGGTTAGGGTGTCTAAGAATGAGGAAAACCGAGCCTAGTCGCGATATTTACGGTTGTGCAAGCGACCAACTAAAACAGCCAATCAGGATAACAAGACTGCTAGAAATAACCCCAGAATACCTCGACAACCTTATTCCGTTAACATGCATATGAAAATGTTCCCTGCGAAAGTCTGCTCCTGAGCAGCTGCCAAATCGATCGCATCGACGGCTCATCGTAACCACTGGAACAACGTCGGTAAAACTCTCAAAACTACCCGAGTCTTTCGGCTTGAACGCCAGAAGTGGCGTTCACAAGCTCATTTGTACTCAAACGACCAGCAGAGCGTCTACACACAAAATCTTAGTAGAGAAGTGTCTGGCTGGAATCTACTACGGACTTTCTGACTATATCTGTTCCGAATCTGACGAATTAAAAGTATCTAACTGTGTACGTCCACTGGATCAAAAAGTAGAAAAACCGAACGATTTTCGTTCTGACAGCAGTCAACTACAACATAAATGTGTTATTTTGATCCTGCACTATCAGTTTTAATGCTCCACAGCGATAAAATACAAAAAACATGGAAACTTACCAAAACAAGACACATCAGGAGCGGCAACAGAGATCGCAAACTCATGACTTTCTATTTGATAGAGAGTGGCTGAAAACGAGGACAATCTTTCGGTTACTAACGGCAGTACTGATAAGTGTGGCTAAGACAGCCAAGCTTTCGGAAATGTTTTTATCTGTATCAAGTACATTGCCTCCAAAGTAGTTGTATCCACCAGCGAAATCAGCAAGAAATAGGAGTGAAAATTTAAAAGCTTTAATAGGAAAGCTGATCCGGTTTTCAATGTTAAGAGAAGAAACGAACAATAAACTCCCTCAATTTTATGACAACCAGGATTGTTGACCATGCGGCTGTTGAGCTGTTCATCTTATTTAGCATTCAGCTGGCAAATATTTCGTCACCAGTAGGGGGAACACAACCAGTGTGCGGTTTGCAAGGATTAGCGAGCTGAATACCAAGCTCGATGAACAGATCACTAGCCATCTGATCGACAACCAGTAAGCGCACTCAAGCGAAAAATCCACTGCCTGGTGGGAGGGAAGATTAAGGAAGTTGAACAGGTTAGGATTACCAAGGCATACTGGACCCTGTTGACTACTCCATTCTGGTCATCACGCTTGTTCAGTGAGGAATGTCCCGGAAGTTTGTGAACATATTTTCTTTGTATTCTGAGATTTGCAACCGAGTGAGGACATGCAAGGGGTTCCCAAAACCCTTCCAACTAAAAGAAGCGTCCAAAAAGGGTGCTCACTCTCCTTATTTCTATTCAAATTCGTTATGGAAAAGATGAGTGGAGCGCCAGGTGGCACTGGCAACCCCGGTCTTCGGTGACTTATATCTTGTTGATCTGGGATATCCAGACGACGTTGTTCTCGGCCTCGACGAGGAAAACAATTCATTGGTGTTTCAGGACTAACTTATCAGACGTCCTTTGGCATGTGCTATTCATGGATGAAGTTTAAGGTCATGCATCCGGATGTGCAGACACAGAATACGCCGCTAAGTCCACGGAGGCGCTGAAGAGTATGGAGCGTCTCACATAGCTTGGAGCGCCTACAATCGACATCTGTTCAATAACATCTTCGTGACCGGATACGTCTGCGACTAACAGTCTACTGGGCTTCAAGTGCGTAGGCCGGATTATGTGCAGTGCCTTCCTTCTGTCCTGGCGCTAATACGAACATCACCGCTGAGCTTCATAGACAGATACCCTACTTGCTGTACACAGCAGAGTGGCCGAGGGAAGAAAAGTTACTGCCGAGGCTCATGCACCTTTCTCATATAATTGTTATTCTACGAGTGATTCTACCAATGACAAATTCACGGGACCATTTTTAACCACCACGAGAACCGTTTGACGTGCATCAAAGCTAGCTTAAGAAACTGTGTCCCGCAGGGCCGTGAGCCCCTTGAAATTATGCCTCAAAGCCCGAAAATAAGTGCACTTACCAGTAAATAGATCCCATAATCACAAAATGCCGGATAAGACCCCGTTACACATGTACAAGGAGTCAACTTGTACTGACGTGGGCAGTCTGCATGAAAAAGGTTTCGAGAACAGATCAAAGGACTCGAAATGCACCAAAGTTGGCGACGCATCGTCTCAGGGTGAACAAATCGGTTGACCTAGGAGATACTTCTGATGAGACAAAAAGAAGCATTATTTCAGAAAACACCTGGTGCATCTGGCACGGGAATTGGCCGAGCTGCCGCTGGCCACGTTGCAGTCACAGAAGAACAGGGATGAGTAAACAGTGGAGGACCTGAAGAACAAAGTGGACCAACTCGCCGAACAGCTTGCAGCCATCTAGACGGAACCGCGAAGGCACTCTAGAATGAGCCGATGTTACAAGTGTGGCATCCTAATCATTGGAAGAATCAGCGCCCTCGTACCCGACCACTCGTACATAATAAAACTTTGGATTACTTCTTTTTTCCCGGGTGGGTTGCGATTAGTGCAGTCACACAGGCTACTATACAGGCCGTTGTCGAGATAGACGGGAAGAAGGAGCTGTGTCTGATTGATACGGGAGCAGGGGTATCGCTGAGACGGAGAGGGAACGAAGCTGTATGCAAACCGTGCGCGCTAGCCGTAAGAGCAGTGGGTGGATACCAACTGAAAATTGACGGATTGTCAATGCACTCAATGCGCCTAGGCGACAGGTCCGTGCAGCACGAGTTCCTTATCAGCCCAGACATTGAGCAGACAATTTTGGGAGCAGATTTTCTCAGGGGCACAGAATCCGTGGTTGATCTCAAGCGGGGAAAACTGGTGACCAAGTATGGCGCAGTCAAGCTTGAAGGT
Source organism: Opisthorchis felineus (assembly GCA_004794785.1). Classification (NCBI taxonomy): domain Eukaryota; kingdom Metazoa; phylum Platyhelminthes; class Trematoda; order Opisthorchiida; family Opisthorchiidae; genus Opisthorchis; species Opisthorchis felineus. The sequence goes on along the minus strand of SJOL01009700.1, from coordinate 520,641 downwards.
TACCCAAGCACTGCCGTGAACGAGCTGCATGTCCGAAAGCTTCCGTCCTGTAACATGCCGTCAGTACAATCCGTGGTCGAGGAATACTCCGAATTGTTCACAGGCGAAGAGGATCCGTTTGGCTTCTGCTCGTGGATTGAACACGAAATTCCGCTCTCGTCTGAATGCTTTCGACCTTACGGACCCCGTCCGCTGCCGCTCCATCTACGGGAGGAGGTCCATAAGCAAGTGCAGGAGATGTTGAAAAATGGCATAATTGAGGAGGCCAACAGTGCATACAACTCCCCGGTTGTGCTTGTAAAGAAGGCAAATGGAAAGTATCGGTTCTGCGTGGATTTTCGGCGTTTGAACGAACTGACCGTAAATCGGGTTGTAGCTGTCCCTTCGGTGGCGGATATTTTTGATTCCCTCCAGCATTCCCGATATTTCACGGTGTTCGACTTGCGTTCCGGATATTGGCAACTATCTATCAAGGCGGAGGACCGGGAGAAAACGGCGTTCACCGTTGGGGACACCCAATATCAATTTAGACGGATGCCGTTTGGTTTGTCGGGAGCACCATTCACATTCCGGCGCTTGATGCTTCGTTTAACGAAGGGTCTACAGAATGTTGCCGTGTACGGGGATGATATCGTTGTGTACAGCAATTCGGAACCAGAGCACGCAGTTCATTTGAAGGCCGTATTGAAGCGTATCCGGGAGGCGGGCCTGCGGATAAATGAAGCCAAGACACAGCTCGCTCGGAGTTCAGTGACACTGCTGGGGCATAAAGTGGGTCACGGAGAGGTTAGCCCACTGCCAGAAAAACTGGCAAAGATCGAGGACTGTGCTGTTCCCAATTCCAAGCGATCCCTACGGCAGTTTCTTGGGCGAGCAGCATACTACAGCCGGTTTGTCCAAGATTTCAACACGATTGCTGCTCCACTGTACGACTTGCTTGGGCAAAATTGGAAGTTCGAATGGACCAGGGAAGCACACGAGGCCTTCGAACGTGTCAAAGCGCGCATGCTGGATCAGCAACTGACCCTCAAACTGCCCAGGGTCGGAGAGATGTTTACTGTTGCAACGGACGCTAGCGACCGCGGTATCGGCGCTGTCCTGAAGCAGAGGCATGGAGTTATCGAATATGCCAGTCGTATCCTGACTAACGCTGAGCAGAAGTACTCGACTATTGAGAAAGAATGTTTAGCGATCGTCTGGGCCCTGGATAAGTGGAGGCCATACCTGCTTGGACGAAGATTTCATGTCGAGACTGATCACAAACCCCTGGAGTGGATCAGGACCACCAGAGATCCTCGCGGAAAGCTCGCGCGCTGGGCACTCCGGTTGCAAGTGTACGACTTCACGATCCAGCACCTGCCAGGGAAGGAGAACCACCTGGCTGATTGGCTGTCAAGACCAGAAGCTGAAGATGAGGCTCCCAGGATCCTGATCGGTGCCAATAGCCTTGTCGTCTAACTGGATCCCGGAAGGTTGGTGCAAGTCCAACGGCAGTATCCTGTGTGATGGAAGGTTGCAGCCGCCTTCTTAGATGGAAGGAATATTGAGAATGGAGACGGAGACAAGGAATTGGAAATGTTCCAGAATCACGTCGATAGGCTGAGTCTGAGTGAAGCTGGCATAATTTCCTGGAACGACATGATTCTGATGTTGTGCTGCCCACAATACTTCGCGTCTTGAGAGGGAAGCTGATCGTCGAATGCCACGAGACGGCCCGCACAGGGTGTACCAAGACGTACAACTTACTTCGGCAGAGGGCCTGCTGGCCCGGGATGGGAAGTGAGGTGATGGATTATGTGGTGTCCTGTAAGCGGTGCCAACTGATGAAAGGGGATACGACAGGGGTAACCCATCCCATGGAGCCCATTCCTGTATCAGAAATTGGCGAGTTACGGTCCGTGGACGTCATAAGCGCCCTTTCCGGTGCCGACCCGCATAAATCAATGTATCGGGATGACTACAGAACACCTGTCGCGTTGGGTCGAGGCGGCAGCCGTGCCAGACCAACGGGCGACGACAATCGGCGGAGTGGTTATGCGTCACATCGTAGCCAACCACGGGGTGCCAATAATGATCCTAACGGATCAGGGACCTAGCCTTGAGGGCGAAAAGTTTAGGAGTTGCTTGCAGAAGCTGGGCACCAGACGGCTAAGGACGGCACCATACCACCCGCAAACAAATGGTCTAACCAAACGCATCAAGGAGTGGCTGATGGTCAAAGACGTTGACTGTGAAGTGAATCTGTCGCTCGTGTTGCCAGCTCCTCGTGCTTCCATACAGCCAGCTACGAGCAAGTTCCAGTTCCTGTTGATGTACGGTCTACATCCGCGCCTTCCGGTATATCGGGAAATTGGGCTGTGGCCGGCAACACGCTTGTCTCCAGAGGAGTCAGGAGAGGAAAGCTTAAGAAAACTTGACCGCCGTTCAGGAGAGGATTAGACAGAAAACGGCGAGTAGAAAGGCACGACCATTCCCAATAGGCGCGAAGGTCAAGTGGAAAGATCTTCAGAGCCCTGGAAGGAGTGAACTGGGGTCGCGGAAGCTGGGCAGTCGATGGCAAGGTCCGTTTGTCGTTAAAGACTGCCGAGGGAACGTCTATACAATTCAAGACGGTCTGGAATCGAAAAGAATGAATGGGACTCAGCTTCGGAAGAGGCATGATACACCCGAAGAGCTGCTGAACAGGCCAGCTGCCGGAGCCGACATAGGGGAGGTAAATGGAAATCGGTGGCATGTAAGCGACCTATAAAGGGGTAAGGTGTGTAACGGTGGATACTACTGATGAGGCACGCGAGTAGTATATGTTCTCCCGTAACTCTGCCTAGATCCAATAGAAGGTAGGATTTATTGCGGAATTTGTGAAGCTGCTTTGCAGCATTCGTTTACAATTGCGTGATAGTCACTGAATATCCAGGAGAGTTCAAGAAGATGCGTACAGGAAGAAGACGGACATTCAGTATTTTTAAAAACAAAGTGCATATGATAGTTTGACCTCCCTGTCCAGTAGTATGTAACGGTTTTTTTCGGCGTTTACTAATAAACAACACCGCGGCGAAGGGCATTCCTCCTTACACATGTACCTGACTTGTGTCAATAGTTTTGGTTTCAACGTACTCACGTTGTTGCTATGCTCCGGTCTTCTTTCCTGCGTCACCCAATCTGTGCGGATGTGCGTTCTGTGTGCCTTGTGGTTCCAATAATATCAATTTCCATATGTACACATTTCAGAACCGACGTGTGCTATCGCCACATCCTCGCGAACGTCGAATACCTCTGACTTCCTGACATCCAACGCTACATCCGAAATGCCTGATTGTACATCGTACCTGCGTACAGCTCAAACAAATGTAGCTGTTTGTAATACGCTCAAACAACTTGTTGCAATGGGCCAAGAATTCATGCATTGCTACGGCCGCCGAATGCACAATTATGCAGACACGGATGCAATACAGCTGCAATACAGCCATGTTAATTAATTTGAATAAAACCTCATTAGGTTAGGAAAAACTGGGATAGGGACGAGAACACAGAGCTAGCCTACCGCACACATCTGAAATGCCGACACCCCCAGTTCTCAGTCAGGTAAGCTGGAGAGAAACTGACACCTTGAACGTCACCCTAATCGATCAGCCCCAATATCGTTGCATGTCTCAAACCAAGCAAAAAGAAAGCCACGTTGACCCCATCCTGGGAGTCAAACAGTACCAACAGCGGTCAAACCTTCCGTTGCAAAACAGTGGTATGACGCAGCAAAACAGTGGTTAGACGCTGCAAAACGGTGGTCGTTGCGCTCCTCCGAATGACGAAAAGTGCGTCCATATGTAATTTGGAGGAGACTCAGCTAACGCCTATGTCGTGCATGGTGAGAATGGACCAGAAGACACCACGAAGATAGATACCAAAAATGATTTGGGTATCTGGATCTCGTCAAACATGTCCTTCTCAATGCACCATGAGAAATCGGTCCAAAAGGCATTCGCCGTTCCACGGATGATCAGGCGCACCTTCTCCCGCATTACTCGCATGGACTTCCAAATATTCTATGGGGCCTACGTCAGACCGCTTCTTGAATACGCCAACCAAGTTGCCTACTCGGGGCGCACGACGGACGTAACCCTCACTGAGCGTGTCCAGCGAGCTGCTACGAAAATGGTTGCCGGCCTTAAATCTGTGGACTACGAAATGCGTCTCGCGGCGCTTTAGTTCTTTCCCCTCGAGTATCGCCGCTTCCGAGGAGACCTAATTGTTACTTATGCCCTGTTTGAACAAGGTTTGGGCAACAAGTTTTTCACCGTTGAGCCAGCAAACACACGGCGGGGACATGGTAAGAATATTTTCAAGCTCAGAGCGAACACTTTTATTGGGCAACATTTTTTCTCATTTCGCGCAGTAGGTGCGTGGAATAACCTTCCTCCGATGGTTGTCTACGCTCCTTCTAGAACCCAGTTCAAAGCACTATAAGGCAATTTCCCATGCGAGTCCTCGAGCTGGCAAACATACTGTCCCGCGCTGAGAACTTAAAGAGCAGTGCTGCACCCTTTTTTCGCTTGTGCCTTTCAGGTGTACGACAGCCGCTGAACGACAAGAACAAGACCAACCCGCGAAACTTGGGCAAAAGCCTCGATCCTGTGTATCAATCCGTGAGTCCCTGAAAAAATAAATTCCTTCATTATGTTCTATCGTCTCCTTCCATTTGCTACTAGAATTCCATCAGCACTCTCACCAGAGGCGTCTTTGGGCGTTTTATGTTGTCCGGAGGCCAGCCGCCCCTAATAACTAAACATCACGTCAATTGGATGGGTGTCACGTGCACGCTAGTGACCAAACGAAGGCACTCCCTTATTGGTCAGAATGTAAGCCAATCTGGATCGAGTGTCTTTGGCTGGACGCCTCACGGAGATTCTAGGACGACCTTGGGGAACATAAATGTGGAACACGCAGTCGCACTAACCTTGATCCGTCTCCACGAAGGGCTGTCTGAAGCTACCGTGCCTTTCGATATACCATAGTGGGTGGAGCATGAAGCCAAGGACCGACACAGAGTTGCACCACCATTCAGAAGACTCAACAGCTGGCGATAACGCGAACGCAGGATGTCAATTTCGGCAGAGCAAATCCAAGTAATTTTATGACAGCGACAGAATCAGTTCGCAGAAGCACAAATAAGGCTTGTCGAATCTCTGATCCGTAGTATATCAGTGAATGCGACAAAAACAGTTGGGCTTCCGTCGTCTTCCACAGATGCTGCTGCCAGCTCGATCGAGCTGTAGGCGACTACTGAATTCAATTTCGACGCTGAATTTGGACGGACTTTCGAAAGTTGGTTCAATAAATATGGGGACATGTTTCGAACCGACTTTGCTCAGTTTTATGATGCATGGAAAGTTCGACTGTTGCTGCGGAAACTGGGGGCAGCTGAACATGATCAGTTCACAAATTCCACACTCCCCAAACTCCCTCGTGGCCTTGGTTTCGCAGATGCTGTCTAGTTCCTGGCCCAAATATTCGGTGAGCAAAGTTCCTTGTTCAATATTCTTTATTAGTGTCTTGAGATTACCAAAAGGGATACTGAAGATTTCATCACTTATACCGGTGCGATCAACAGATAATGCGAGCGCCTTCAGCTAAGCACCATGATTGAGGATAAATTCAAGTGCCTCATCTTCGTGGCTGCTCTTCAATCATCACATGTTGCAGATAATCGGACCCGGCTACTAAATCGAATTGAACAGGATCCAGAGTTGACGCTTCAGAAACTTACCACCGAATGCCAGCATCTTCTCAGTCTCAAGGCTTATGTTGCGATGACTGGACATTCACACTTCTCTCAGCCTGACATGGTATGCAGGGTAACTTCAAAAAAAAACAAATTCCAAACGAACCCCAAGAAACCGCCCACATCTTGTTGGTTTTGTAATGAATTGTACAATTCACGTTACTGTCCCTACCGGCACCACAGGTGCAGCAGGTGCAGTCGAAAGGGTCACAACGAAGAATGCTGCGGAGAAAACTTCAGGAGTTCGCGGAAAAACCGACCCGACAAAAGGGCACAGGCTGCGGCCATGACCGTTACATCAAGATGAAATCACCCGGTAGACGAAAATTCGTCACAGCATGTATCGATGGCACACCGGTTACTCTCCAGCTTGATAAAGCTTCTGACCTCGCTCTGATTTCAAAACAAACCTGGGACGTAATTGGAAGGCCACCAGTGGAACACACAAAGTGCACCGTTCGTAATACGTTTGGTGGAAGCCTCAAACTGACCGGGAAGCTGAACTGTTCGGTTACGTTCAAGGGGATTCAACCCAGTGGTGCATGCTACCTCACCAACTATACAGGCCTTAATCTCTTGGACCTGGATTGGACTATCGAGCTCAACTCTTGGATCAACCCCCCAATGCCGTATTTGACGAAACAACTACAGATGGTTGCAATACGTTCACGCGAGCACCACATTCTGACGGTTTTGTGGTCGCCACAGTTACAGCCAAACCGAAGACCAGAGGGAGCATACGCGACGCAGCGGCTATTCAGCTCCTGACGTCCGGCAACGGTGACCCCCTCACTTTAGTCCACTTTGGTGAATCCCGCCAGCAGCCTGCAACGTTGTACCCGTGGTCCGAACCCTTCAGTCTACAGTCCCAAGTTCATGCGGATCGTTCCACTGTTATCCGGAAAGTCAAGAGAGAGGGGCCGGAAGAAGGGACACCACAACAATCGTACGGAGACCAGATACTGATTCGAGGATATGGGGAATGCTCTCCACGGTGGATGCAGGACCAACTACTATGTCAAGCACGAGACATAAATCAGATCGCAGGCACGGCCACGTCAAGGGAACCAACTTCACCCAACAAACTGCGGCTCTGTAAGGGAACCACATCGCATGGGACACCGGACAGCCGTAACAAGCCTCCAAAGTGGAGGACATCAGATCCAAGATCAGCATGCTCATAGTCCCGGGGACTGACCGACATGACCATATTATTGCCCCACGCTGAGCACTTAATGAACAATGCTACACTCTCTTTTCGCTTGTGCCTTTCAGGTGAACAGAAGCCGCTGAAGGACAAGAACAAATCCGACCTGGTAAGTTTGGGCGAAGACCTCGATCCTCTGTATGAATCCGTGACAGCACTTCCATGGGTCGTCACGGTTGAGCTCAAAGCCCTGGTCGGTTGAACAGCCCTATCAAGGGGGAGATGTCCGGTGGCCAGCCGCCCATGAGCTGCTGTGCCTTCTGGTATAGCATAGTGGGCGCAGCAGAAAGCCAAAGACCGACACGGAGATGCACCACCGTCAGCAAGCCACAACACACGCGTATCATCCAGAATAGTCCTCGTACACTCCCCGAGTTTTTCGCTTCCTCCCCCTCAGCGTTTTGGGTCCACCAGGCTTCTCGATCCGGGCACATGCTCTTTTTCATCTGATGTCTGACAGTTCGTCGGGTTAATTGTGCTCCCGACCAGGGGAATACATGTCCGAGCCTCGAGCAATTTTAGAGTGTTGCTCGAGATCCAATGCTTTGATTTAGCTGGTTGCGCTGTTCAACAGGCAGAATGTCCGCATCTTGTAAGGTTACAAGCAGCACTTTCCAATACCAATCAACATCGGTAAACATATTGTCCGAAGGGAACTTTAGTAAAAAATTTTGATAGATTTGTTCCACATCAGGTTCCGAGAGCTTTTCAATGGGCAGGTGAGATGCGCCCCACTGGAAAGCGCAGCGGAAAGCAGCAACGTGCAAGCACGTGATCAGAATGCATATAGGTGTTCCAAAACGAGCAACAATCAGTTATTGACGCACGCCACTTATAGCCAGTGATGATCTGGTTTGTCTGTGTTGGAGGTCGGATTGCATGCGGGGCCACTGTGTGAAAAAAAGCTTCTGTGGTTTTGCAACTTAGTATTGCACCAAAACAGCTTATGGTCAGCATGTAACTGTAGTATGCTTTTGCCTTTATTCATGCCTCTTGATTATAGTCGAAGACGATCACTCAATAGAGCCTCAGCGTTGCCATGTCTGCCTACTTGTGCATTCGGCGGCCGTAGCACCATCCGAGCTCTTAGCCCGTCGCAACAATTTGCTCAAGTGTCTTACAGCAGCTACAGTCATTTCGGTTGTACGCGGGTACGACGTACACTCAGGTATTTCGGCACTTTTGTTTGGGATTTCCCGCCGGTTTTGTTTTTAATCCGCGTACGGCCGATTATCATGTGAAACGCGTGCTTTCATTATGCTGTCTGAAATAATGCTTCTTTTTGTCTCATCAGAAGTATCTCCTAGGTCAACCGATTTGTTCATCCTGAGACGATGCGTCGCCAACTTTGGTGCATTTCGAGTCCTTTGATCTGTTCTCGAAACCTTTTTCATGCAGACTGCCCACGTCAGTACGAGTTGACTCCTTGTACATGTGTAACGGGGTCTTATCCGGCATTTTGTGATTATGGGATCTATTTACTGGTAAGTGCACTTATTTTCGGGCTTTGAGGCATAATTTCAAGGGGCTCACGGCCCTGCGGGACACAGTTTCTTAAGCTAGCTTTGATGCACGTCAAACGGTTCTCGTGGTGGTTAAAAATGGTCCCGTGAATTTGTCATTGGTAGAATCACTCGTAGAATAACAATTATATGAGAAAGGTGCATGAGCCTCGGCAGTAACTTTTCTTCCCTCGGCCACTCTGCTGTGTACAGCAAGTAGGGTATCTGTCTATGAAGCTCAGCGGTGATGTTCGTATTAGCGCCAGGACAGAAGGAAGGCACTGCACATAATCCGGCCTACGCACTTGAAGCCCAGTAGACTGTTAGTCGCAGACGTATCCGGTCACGATGCTGTTATTGTATTTTGTCAGCGTGGGTTGTACCGTTCTGAATTCATTTCAGTGGGCAATGGGGCAAAAAATCCGTAAGTGAGCGGTAGAATTTGTGATTGTCAGGAGATCTAAACTACATGGGCATGAAAAAATCTGCAACGGTAAAGAACACGTGAGATAGGTCAGTCTGGCCAGAATTTTTGACTGGGGAGAAATTTAATTTCAGGATAATGAAAGTAGCATTTTTAGGACAACTTAAAATTAAAGCTTGAACTTTTAGAACCAAAATCGACAATTGTCACAATGAAGGGATGATTTTGAACGTCTGAAGTATTAGCTGAGGCCACATATATCCTAGTAGGTATGACGAGCAACACTTAGACGCAGTAGAGAAGAAAAATAATGCAATGTCATAGCTGCAGAGCCTAGTGACATTTTAAATGTACGGGTTTGCGTTACGAGCAGATATGCCAGTTATCTTAATAGTCTGCCCCTTTTGTCTGCGCCAGCTGCCTCTACCTTATGGGTGCTATGCTTTCCGCAACTAACAAAACAGCTTTCAAAACGAAACCGGGCCTCTACTTCCGAGTTGCAAAGACCAGTGCAAATGTTCCGTTTTATTCGGGATACTCGAGAAAGAACTGGAACTACTTCCCGAAGCTCCGGAATACAGAAACAGAAAGAACAAAGTGGCCTAGACTAAAGTTGATAACGAACTTTCCTCCATAAACGACTACCCAGTGCTATCCATTCCGGGTACTTTGGCCGCTAAGATGGTTATCTAGCTCTTGCATGCAACAGTCAAGTCCACCATATCCTCTCTAGTGTAAGTCGCACAGTCGCTGCTGAATACAAATCGTTTCACGCAACGTGGTTGAGTGGAAAGTTGAGCAAGCGAACATTTGTGCCTCTAGCCCCACTCTTCTCCGCAACTACCATACAAAGAATCTTTGAGCGGGCTGTCAGTATTCAAAAGGCCCATCCAAATCTCAAGCGTATATCCGAGGATCACCTTCTAGAAGCGCTTTATACTTACATGCGGTCCTGACATTCCGATGTTCCTCTCCAAAACCACTCCCGCACCTTTTCGTGATGCACCGTGGATTCAAATTTCGCTGCGATACACTGGCGTGGTCTCTGCGTGATCTTCCGTTGCCCTCCAAGCCCACCGGAAAATGACCAGTTTCTCATACAAACCCTTGAGCAACCATTCGCCAGCTAACATTGAACATCTTAGGATCGTAGGTGATTTTAACGCTCCCAAGGCCTCCTTGATGGAGCTGCAGTGCATCAGGTCTTCTGGACATTCTGCATCAACGCTGACCAAAGTCTTTCAATAGATTGGACTCAACATCTCGTCACAACCACCAGTCGACACGCAGGCCAACTACCATCCCTGTTAAATTTGATTATCGCAAAAGAAATACACTTCGTTAATGGCGCTAACTGAAGCTCCACTGGGACACAGCGACCGCGATGCACAGATTTTGATTCAATATGCTACTGGGTCAGAAATCCCGGGCCTCAAAAGTGGATTCGGAACCTCTGCCGTGCAGACTTCTCAGGAATGTGTATCTCCCTCGACCAAATTAATCTGGGACCAGATTCAGTCGAAGAGATTTACAGAACTATTGTCCAGAAAGGTTACGAGTCTGACGAGATGTTCATCCCAAAAAATCAGCGCCCAGTCTGATGAATCAAAAGCTACCTGGAAGGATTTGGCGTCTTCCGGAGAATAGGCTCCAGCTATTATTCAAAATGACAACTACAGTAGAACGGAAGACGGTCACGCATTTTTAAGCTGAAAAGCCGCTGTAAATCAGAAACCCACTAATGCAACATACTTAAACGAGCCAAGATACTAGACCTAACCTGGAAAAGCAAAATGTTCCATTGAAGTACATGAGACACCGCCGGAGGAATACGCCAACCCCCCTCTCCTGGAGGGACAGAAACAGGGAAGCCAGGATTGACCCAGTAGTGGTATCTGAAGTCTAAGGGGAACACTATGCAGGCCTGTATTTTTCTCCAACGATCTCGTCACACCCAATCTTATCAAGACGCAACTAGGAAGGGCCTCTAACCTAGCTGATCTTCACGGAGGAGCATGTTTGTCAACGGTTTCATAAGACAAACCCCTATAGCTCGTTGGGTCCAGACAAGGTCCAGCCAAGCAACCTGAGAGGAACCTTGCTCACACTGGCAAAGCATTTCTACCTTGTGTTTCGTCAGTCACACTGCGAAGTAAACCTATCCTCTGCTTGGACGGAAGCGATTGCCACGCCAATATATTACCCGGCAGCTGCATGTCTATTGGCCTCACTGGCATACCGTGCAAGGTGATAGAACGCATTCTAAAACGAGCCATCATAAATCACCTCAATGTTACCAAATCAGTATCCCTAGTGCAACACGGATTCTTCCCAGACCTTTCTTGCCTGACAAACATGCTCGTATTATGGACAGCTTAACCCAAGCTAAGGACGAAGCACTCATATCGGATACCATATTTCTCGACTTATTAATGACATTCAGTCATGTCTTACACGACCCGCTGCTCCACAAGCTCGACTGTTACGGGATTCAGGGCAAAATTCTACGCTGAATTATAGCGTTCCTACCAGACAGAACATCCCGTGAAAAAGCAGGTTCTACCTACTCTTCTCCGGCGCCGGTCTCCATTAGAGTTCCCCAAGGCACCGTTTTGGGCCACTTAAGTTTCTGATCTACATCAACGACCTTCCAGATGTTCTTTCAAGTCCATGTCTCAGACAACTTGAAATCCTAGGGTTCAAATGCCAGTTCCCTCTAAATGGATGTATGCGCCGCAAGCACTGGTCATTCGGCTGACGCCTTCCTCTGAATGACGAAAAGTGCGTCCCTATAGTATTCGGAGGAGACTCAGAGAATGCCTTTGCTATGCATGGTGAGAATGGACCAGAAGATAACGAGGAAAGATGCCAAAAAGGATTTAGATATCTGGCTCTCTTCAAATATGTCCTCCTCAGTGCACCATGAAAGTTCGAGTCGAAAGCCAATTGCTGTTCAGCGGATGATTTGATGCACCTTCCACCGCGTTACTCGCATGGACTTCCCAGTACTCTATGGGGCCTACGTCGGACCGCTTCTTGGATATCCCGACCTGATTGTCTACTCAGGTCGCAAAAAAGACAACGCTCACTGAGCTTGTCCAACGAGCTGCAACAAAGCTGGTTGCCGGCCTCAAATCCGTGGACTATAAATTCATAGAAAGATTTCTTTGGATATATGCTATAACCAGGACGACCTGAAGCCAGCGGAATAGGCTTTTGACAAAGTTTCTTCTTCATAATTTTCTGCACCGTAAGCATTATAAACATGGCCCTGAGCGAATCACCCCTCCTACCGGGGCAGCGGTGGGCATGTGTCTGCACCTGTGTGCAACGCATCGGAGATATGCTCTCTACCGGACCAGCGCACCCGACCTATGAGCTTGGTATCTCCAGGCGCGCTACCAGATCTGTGGGGCGGCGAAGCATCCGGCTGTCTTATTTCCGGTCTGAGTAATAACAGACTTTAACGACCAGATGATTTATTTTTTCGGGGGAAATGCGAGCAAGTAATCATGTCGGGTAGTCGTTCAGACGGCAAACGCTGTTTAAAGAAAGTTGAGGAGGTGTTGTGGTGCGTCAACGAAGCCCTCTTACTTTTATCCACCAACTTCGCCTTCATTTCTCTAACAGAGGACACTCGCTGATGCGTGCTAGAACCACGATACACTTTTCCAGCAGCACAATCGGATTTCAGTGGCCACTATTTTGTTTGGTGTATGTAAAGGACAATCGCAGGAACAACGAGGACGCTCCACATTGCCACACTGAGCGACAAAATGGAGTTCCACCAGGGTTAAATGCTTACGAACTGTTCGCTGTTTTCGTGCGAGTTTGGTGTGTTTGGTTGTGCAAGAGAAATAAAAGGTAACTGTAAAAAGGGCCATTTGTTAACTGCATCGCAATCCACATCCCGCACTTGGTCTAGTTTCTTGTTCACTTAAGGGATAAATAAGGGTTCGTTTCCCAGGTTGTAGAGAGCACACCAGCTGAGGCATGATTGGGCCAACAAAGCATAAAATATCCTAACAGGTTTACACGATAGTCATGTTAGTGAGGCATACAACATCCCTGCAAAGCGTTGCTTCTGCAAAAATTTTTAAGTACAAAGTCCTTTAGGGAATTTTCTGGTAGAATTGTCGCGGTAGCAATTGGGTCCGAAAGAAACGCTTTGTCCAGCAGAAGCGAATCCACGTAAAGTCCAAAATCGTGTTCAGTCTTGCTGCCTGCTATTGGTGGTAACGCTTATGGCGTACCGGTCCAATATTTCAGACCTCCTGCAGTTTTTGGTATATTTTCTCGCACCAACCGCACATGCACGTACTTAAGGTAGCAGTATCCCCGTACAATTTACACGCCAAAACTTTTGAAGACGTCCACCACCAATTTCACCGGTTCCGGAAGCCTATTGCCCAACATAACATTCCACGAGCAATGGGGCCCCACGAGATGCAGGAAAACCGGCCCAACGTAGTCCTACATATTTTGCCACTTCCAGAACAAGCGTTTTATTTGCGCACACAAGATCGTTTCAAACTTGTATTAATGCCAGAAATTTTAAAGTACTAACCATCTTAGCCCAACCATAATGACCAGCTGTCTGTGCAATTTCAACCGTTTGTCTACCACAACAATCACCCAGCGACTGCTCAAACCCCTCAGAACCAATGGGTTTACTCATTTTCAGCTTAGCTCGCAGTCTCGTTGTAGAAACCCCCTCTCTTCCCCACTTTACCTAGATATGTTTCGTTACTTTGATATCTGTGACTTGAGCTAATATCCGAACACCTCAAGGTCATTCCATTTTTGTAACAGTTACCAGTTTTTGTTCAAAACTTCCAGCTTTTATTTATAATGTGCACTAATTATGTTATTTTCACCGCCCCAAAGTCCAGTTTCCCCTCGGTCCCAACTTCGCGGCATACTGCTCCCAAGCCACTTGTGCCTCGCGCTTTTCGATGTCCGCTGCGTTTAGATTGTGCCAATTTCGGCAAGACCCCGTTTGTGAGCCTACTTGACGGTATGCCACCCACCAGCCTTGAAAAACATGATTATTATTTCTGAATAGATCTTGGTGGGAGGCATTGGAGGCATTAGTTTATCGGAGTTTGAAACCCAACGGAACCTGACTTGATGAATCGCAAATATAAAACTCCAAACCATATCATAGCCATCAGTACGAACTGCATGCGATACCAACCTGTGTAACGTCTTTACAGCAAGTGCCCCAAGAGGACATTCACAAACACTATTACCGCTGGTGCGCACTTAGGCGGCTCTCGGAACCCATACTTACGGCCATGCAGATCTAATATCCAATGCCCCTCCGTTATTCTCCTTTATCTCTCATTTCTAAACATCGCCTCAGCTCCACAGCAAACTCCTGATTTCCTGGGGGTTTCCACAACTTACGACGGGTAAACAAAACGGTTCTTTTGAGGACCAAGAACTCTCCAGGCCTTCACCGAGGGGCGCCTGAAATGAAACAATCAAGAGACAGCTAATTTCTCTCCTAGAGCGTGATACGTCCCTCTCCTCTAGAACCACCGTGATCGAGTTCTGCCAACTCCAGAGGGCGATCCTCGGAGATATGGTTGGACTTTGAGTAGTCCTTTTGAATACTGGTAGCCCGCCCAGGGATCCTCAATGCGGTAGTTAGAGCAGAAGGTGTAAATAGAAGCCCAAAGGTTTGCTTGCCTTCCTTTCCTCGCAACCATTCTGCGTAAAGCGATTCGTATTTATATTTTATAATAACGCCACCATGTTGCAGTTTTTCCAGTTTTGTTGGCCTCGTTGTTGTGGAAAATGACCACCGGGTTACCATCCTCGACGTCTGCACGCGCCTGTACAACAGGATCTCCGTGTCGGCCCTGAATACCGAGTAAGATAGCTGGGTCACCTACTTCACAGACAACGGCTTTGAGATGGATAGCGTTGTGCACCCGTCCAGTGGGGAAAGTTTGATGTCATCTTCCGGGCAGGTTGCAACGGTCTTTGTGTTTGCACTCTTCAAAGCCCTTGAAACAAGTGCCGGCTTCTCTTTGAGTGTCACGAATAAAGTGGAACATTTACGCTGGTCTTCCTCATCTAGGGTTGAGAATTTGTTTTCATCATAGAAAATTGTTTTGCTATTTGTAAAATGCAAGGAAACTCTAAGGTAGAGGCCCCTGCCGCAGAGGAAAGGGTCAGGAGAGATGAATAAGCAATTTATCCGGCCACCTTGTAGACCAGTACACGTAAAATGCCACCATGACTGACAAACGTGACATTGCTCTTCACGTCATACCTTCGTTTGTTTTGGTTCATGATTGTTGTAGTTGAGAGCAGTCTGTCATAGCCTGCCTAATGAATGTAAATAGGTGAGAGCACCACAGAAGTGGAGTGCAGTCTGACAGCGTTCGGGGCACAGGTTGTACTCGAGTGAAAGAATCAACCAAATGCCACATACTGCCTCTATAACTAGGTTAAACAACAACAGAATTTGTTGACAAATTTTCACGGCGTGCTTCGGCCGTATAAACTGCGCCAAAGTATTCTGAAGGTCATCCCGCTCGAGCAGTGGTCTAACAGTATAACCGAAAAGTGTGTGCCGTTAAAGTAGACAGATGTAGAAGTGTATGTTTTGTCAATCGCTCGGTAGAGGACACCCTCCTTCGGCCTGAAAGCACTAAGTCTTCGGAATAATCTACGGACACGGTTGCTGGTTTTCGGTCAGTAACTGTATACCTAGTAGCCCAATGGAAATATTACACAAGCCGATGGAAAGAATTACAGAAGTGTCAACTTTGTGGAGCAAATGGTATGCAATAATAGTGTCACGCAATTGCAGGCACGACGAAAATTGTTCTTACCGGTGTAAGTCAATAGAACCGGCATATTAGGCAACACCTGGGACATCAGCACAAGCTTGTCTTTAAGACGAGGCCTAGGTGACTTGGCTGCCACGACGATGGATTTATCGGGAAATGTGAAGCCAATTGTTTAGAAAGTATAATTTTAATATTAACTCCAGCTACACAAATACTAAGGCATCGAATCTGCATTCAACATTTGCGCCTGAAGACAGGGGAATAATTATAATGTTTATTCCCAACTCGTGGGTGGCATAACTTCAGGCATGATCATAAATTTACAGTCAGAATAAGAGTATGACTGGTGGGGTTTGTGGGTACTGGGAATTCCGTGGCATAGGGACGGCGACATAAAGAGTGGGCATTATCCGAAGTAGACTTGGACACGCCTGAGGAGGTATGGGTAGGGAACCAAAATTACAAGGGCTCTTTCTTTCTTATGGGTAACATATCAGATGAGACAAGGTACGATCGTTAAGGTTTGAAAGTGGCGGGCAAAAACAATCCGAGGGAGGGCATAACAAGGGGCTTCCTGCCTGGTACGTGATAAAAATAATTTTTAAAAAACTTCATTCTGCAGAAAAAGTGGAACCAGAATAAGGGATCAGGAGAGGCAACAGAACTGCCACGATCTGACCGGCCGATTTGAACTGAAGCCTAAAACCGTTACTGAGGCTTCATAGCCTTGGGCTGTTGGGCGTATGGCCAGAGTTACGAAAAGCGTAAGTGGGGTAATATGCGGTACGGATAAATGGTAGTAGGAAACTCAGAATCACCGTGTACAGTGAAACTGGAGAGAGTCACTAGTGTTGCTGCTGGAGCGGGGTCAGGTCTAAAAGTTCCTTGGAAGGAGTTCACGAAAACGCACAAGAAGGAACGCGAACTGACTTGGTGAGGGGTACAAAGTAAAAGACACCGAGATGTTCAGATCCGATGGAAGGTTCAGCAAATTGGAATGAACGCCTCCCGGTGGCAAATTTGATTGTGGTTGTAGGTAAGGGAACGAGTGGGCGAGCGGGCGCAGTCAAAGTAAGGAGTGAACAGTTGCGGGTATGCTATCGAACTGGGTATGACAGTGCCGTGCCGTCAATGCACTGAGATACTTCAGTTTCTGGGCAGCCCCGTGATGGACGTCGTGTGTGAGGTAGTTGGGCTAGGGTGCGCAGTTTTTTTAGCAGCGGGATGTTGTGGGTTTTCCAGGGGATTCCGCAGGAAGAGCAAGACCAGTGTAATATCGCAGGTAGTATTTGTTTTTTTCCGGTCGGGGATCCCTTCAGATGTAATGCACAGATCGAGTGGAGTGGATAATGGCCAAACGGGACATCCATAGCACGTATTACCGCAGGTCGAAGCTTGGGAAGAAGATGAGATGGGATGAGATCAATAAGGCCTAGAGAGTTATAGGATTCATCAAACAGCATACAGTCCCTTAAGAAGAAAGAAAAACTGAACGTGCACCACAACTAGGATTGATATGCACTCAGTAGTCTAGTCATCAAAGTCAAGCTAAGATTTCCAATACATGCTATTATACTACCTTAGATAGAGAACAGTTCGATGTAGTAGGCAGAGAGACAGCGTGGTAAGGGAAACCTAACACGTAACGACTAGTTAAGGTGGAACATCTGAGATGGTAAACTAGATTTCCTGGAGGTTATTAGTGAGTTGGGCAGTACTAGGACAAGCTAGGGGGGAAGGCGAACGTAAGGAGAATGGTCACCAGTCCCCGAGGCACTACTATCAGCTTCAGTCTATAAGTGGTGCATTGCGAAAAAGACTTTCGACGCTAGCCTCGCATGCTATTAGTGGAGGGATTGGGGTCTCACTATATATATATATATATATATATATATGAATATTGTATCTCTCCACTCCTGGAGAAGAATGGTAGAGGAGTAATGAGAAGAGCCCCGTCCACCAGGCTTGCGCGGAAGACGCGCGCGGGTTTCCACTGCCGCAAAACGTTGAGGAAGAAATGCATTTCAACGCGGAATAACACATCTGGCCACTCGCACATCAAACAAGACATGGAGGCTAATACCTGTGAACGTAATTTTTGGGGCAAAACGTACCTTTGTTCCCCACGCGGGGTCACCTAGAGAACTACTCACGGCTTTTTGCACCTAACGGAGACTTCAGCGGCAAGGGAGGAAGTCTCGGCATCACAGACAGCCAAAGGTTTAGAGGCTGCATCCCGTAGTTCGACCGTAGAAACTCTCATGACCCCCTCAAGAGACGGCACACAACTTGTCACACGACCTGCGCAAACTAGCTCGGCATACTTTCACAAGGGACGACAACAAAATCAGACGAAACTAGATGGACAGTTGCTCCTCGATCATCTATTGGGATATTGTGAGTAAAATTTAGTTTAAACGACTTGTAATTTTGGGCAGCCTGTGCTGACACCCTGGTCTCAGCACCAGTAGCTACCAGTTGAACATCGTTCGGTGGCAACGGCCACCTATTTGACTCAAATGACCGGTGGCTATCCGTGATATTCGGTGGCGGAGGCCGTGCGGCAACATAGAAATAAGTAAGAGCTCGTAAAGGAATACAAGGGTTTCGTTGGCTGCCAAAATTGCAGCTGATAGCTCCCGAAGAAAGTTAAGTACAGATGGGCGTAGTGAGTGAACTCAACGCGTTCGTCGTAATTGCGACGGGCACATCCCTGGGTGCACAGAGTCAGCTAGCTCTAAAACTCTAAACGGGACGGCAGAGTCGAACGTTTCGGCAAGTCTTGCACGAATGGTACACTAGGGAGTCGCCGGCACTTTGATTTCAATTACTCACCCTAGTTGATGCTGACGTGGATACAGGTTAACAGCGAGGAAGACCTAGCTTGTTTCCACTTACTGTATCTATTAGCTGATTCTACCAGGTTGGTCGTTTCACATAAGGCTCCCGAGCATGCTTCGCTTGGATACACAGGTCGGACATCCGGTGCTCGCAGGGTTACGACCAGTATTCTTGATCCCAGCTTCTGATACCGGTGGCTTAGACCTCAATTGTCCTCACCGCTCTACAATGCACCATTCGTTTGGACCAGGCAAACATAACTTCTTTGTCCGAGCGTGTCACTTCCTTGAGCTTTTTGATACTAGCCCCGAAACTTTGTAATACAAGATAAAATTACAGTGGCATTAGGCATCGATTGTCCTTCAGGCTAATCAACTTTAACCTGTCCCAATCTACCACAACCATTCGAGCAACTTTCACTGGTGACAACATCCTCACAAAATCTTCCGCCGCTAATTGATAACACTCCTTTAACTCACTGCAGATAAAGGAGTAAAACACACTGTAACCAACCCCTTCGCAATGATTAACTATACTACAAGACGCAAATGGTAACCACCACCATTGGTGTATAATGTGGAATCACCGTACTTCGCAAACATGCTATGCAGCCGCACAGATGTAAACGACAGAACATTTAGGTTATCGTCATCATAAACAGATGCAGCTATGGACCAAAATGTGCGAAAGGCCTTCCTAGTAGCCTGCAGACGATAAACATAGTTGCCCGAACGGTGCAGCCTATCGCGCTGAAAGCGGACCTCTTCACAAGTCGAGTCGAGTTCATAAGTTCTGAACACAATCACGAGCCCCCCGGTCCGAACCGTCGGCCACCAACCATGCAACATGAGGTGCAAGCGCTCGGAAACAACCTTCTTATAACTGGTATCACCAATTTCCCTAAAGCACAGTCCAAGGCTTCTTGAAAACTTGTTTCTGCGGCTTTTCCAGCTGGCAATACTTTAAATCAAATGCCGCGAAATTGTGGGATAGGTTTGCAACCGACAACCCACATTGGCTTATCTTGCGAAATACGGCCAACCTGAAAGTTGACAGTCCCTGATTCCCGGACCCAGGGGTTGGGGTAATCTCCTGACACTCGCATGTAGGTCACCGAACCCGAAAGCCCAAGTCAAACATATTGAATTCTGATTAGTCCATTTTCTGACCAACCATGGCCTAGCCTCTTCTGGTCCATAGCCGGTTCGCCATAAATCGGGCCCAACGACATAGCATTCGGTTATCTTCTGCTACCTGCGTCCAGTACGTACACTTCAAAGTTTCAACCATTATAAAGGACAGCATTTATCGCTACGGCAACGCACGTACCGCGCCACGATTATTTAAGCACGAGAGATCTTGGCATAACTGCTCAGGAGGACCTTGCCTGCTCAACACACTGTGCTGTTGCTTCGCAAAGCGAGTTTGCAAGTAGAATTTCTGGGAAGAGATTTCGAAGCCTTCAAACGCGGTCTATTCCGCTTACCCCACGAATTTCTTACCCGCGTATACCTTGGCTCTACACCCTGGTGTTATATATTCCTCAGGAATCACGTATTCACGGACTGGTGCACAGGATCAGGGCGCTTGCTCAGACCTTCCGGATTATCCTTGTTTTTGTGATTCAGCGGCTTCGGTTCACGTGAAAGACAGTTAAAAAAGGGCGCAACACTTCTCTTTGATACTCCAACGTTGGACAACAAACTGGTCGGCATGTTTCATAGCGGTTGACTAATCACGCTCAACGAGGGTCCTGAGTGGACAAATCGGTTGGCGTCGTTCAACTGTAGCACCCTTTCGGCACCATACTGCCATGCGTATCCAAGATTCAATCTGACATGGGTTCCATAAAGTCTCTAAGTCCATTCGAGTAATACGGTGGAGTGCGCCGGATCATCCGAGGGACAGCAGATGCCTTTTGGGCCAATTTTCCGTGATGGATTTGGAAAGATATACCTGAAAAGCCCTAGATACCTAAGTCCTGTTTGATATACATTTTTGTACAATCTTCTGGTGTATTCCCACTTTTCATGCGGAAGGCGTTCGCCGTACCCCCTCCTGGTGACAGGGACACTTTTCGTCATTCGGAGGAAGATGCCAATCCGGCGACCACTGCTCTACGGTGCCATTACTCATTTGAGGTGCGCCGGCGTTGAAACTCCGTGACTTCAGCTCTTCTGAAAAGGTAGGCATGAAAGTGAGAGGGCGTCGGGAGAGGCGTTGATATGGATCGTAAAAAGCAGTGGTCGTATGGTGGGGCCTTGTGGAGCTTCAATGGCGTGCGGTGAACAGGAAAATCGGGATAAGTTAACTTTCACTTGGAATGTTCTACTGAAAGGTGGATCTTTGATCTAGCGTGGGATTTCCCCTTGAATCTCGTATGCCTCGGGGTTGTGCAGTAGTGAGGAATGGA
The DNA here is from genome assembly GCA_004794785.1 of Opisthorchis felineus. NCBI lineage: Eukaryota > Metazoa > Platyhelminthes > Trematoda > Opisthorchiida > Opisthorchiidae > Opisthorchis > Opisthorchis felineus. Next base: position 499,672 of record SJOL01009700.1, on the reverse strand, counting down.
ACTTGGCTTTTGAGAGCATTTGAAAAGACAAATAATATAGTCCTCGATGTGATTTAATCTTTGCCAATCATCGAGTTGTTCATAAACGCTAGCACTTTTTGGAGAGGGGGCCCCTGTTGCACTGAAAACACCAGGTTTTTGGTAGTGAGAAGATATAGATTGTTCTGGTTTAGACTCCAAGGAGAGTTTCTATGATACTTCAGGTGTTCTTTTACAACGGGCTAAAGTCGTTGTAGCTACTGGTGGCATGAATGCTCAGGTATGCAGGCTTAATGCTGCTGGGACCCAAGTGGATGTTTGCCTTTGGTTGGACACAGGGCGCATGGACAACGAAATGCGCCTACTGCAGATATATGCCTATCATGGGCCGTTCCCTTGCAGTAACAATTTCCGAAGCGGCGGAAATTGCGTGACATGGTGGTGTTTGTCATCGAACTAGCCCCGAATCCAACTAGAACAAATTGTCACCAGTTACCGGTGGCGAGGGTGAATGACTGCCCGCCGCCTCTTCTAGAATACCAACGTGGTCTTTGGTCATGCGTTTGCCCGCCGTCAGTTCTCTTTCTGCCTTTCAAGTGTACGCAAACGGCTCACACCTTGCTTCGCCATTGAGAAGCTCGAAGACCCTGAAATCAAACGAAACAATCAGAACCGGCCCATTGAGCGCCTGCAGATGTCGCTGAAGACGGACATCCAAACACCCAACCCCGGATACTGTGTGCGGCCAACCTAATCTAAGCGATGGATCTCCTGTAGGGCGGTTACCTTACTGGAGGCGCGTTAACGGATTCCTCCTGGTCGCAACCACAACTCAACTTGATGCATCATCCGACGCCAGGTGAAACTGAGTGTCCGTGAAGACCGAAAAGCTTGGTGTATCTGCAAGGCCGAATAAACGAAAGATGCGAAACATGCTGGAAAATTCTAGGTTGTTGCATCCGATTCGTTTGACTGGCCCTCGGAGATTCCTTGTCAGCGAAGCTATTAGGTACCAAAATGGCTCTCTGATATCCAGCAAAGGTGTTAGGTGGAATTCCACACCGATACCGCTTTACCGCCGGCAGTTAGGCACTGCTACGGCCGGGAAGCAAATCCCGCACAAGATTGGCCAAAAGTTTGGGCCGCTTTCCTGTCCGGCATCAAGGCGAGCTCTTGTTGTTCGAAAGCCTGGACCCAACAGCCAATCATGATCCAGTATTGGCCAAATGCTGGTTGCCAATGGCGAATCCAGAAGGCGTCAAAATTTCCAGGTTGTCGCCGCATACACCGTATATACGACGCGCTTCACAAGTGTTCTTCACTTGGTTTTGGACGTTAATATACGTTGTGCACCTTTGGTGGTTGTTTTGACGGGAACGCTAGCTTGGGAGGCTCAGCCCCAGAAGTAAGCTGAGGAGAGTACCGTTATTACATAAGGATAAAGTCTGGAGCTTTGGGCACAACAGTTCGAATAGCAATTCGTTTAGTCACCTACTGCCTCCAATTCGATCGTCGGCCTTTAACGAAGTCGTGGACTGTGAATGTGGAAGCCCTTCCACTTTCCGATGTGCCCGAGTGTATATCTCCACTCAAACAATCGTGCTGCTGGTCCAGAAAATGTTCCGTCTGCCCTGTTCCAGGGCGACGGTGAATTACTCAGCTAGTGTCTGTCTCGCTTATGTGCACCTATCTGAGAGAAACAGACCGTCCCGGACAACCGGGACGAGTCGACAATAGTGCCCTTCTTCAAGAAGGGTACTCACAGTGAACATATTATCAGGAGTTTCATTTTGGTTCCCATTGAACAAGGCTTTGGGCCTCACTAATACTTCGTCGTCTTACGTTCGCACCCAGAATCTTGAGCATCAAGCAGGATTTCGACCGGGTAGAGGCCACGTCGACCACATCTTCACACTCCGTCAGGTGTTGGGACAACGACATATGGACAGACGACCCACAACCTTGATGTCCCTTGACTTCAAATGCGCGTTGGATTCTGTGGGTCGACCAGGGCTCTTAACCACATTCAAACTTGTCCGAAAGCTTGTGAACGCAGTCCGGTCCCTATGTTCACGTACTTCGGGACGCTCGAAGTTGTAAGATGAACTCTCTCTCTCTGAGATCTCTTTCTCTCTACAAAAGTGGTGTCCGACAGGTATGTTCACTTTCCTCCTTCTTCTTTAAGGCCGCCATTGATGAAAAAATGAGGCGAACACTGAAGGTCTTCAAAACCCCGACGTTCGATTAGTTGTTGGCGAGAATCATTTCGATATGGAGTACGCAGATGACGTCGTCTTCATCTTTCAAGAAGATAGCTTAGCACAAGCTGTGTGAATAAACTGGCCACCATTACACAGTCTTTCGGCTTCCGCTTTGCACCTTCAAAGTGCAAATTCATGCTTCCGAACGTGCAGTCTCTGAATATACCCCTTACAATTCAAGGGAATCGCTGGAAGTCGGGGAGGATTTTATATAGCTCGGTAGTTGTGTTAGATCTGACGGAATTGTATCTGGTGAAGTAAGTGCGCGAATCTCAAAAGCCAGAATCACATTTGCTAATTTGCGTCACTTGTGGCGTCAAAAAGGCATATCACTGTGTCTCAAGGGTCGCTGTTACCATGCTACAGCAAGGGCTGTGTTGTTGTATGGTTGCAAAACATGGCCTCTGCGGACAGACGATGTGAAGCGTCTTCTGATCTCAGATACCTCAGAAGTGTTGCTGGTGTCCGATGGTGTCAGCGAGTTTGTAACAAGGTAATTATAAAGCGGGTATTTGGTTGTGTAGCAGGCACTTCAGTCGCGGAGAAGATCCAGCACCGTCAGCTGCGGTGGCTCGGCCGTGTGCCATGGTTGTACTGAGGCAAGTGTTGTTCTCCGTTCCGCCTTCAGAATGTCACAAAATGCAAGGTACACAGCGTATAACTTGGAAGAAGAATGTGAAAGAGATGATGGAGGGTTTAGTTGCGGTTGCTGTGGTCCCCCTTCCAGGGTAGAGTCCCAGTGAACCCTCCTGGGCTTAGCTGGAGACATTGTGAGCAATGACGGGCTGATAGATGCCGGTGGCGTTCGTGCTGTTTGTTTGATTGAGCGCTTGGATATGTAGACATCTTAAAATGGTTGCGATAGGTCAGCACCAGGTCCCCTCCCTCATCCACTCTCTCTTCACTTTGAGGCTTTTAGTTAATAAATAAGTTTTGTGGTTATGTGGCAATCAGGCCTCAGCGTCAACACGGGGGCGAGATGGCTCAGTGGTTAAAGCGCGAATTTACTGACCGGAAGGTCCGTGGTTCGAACCCGACCTCTGCCTCTCGACTTCCTCGGTCTAGGCTTGGGCAACCTGGCAGTATCACAGCCCTCGTGCTTCCTTCTGGTGGCATGGCAGTTAGCCACCGAAAGGGTGCTACAGCTGAGCGGTCAACACTGATATTTCTGTTTCTAATGGTGATACTTCAACTTGCATTCCATCACCATGCATGGTCTGCTAGTGAGGTCAGTTGGCCTTTAGCCGCTGAGCTATAAGCGGTGTGAGGGAAGGTTACGTTCGTCGAATGATTGAGGAAACGGGTAGAAAGATTTGGCTAAGTTGAGTGGTGTTTCTTTTATAATCCTTGGATATAATTCACCTGGCCCCGGTGCGCTGCATATGTTGCGTAAAAGTTCACAGACGTCTTCCTCCACAAAGAATAAGTTAGAGGCTTTTTGTACTTTCATTTTGCCAATATTCAATGTCCTGAAATAGCTGAGACAGGATACAAACATCATAGCCTTCGGCTACCCTTCAAGGAGAAGTTTGTTGGCTGGTTCTTCGGTGGTGTCGGATGTACTTAAATAATACGCCGTATTTTCTGTGCACATTCTACTATCATAGACTGCTTTCGTAGGTTCACTTGTTGAACATCTGAGTTATACTACTTGCGCACTTTACGAGTCACCGACTCCTCGAGGTATGCTATAGTTATCATTTTGAAGAATAACCGGACCTTATTTCCAAAATATGCCATATATTTCAGGGAGGCTTTTGGTTTGCTCGACTGCGCTGGTTTCTTCGAAATTTTTACTGCATCAATCTCTTGCATTTTCCGGATAGTGGTATTGCAGTTCTCCACAGAAGTCGGTCCCAGTTCACTCTAGTCAGAGAGAACACCCGTGTGAAATCTACACGGCAGAAGTTACAGATGAATGTTTTAGATTCAGGGTTCCTGGCCCAACAGCGGATGAAGTCAAAAACAGGTAAACAATGGTCACTGACCCAGAGGGGTCCTAATTTTTGCTCCACCGACGAAGCTGGTGGCAACCACGTCCAGTAGGGATTGTAGTTGGCCTGTGCGATATGCGGTGGGTGCGCTGGCATACATGATCCAAGAGCTCTGTTGCACGACTTGAGTCAGCGGCGGCGCACAGTGGTCACTAGACTCGACGCGCTGAAACTCCATCCAGGAGGCCTTGGGAGCGCCAAAGCGACTCAGGAGAGGGAGTCGGCCTCGCCTAGCGGAACTTGAGTCCGCGGTTGATCACAAAACGGCCCAGCACTGTTGCCAGGGGAGAATGTGCTCAAGTAAAAAACAAAGCTATTTACCCTTCCGTGTTTCTGGTCAGCCCGGAAAGTGGAGTAGCTGTCAGCCTTCTCAGCATCAGGGACATCTAGGGTGGGTCAGATCTACGTAAATGTGAGTATGGACAGTCGCCCAACATAGACTGGCTCTTAAATATCAGAAAGCTTGCCTAAATGGCGGTTTGTGGACAAGCATTCTGGCATTGTTTTTGATGGACCCGACGGCGGGAAGCATGAAGGCGTTGAGTCACCAGAGAGGTTCACAGAGTTAAGGGTTCTGCACCGGCTTCGGTCCCCGGGGTTTGGAAGGGCTATTTGCAGTGTATTTTCTTGATTCCTGTCTCGGTGATTTCAACACTTTGTGTTCCTGTGTGGGGGTCTTCCTCATTCATTTGGAATCCGCTTTGCATCAACCTCTTGTTCCTGGGACGCAGTTCACCGTCCCGATTAGTCCGATGGATGCTGCATGCACCGCGTGGATTACCACGTTCTGGGCTCTCAGAGTAGCCATTGTTTGAAGATTTGCAGTGATGGTGCTTTCGTTTATTTCGTTGGTTTTCCGTTCTCGGTTTGGTCATTGGAACTTCTTTGAGGCCTCGATGACCGTTTGGTCACCGCATCAAACTACCAGGGGAAAATGCTTTTGGTGGCAACCCCAAGAGGTTCGTTTTCGCGTACGACTGTACCCTGAGTTCACTGACGAGCCTCCCGAATGGGTGAAGTTCACATGGCTCGTCCAACTCGGGTAGCTTTTGTTGTATGTTCGTACTGGCTCCCAGTTTGCCTCTGAACGGCGTGGGTAACTCTACGTGCGTCGGATTTTTAGATACGGTATTCCCACTTACATGGTGTCGGCCTTTGATGCCAGAGTGATGACCGTTTACTGAGTGGACATGGAGGCAGGTTGTTTAGCACTTTCAGCAAAAGGACCTGCGACTGTTCTTCTGACGACTGTCTTCTGAAGTTTAGACGAGGGTGGCTAATTTCGCGTGGGTTGTATGGCCAGTGGTTTGGCGACTGTGTAATGGTTTTTGTCGTCGAAGTAGACTTTTTTGACTGAAAGTTCAGTGGACTTCTCCGTACGTTTCCGCAGAGGACACCCATGACATCTTAAAACCCATACTGAGGGTATGAGTTTCCCTGCTGCAAATTTATTGTCGTCTATAGAAACAAGTGACGATAACCCCACGTATATGGGTTATCCCGTGCTCGCCGGTACTAATCATTCTGCACACCTTTTCGGTGCACAGCTGCCGTGTCACCCGGAGGAAGCACGAGGGTTGAAGTTGCTTAGGCGTAAACAGGAGCGGTCGGAATGCTGGGGTGTTTCGAACCACGAATCTTACTGTTGACAGTTTCGCGCCTAAACTCTTGAGCTATCTAGAGCTGCCATGGTTGAGTAGAAGCTGCACTCTAAAGCTGGCAGTCTGAGCGCTCTGGATTCAAATCTAGGCAGTCTATTCGGTGTCGATGCGCGTCGCACAGACAACCGAGAGGAACCCCATAGTTGTGTGCCGATCAGCAACTGTTTCCGGCCAGTACGAACTTTCAATATAAACGTTCGCATCCACTAACCCGGCGGTCACCAAGTGCAACTCAGCCGTGAGCCCAAATGGACCAGGTGGCAATCAGCCACCGATGAAGAGCCGCAATTCAAGGCTACCATTACTTCTGGGGCACACAGCCTGATTCCGATCATGCCAGGGTACGGGCACAGCTGACAGTTCGCTTTCTTTCAAGCCCTCGCAGGTCAGTAAGAAACATGCCAATCCACCATCATCAATGAACTACCATAGCTCAGCAATATTGATCTGAACTACCTCAACTACTCTCTACAGTAAACCAACACTTGACTGGTAGCAAGCACGTGGATGAAGCATGGGAGAATGTGAAAGGAGCTATGCTGGCGGCGTTCAGTGCTGTCTGTCCGGATTCTCCGGCACGATCAAATGATCACGATATTGTTGAGGTCGCCGGTGCTGGTTGATGCTAAGAAACCCATACCACCAGGCAACGAGTGCGATGGCGCACGGAAATCCCTCAGACATCAACTATTGAAGAGCCTAAGGAAAGGCCGAGCACTTCGGTGGACATCCAAAGTTCAAGAGATGGAGAAGGATTTTGGTATTGGAAACATCTGTGTCCTATGCCAATTGATACGATTGACTGGCCATAGGAGATCATCGGTCAGCAAAACGATAAGTGAAAAAGGGGACTCATTGTTTCACTCGCAAAAACACCGACTTGGTAGATGAACTGAACACGAAAGGCAGTTTACCTGCCCTCCCGCGACGCAGCCCCTGGAAACAGTTCATGCAGGTGAATGGAATGTAAACTATAATCGCCTGTCACACAGAGAACTAAGATACAAAATACGTACGGAACCATGAGAAGTCCCAGGACCGGACGGCCTGTATCCAGCCTTTTTCAAAGAAGGGAGAACCCATGGTGACCCATCTGGCAAAAATAATTGATACGAAATGGAGTGGAGAGAAAATGTCTGCAGAATGGTACACATAGATAGTCATCGCCAACTTCACTAACACCTTGTGAAAACTATGGTGGAATTAACCTTGTAGCTGTGATATCGAAGGTACTCTCTGGTCTTATGCTCCGAATGTTGACTGAACAAAGGGAGAGGCAGATCCGTGAGAACTAAGCTAGGATCTGTTCTGCAACATGATGCATCGATCACACTTTCACCCTCCGTCAGATTCTGAAACAGCGACACTACTTCGATTGACCAACAATGGTGGTCTTCTTTGACTTGAAAGCTGTATTCGACACAGTGAACCGTCAGGCTCTATAACAGTCCTATGGAGCATAGGTATACCCCCATATATTCTTGACCCACGGACGCCACGGTCGCATGAAGTCATAAGGTTAGCTCTCGCATGAGTTCACTACATCAAGTGAAGGCAAGGCTTTCCTCTTTCGCTTTTCCTCTTCAACTTCGTCATTGATACGATTATGGAAGATTTACTCCCAACCTTTAATGCCTGCGGGGTCGGGGCTTCGCTATCGGGGCTTTCGATCACAGATATCGAGTACGCAGACGACATGGCTCTTCTTCGATCTGACTCCTTGCTAAAGCGAACAATATTAAATAATCTAAATAATTCTGCCTCACGGTTTGGCATGCGCTTCACACCTGCAAGGTGCTGATGCAATACTCGTTGGACTCGGACCCTAACCTCATACTTGCGCATGAGCCGATTAAGGTAGTGCACAAATTTGTCTACCTGGACAGCTGTATTAGTACCGGTGGTCTAGCTAAAATGCCATTTCCATCCGGACTGGGAAGGCCAGAGCGACTTTCGTGAACCGGCATCACCTGCGACTCAGGCGTGACATCAGCTTGCCCGTCAGGGACCGTTTACAATGCTGCGGTTCGCTCCGTGTCATTATGCGGGTCAGAAACCGGGCCGCTGCATGCTGAATGCCTCAAAAAACCATCAGTGCTTGAACATCGATATCTTCGGAGCATCGCCCGAGTCCGATGGGAACACCGGACCAGCAATACTGAAGTACGTCAAATGGTATTCGGTTGAAATAACTCGCCTACGATAGATAAATTGACCACACTCCATAGGTTGTGTTAGCTTGGCCACGTGCTCCGTATGCCAGTCGAACGACTTCCTTGAACAGCCCATTTTGCACAACCACGTGAAGGGTGGAAACGTGCGACGGGAGGTCAAACAATGACTGGGCAGCAAAGTATGAAAGCAACTACCAGCAAACTCAGTTGCACTGGTCAATGCCGTCTCCCTGAATGGGGACCCCGAGACGGGACACATCAATTGTTAGAGGCATTGTCAGACATGGCCCAGTTGCACCCTCAATGGTGCTCATGCATCCAAGCCATTGCCTTCAATGCATAAAAGTTCGCTGATAGCCCTGTGTTTATGCATAAATTATATCAGCTACCGCCTTCAATGCACAGCTACCTACCTCACTTCCCCAAACCATCGGTCAACGAAACTGTGGCAGCAAAAACCACTGTACGGAGAGTACTCCGTTCTTACAACTGATGATGATGATGATATCCTCATATTCACACACTTCTGGGCGTGTGAGAATGTACGGTGAGCTCTCCAAAAGCTTCCCCACAAAAAGTGGTGTCCGACAAAGATGTCCACTCTTTCCATTCTTGTCCAACTCCGTCATTGATGAAATAATGAGGCGATCGCTGGAAGGTCTTCAAAACCCCGGTGTTCAAATTGTTACTGTTTAGTACCTTGTCGATCTCGAGTGCTCAGACGACATCGCCCTCATCTTTGGAGACGAAGACGTAGCACAAGGTCTGTTGAATAAACTGGCTTGCGCTTTGCACCTTCAAAGTGCAAATTCATGCTTCCGAACGTGCAGTCTCTGAATATACCCCTTACAATTCAAGGGAATCGCTGGAAGTCGGGGAGGATTTTATATAGCTCGGTAGTTGTGTTAGATCTGACGGAATTGTATCTGGTGAAGTAAGTGCGCGAATCTCAAAAGCCAGAATCACATTTGCTAATTTGCGTCACTTGTGGCGTCAAAAAGGCATATCACTGTGTCTCAAGGGTCGCTGTTACCATGCTACAGCAAGGGCTGTGTTGTTGTATGGTTGCAAAACATGGCCTCTGCGGACAGACGATGTGAAGCGTCTTCTGATCTCAGATACCTCAGAAGTGTTGCTGGTGTCCGATGGTGTCAGCGAGTTTGTAACAAGGTAATTATAAAGCGGGTATTTGGTTGTGTAGCAGGCACTTCAGTCGCGGAGAAGATCCAGCACCGTCAGCTGCGGTGGCTCGGCCATGTGCTACACATGTCGAAGTACCATCTGTCGAGACTAGTCTTGTTCGCAGTGCCTGCTTCAGAATAGCGGGAACCGCGAGGTCAACAAAGTATAACTTGGCGGAAGGGTATGAAAGAGGTTAACACAGAGTTTGTGTGCTGTTGGTGCCATACGCCTCCAGGATGGGGTCTATTTGCTGTCTCTGATGAAGCTGATGATGATGCAGAGTGTCTGTAGAAGGTAGAATTCGTTGGCGAGGCTAGAAGTGCACGGGCTAAATGTGATACCACTGTGAAGTGAGTCGCGCAACGTCAATTTTGTTTCTTGCTGACGGTCACGCCAATCTGTCGGTCCTTGGCTTCCTGCTCCGCCCACTGTGATATATCAAAAGACATGGTAGTTTCAGGCAACTCTTTATGGGGACGAAGGAAGATTATTACAACTGTATTTATAGGATCATCAGAGAATGTTCCACAAGGCTGCGCTAGGATCTTCGTGACGGGGTAAGAAGCGTCGAGCTATGGATGCTCGATCCAGATTGGCTGACCTGACCAATCAAGGCATGGCTTCGTTTACTCCGTAGCCCACACGTGACACGTCCGTCCAGTTGACGTAGTGTTCGTTTATTAAGAGTGGCTGACAACCAATACGATGTGGCTGGGTTCATCTGCTGCCTCTGTCAATCAATCATCCTAGAGCTCGAGGTAGTTTAGTAGTTAAGGCACGAACTTACTGACGGAAGTTCCATGGTTTGAACCCAACCCCGACATCCCTGTGAAGTCGGTGTTTTCTTTCGCCCTGTTTGGTTCCCTGTTACACAATTTTGCTTACAGTCGGTCCGTAACCACGAGGCCTCCGTTTCCCTGTAAATCCTTTGGATGTCAGTTCAGGAATTATTGTCTTTCGTAAAAATTCTACGGAAAGCACCCTTAACTTTCCGACTGTTCGCTTTCAGTGTTGATGGGTCTGGTGGTAACTCAGCAGTTTACGTTTCTTCCTACTTACCGCTTTCATACTTTCGATAATATCCGTCCACTGATGTCCTTGATGTACTGTCGGTTCAAGCCGCCATCATCCACAATCCGTGTATTGGACCAACCATCATGCACATCTTCGACGACATGGTCATCCAGCTGACCTGGCTTTTTGTCTACTTCAACGTTTTGCCTGTTTTCTTCTTTTACCACAGCCCCAACAATGGTTGACACGCTTGCTTCTAAAGAAGAGGACATTGGGACGGCCATTGAAAATGGCAGATCCAATGGTCATCCGTTTGAAGTCACTCAGATCGTTCCTTTCTCTGCATTGATACCATCTCTGCGGCCATCCTTTTCCTACTTCAACAAAGACGTTCCGCAAGAGGAGGAAGAAAGTGCGGCAGACCGATCAGAAACGGGAACAAAACGCCGTTTTAATGAGTTCGGTTTTTCCATCCCTGATTTCGGTAAGCTGAACACTGAGGTACACCATTTCTCATCCTATTTGACTATATGTTATGGCGCACCACTGAGTTCTGTTTAGTGCAAATGAAATCCTGCAACTCTAGACCTTCGTTCCTCTTTGAGAAAATACTTTTAGGTATCACGATGTGTTTCCTCAGGGAATCTACTTCTCGGGTGGGATAACCAACATTAACGTCCTCGGTTGCTTCTGCTACCTAGTTTAACTTTCAGCAGTTTTTCTCAGGTTTCCACCATATTACATGCTTCAGGCAGTCATTAGCGCTTTTGCAGCTGAGATATGCTTATGTATCGGTAGGTTACTCGTCAGTTACTGTCACCCGGACATAGTATGAACGAGGAACATACTTACTAACCGGGTATTTTCTGCATAGAGACAACACCAGTTTTTAGGAAGACTGCGTACACTATTCCGAGTGATCGTCTGGAACCTGATAAATGGGGGAATATTGTGCGTGTCCTATTCCTACCCTCAGTACCTCCCGTTCGTATTGCAGCCTTGACCTGTTTCAAAGTGGTATCATGTTAACCAGTCAGACACTTAGTTCAGTCCAGTTTTCAACCATAAATTTTGGACAGTCGTACTTGGTTCGGGTTGCTACAGCATTTTGGTGCTGATAGCGCAGGGGGATCAATTAAGGTCCGTACAGTGAGCCAAACATACATATGCTTAATACTGGATAAGCACAAGTGTGTAGATATAATGGCAACATTGGCTCTGAGTGTCTGGCTCATCCCATTCTCGCAGGCGACGCGAACCAGCATTTCCAAGACCTCGTTAGGTATCCTGTGCTTCGTCTCCGTGTCCTACATCTTCCAGTTAGAGTAAGCTTCAGCATACAGGATAAGATTTAGCAATCAGCCGCCTCAAGCTCAATATAGCTCGGTGGTTAAAGCGCGAACTTACTGACCGGAAGATCCTTGGTTGGACTGTTCTTGTGTAGGCTTGGGCAACCTGGGCATATCTCAGTCCCCGTGCTTCTTTAGGATGGCATGGAAGCCAGGCACCGAAAGAGTGTTACAGCTGAACAATCGATTGCCCGGCATACGAAAGACAGTACCGAGTCAGCATACTTGGTTCAGTCGTATCACAAGAAGGAGTGGGTGGCCATTGGACTTAGTGCCGTACACCATTCATCCTACTTTGTCCTTGCTAACCGTGAGATGTGTGCAATGTTTCGAAAAATATGGTGGTCAATCAAGGAGGACTCGCTAATTGTGTGGGAAAGTTGAGCAACGATCCCATTGAATTAGGCTGTCTTTGATTGACAGTCGGCCCGTAAAACTAGGCCAACGATCAAGGGTAAAGCCATTGCGATGCCTCACTTCAGGAAACGGTTAGGTCAGCTAGCCGCGTGGTTTTGACTGTTAGGGCCTTCTTCTTGTAGTGGGAATTGTAGTCGTCGGAAAATTCCGGTCATGAGGGCCCTCAAAGAAAGAGGGACATGTATACGGTATCTACTTATCTTCCCGCATTTATACGCATCCTGAACTTATTGCATCCGCTTTGGCCCATTCTGCCGAAAAAACAGACGACTTGTAGCGGTATTTATAGCATTGTGCATTACGTGTTCATAGTACACTGCACTTCCATGCTATCACCGAGACAATCGAAAAATGTCTGCAAAATTGTGCTTATCACGAGAAATCGACTTGGCGATTTTGTCTTGTTTGATTTTATTGGGTCACTCTGGTCGTAGGCGTGTTTCCTGAACCTCAGCTTTCGTTGATGATGTGACCACGTTTTTCGCTAATATGGAACCGTACTAGATGACGCTGCGCTCTCCTCTGTCCGTCAACGATGTTGACATTTTCATCTCTATAATTGGCGGAAATACTGCTAATCCAGGTTGTGATAATGGCCGGTAATTTATCCATTGAGCTGGCCAGTTTGGTTGCAAACGCCTCAGCATCAGTTGAACAAATGAACGGTCAGTTTGCCATCTACCCACACCAAATTTCTCTGTAAATTTATTGAAGGTATCAGTGCCACACCTTCGTTGACATTAGGTGGTCGTCAACATTATCAGCTCCAGTATATTTGTCCTCTACTTGCTATCTTATCGATGGTCATCTGCTGTTCTCGAACTTTTTTACAGTTGATCCCCCAGTCCCTTTTATCGAATCATCTGCCAATCGACGCGCTTGGATCACGTGCTTGGAATTTTCACACACCCACACACTTGGGGTATCCAGTCTGGATGAGTACGACAACCAATACGCATTTGGAGACTCAGCAACGATAGACGAAGAAGCTGATCATCTATGGTCACGTGTACATTCGCGTCTCGTCCCCTCGCCACGTCTTACGGCTCTGATTCGCGGCCAGGCTCTTGATGTGTTGGCTACTGTGGAGCCGGGGGAACAGTTAGGCATTCCACACTCACTCCGTCCACATATTTGGCCCCGTCTTACTGGCTCAATAGAGAAGGCTAGTACTGCAAAACTGAGAGATCCGCCTCTTACCTACACAGAATTGGTCCAATTGAGTTCCTCGGACACCTTGGCACCTGGATTCCAGATAGAAAAAGTACGTGAAATCATCTCAAGAGCTGATGTTTATTTTCAACTGTGTTTGTGGTTTAGTACCAGATTGACATTGATAATCTCTTAGGCTGTATTGCTGATGGATACAAGCCTTTGGATATGCCTTCGCCTGTTTTCGGGTCTTGTGAAACAGATTTTTTAACCTGGGGCTCATGGAAGTCTCGACGCGGTATGTAACGCAGCCAAACGTTGAACTAGAGATTCATAAAATGAGTCGACAGGTCCTGTTATCATCTCCTCAGTTGGTGCTCATCATTGCGGTAGCAGGCGGTGTGTTGCAGGATACCCTTCTCCGTGCTACTTTGCATCGGCTTGTTTACGCAGTGGGTTTAAAAACAACTCAGTGCTGGACAATAACTATCCACGTGAAGAGCATCATTTACACTACTCAACAAAAGTGCACCTAGGCTATTCACTGTTGAAACGAATATGGAACCTAGTTGCACACTCCTATTGGAATTATATATATATATATATATATATATATATATATATATATATATATATATATATAATCACTGAAGGCCTGAAGACGTCGCACCAGTTAGCTTGTACAGTTGGGTTAAGTATCTTGAAACGTCATGCGCTTCAATCGATTGTACATTCCCTCGCCCCGCTGCCTGTCTGGACTTGACCGTTTAAGGTCATATCTCAGCTAGATACGAAACCAATACGGTATAAATCAACACACAGTCACTTGTATTATCAAGTGTGAGAGCCGTAAGTGTGGTCGTTCGGGCTGCTGATGGAATGAGATGATAAGTTTTGAGTGCACCAGCTGTATACATATACATATATATTGATTTTTGCCCCGTTTTTTGGATGATCTTAACAACTCAGTGAAAGGCAGGGAGCCATTGTGAGCCAGCCGTACGCGGCACTCTCCGGACTTATCATCAGTCTATTTTTCAGACGTCTGACTGCAACGGGAAAGATTAGGATGACGATAGATAGCTGGTTATACAAACCATTATCCAGAGAACCGGGAGACCCCGTCTGCCGAATCCATTATGAATTACACTACCAGGTACCATGCTGTCGATTGATACAAGCCATTGTGTTCAAGAGGTTACAGTCTCTGCGTCTCTCGCCCAACAACTTTCTCTCCAGGCTGGAATCTTGTGAACAATCGTATTTCGCTGCGGTTTTAAACTATAACTTTGGAGCCTATCCAGCTGTGCGGGTTGCCAAGTGATACGGTGATAGTACTCATAAATAGGCATTGGCACATTCAAGTCACGGGTGAGAAATTGTCCCGTTGCTTAATTCGGTACCCGAAGGAAGCACGAGGACTGAGGTACTAACAGCTTACCGAAGCTAAGACAGGAACAATCGAAAGATTCGGTTGGAATCACGGAAATCTCAGGCTATATGTAACCCATGTCTTAAACATGCGGCCATCTCGCGCTCGAAACATCATGGAGGTTAAAGTAGGGCACTTACTCGAATCGGCTCGTGCTTCCTAAGTCAACCTTCAGGGAGTCTTTGGAATCTGGCAGTTGGTATATCACACGCAGTAATGGGAGTCATTTCTCTTGTGCGAAAATTCGCGCACTGATGTCTTTGGCATTTGTGAAATTTGCTACTATTTAACTTGAGTGCTGTCGGTACAACTCACCTTCCCGCGTAGAGTATTCATGATCCTCCTGTGCTTGGCTGGATACGCTCCGGAATATGGTTACCAATGGCGTTCTTGTTGTCAGTTTCTATCGAGATTCTCTGAATTTGTAGACATCTCAGTGTCTTGACTCCCTTAGTTTCTCCTTCCATTATTTTTCCCACAGTAAGGCTTTAAAATAAATAACGGTTGAAAGGCAGTGAACCATCGGTGTTGCGGTGTCCATGGTACCAGTCAGTTACCAGGGCTTACCTGAATATTTGAATCTGTTTCAGGATAACAACATTAATCATTTTTAATCCAGCGGTAAAAAACATATGAAGTGTGCCGATTTCGGAACAGTTTTGTGTCTTTCCAGCATGAACACAATTTCTATCGTTCCACACATCTGCTTTTATGGAACTCTTGCTCGAAGAAGGATATCAGCTGCCACCTCCCCTTGGTCCCGAACGAATGGCATGTTTGGT
Source organism: Opisthorchis felineus (assembly GCA_004794785.1). NCBI lineage: Eukaryota > Metazoa > Platyhelminthes > Trematoda > Opisthorchiida > Opisthorchiidae > Opisthorchis > Opisthorchis felineus. Next base: position 484,275 of record SJOL01009700.1, on the reverse strand, counting down.
CGCTTCTCTGATCTAGAGGGGGGCGAGATGGTTCAGTGGTTAGGGTGCTAATTTACTGGCTGGAAGGTCTGTGGTTTGAACCCGACCTCTGCCTCTCGACTTCCTCTGTCTAGGCTTGGGCAACATGGCAGTATCCCATTCCTCATGCTTCCTTCGGGTGGCATGGCAGTTAGGCACCGGAAGGGTGCCTCTGATGCAGCTTATTGCCCCTAAGCCTGTCCATCTGAGGCTCTTGCTGCAGGTAGCACAGTACTCAGATCGTGAGCGCGTGATGAGACGGTTCGCGGCATTGCTAGGCTTGGGCAACCTAGCAACATGTAGACCCTCGTGCACCGCAGTAATTCTCCGAAAGGGTGCCACAGCCAAGCGGTTCAGCTTTCCGTTCCCCCAGTAATTGGTATGCTTGGTAGGATTGTGCAGATAATGGATGTTGCATGTTTTTTTCACTGACATGCTTGCTATTTCCTTTAGGATCTCTTCCGAACGATGCCCAACAACGCATGCTTCTCCTCTTCCCACTCGACTGGAATATCCCGACTACGCCGCGTTCTACGGTCCTTGGCGTGGTTGTATGTTGACGTAGGTTATTGTCAAGGAATGGGCTTGGTAAGTACCATGTCGAAAGACTTTTTTACTTTGGAAAATCCGTGTTGTATTGTCGTCAAGGTGCCAGGGGATGTTATGCGTCCCTCAGCATCGTTAGCTCTCGTTTTGGTTAGACGAATCACCTGATTTCAATATGTCCTAGTGGATCAACCTTGGGCTCCCGATTCCGTGATTGATTTAGCTGATTCAGAATTCAGTTACAAAGCTAATTATGCTTGCAAACCTAATCTTCTGTACACTACTACGGTCTTTCACACTGAACCGCTCCTTTGTCTGCTCCTTTGCTCCTTTCTGTCTGCAAAGGAAGCCCCATTCTTCCATTATAGATTGAGAAAATACTGAAGTTTATCGATTATTGGTCCAAGTGAACTCTAATGCCCTGCACGCACCGTTGAAGGATATCGTAAACGAGAGATTCAAATCTCACTTAACCAACACTGCAGCTTGAAACCGACTGATTTATTCAAAAGCTTAGATCATGCACGTTATTGGTATGCCTGCTTAATCTAGGAAATTTGGTATAATCTGCTCTCACAGCTCCCCTAAAGTAAAATATTGGTACGGAGCGCAAGTTATTCTTTGCGGGTACGCAGTGGTCTGCTCCCAAGGGAGGATGGAGTTTCTAACCTTATGTGGGCTCTACCATCCTATGAACTGCCCAGGCTAAAGGTGAGAACGTCCGTCGGTAATACTGTGCACTTCTCTGTTTCACTAATGGAGTATTTTTGTCGAAGAAAGAGACATTGCTAATACAATCGGAGGTTATCCACTAACCACAGGTTTTCTTAGGTCTGACTTTCCGGGTGTATATATATATATATATATATATATAGGCCATCTCTGCTGATTCGCTTTTCTAAGCTTTCTGCGTTCAGATTAGATCCCACCCCATGTCGCGAATGATGAGGCTCTTACAATAAACAAAACTGTCACATAACAACTTGGCTTCCATGCTGTTTACGGAAATCAAAGTTACAACATTTTTCTGCATGTGGGTGCCGTTGAGCAGCTGTCGTGTGAGTTAGTACTGAACCAGCTCCTGTTAAATGCATGATTTAGCCGAGGCAAACAAAGGAACTTCCTGTTAACTTCTACTGTATCGGATGGGCTTATCTGTTTGTTTCATGGACTCTAACTGTTGACAGTGAAACAGCGCACTTCCCACTGTTGTACAGTCGGGACAAGACAAAATGTATAAACATGTGGACGAAGCAAATCTAGGCGTGAACGGTCGACTGTAACCGATCCGCCACAAGCCGCTGATCAGCAGTGTAATTAACTCGCACTCTTCCTTCTATCATGGGATCCACATCGCGTGGTCACACGTTGACTGGCTCCTCGAGTGGCGACTTCCCAGATGGAAAATTCACCTGATGAGTATAACTTCCATCTGAGAAGTCGTCACGGGAGGAGCCAGTTAACACGTGTGACCACGTGACGTGGATCCCGTGGTTGAAGGATGAGTGGCGCTAAGGTAATCACACTGCTGGTTAGCAGCTCGTGGTCGAACAGTCGAGTGTCTTCGTATGGTCCGTAGCCGGCTCGCTACAAATCCGTCCAAGCGACGTGATTTTCTGCAGTGTACAGCTTCTCGCTTCCGGACGAAGATAATTCGTTCATCCCGTCCTTTTGCGTACACTATGCACCCGTGACAGCCATGGCGAAAGAGAATCAAGAGGACTACAGAAATTCCAGTTTCCAATCACCTTCCAGGACAGGGTCCACGTGGTCCTGTGTTTGTTTCGCTGAGCATGATGTAAACTATTGCTAATGACAGGTGTTGGTGTCGCTCGTACTGTCAGTCCCTTTCCAAATTGTCTGAGTGAATGTTTGGAGATGTACAAATCTCAAGTGTTTGTGGTAGGTTAGCACTTATCTGGTTTCCACTTTTGTTCTGGTGAGCATATAGCTTTATCTGTTGGGCAGTTAATCACCAGTGTTCTCATGTTGGTGTTGCTGCAAATATTACTGATGATGAGGATCATGCTCCAGTTACTGAACATGCCACTTGCAATCTAGCAGAAGACAATTGACATACTCTCACCTATCTTGGAAGCTGCATAGGCTCTGACTGTGGAATGACCGGTGAGATCTTTAAGGCTGGCGTTCGCCCCTTATGACGACAAAGTGGCAAACTTTGAATATCAGGCCACAGTACGAGCTGCTTTCTCATATGGTTAAGAGACCTGGTCACTGCGAGCACCGGAACTGAGACATCTTCAGGTCATTGTCCGGTACCAGACGCTGCGGTGACATGCCCATATATCACGCTTGCGAAATGATCATCTGCCAAAACTGTTTCCCATGCCTAATAGAGAGTGGCGCAAGCAAAGGTGTGGGTAGCCTTCGATTTGACAGAATGCATCAAATCGGTTACGAAAAGTCTGGATACAGTCAGCGCGGCTCTCGTCGCATTTTAGGTTGGAGTTCGTGTGATCCTCGTTGTACTTGGCAGTGAGACATCGGTGTTCAGTACCGACTGCTTACTGTCTGGTGGTGATGCGATCACTTTTCACATTAAGTACTCATGAGTAGAGTGAAAAAATTCGAAAATTTATCTTGCTGCATGAAGCAGGAACAAGCTATTTGGTCACCCCTTCAAATCCATTGCGAACCTTTCACAATGCCCTTGTGTCATACAGATTGCAGCAAACCTGCTCCTGTGCATGGAAGAGGAGACTGCATTCTGGATGATGTGCAGTATCATTGAAGATCTCCTCCCACCATCCTATTATTCCTCGATCAGTTTGCTCGGTGTTCAGGCCGATCAAGCTGTTCTATGTCATTTGCTCCCACTCTACTTGCCCGAAGTGGACTGTCTGCTTAAAGACCACGGAATTGGTGAGTATCTTGTTGTTCTAACTTTATATGCATTGTCGTATTAAAGAGGAAGTCACCGCAGTGCTGATCGTCAGACAGAAACACTACTATACTAACCCTATTGTATGCGTTCCAAACATTACGTTGCCAACTAGTGTGGAAAAAAACATCTGCGCCCTTTGGTGAATAAAGTTCAGGGATGTACATCATTGCTGTATTACAGTCCATTTTAATCCACAGGCCAACACTCCGTACCTCTGAAGTAGTCTTTTTCGTTCCATTCTGTCATTAGCGGTTGTAGTTCTATACTTTGCTTAAATGAGTACTATGATCAACTTCTTCCTGCCTGGTGAAGTCAGTTCACTAATCTCAAAGGCTCGAATCACGTTTGCCAACTTGCGTCACTTGTGGTGCCAAAAAGGCATATCATTGTGTATCAAAGGCCGCGTGTACCAGACTACAGCAGATGCTCTATTGTTGTATGGTTGGGAGACACGGCCTCTGCAGACAAATGATGTAAGGTGACTTCTGGCTTCTAACCGTCAATGTCTGAGAAGTGTTGCCGGTGTTGGATTGCGTCAACGAATCCTTAATGAGTTGATTAGAAAACGGGTATTTGGTTGTCCAGCAGGTAATTCTGTCGCGGAAAACATCCAGCACCGTCAGCTGCGGTGGCTCAGCCATGTGCTACGCGGGCTCAAACATCGTCTACCGAGACGAGTGTTGTTCATTCAGAGTGACGCAAACTGCGAGGCGGACAACGTGCTACTTGGCAGACAAGTGTGAAAGAGAATACGAAGAGTTCACTTGTTGTTCGTGCGGTCCGCCTTCCAGGATGGGGTCCCCGTGACTCCCTCCCCACGGGCTTGGCCGGAGCCATTGCGAAAATAGTGGCTAGTGGATGTCAGTAGCATTCGTGCTGTCAGTTCCTTTCCAGGTTGTCTGGTTGAGGGGTTTTAGATATGGACGTCACAGAATTCTTGTGATAGCCTATCACAAGAACCCACCCACCCACCCACTCTCTTCCCTTCTTCTCATTCTAAGGCTTTAAATATAATTAGATAAACTTTGTGGTTGTACGCAGTGAATCATCAGTGTCAGCACTGATGTTGCTGTCTCTGATGATGACGATGATTCTTTCTTTCGGTCGTATAAATCTGTTTTGACTAAATATTGTGGAATATGTTGGTCTACTCAGTCAGATTTTTCACATGTATGTGAGAAATTAAGGCTTCCTCCAGTCAAACCTGATCAGCTCCTAGATATCACTTAGAAATAGCTCAATCCGAGGAGATCCCCCATGCGCGATTCTCTATTCTCTCCTGATGTGGTCTGGGTGGTTAGTCCATACCAAAATGAAAAACGCCATATCGTATGCTGACAGATTGCATATTTGCCGGAATAGAACTCTAAGAATCAGGGGGCAATCAGCTGATTAGCATCTCGCGGGTTTGGATCTGGAAAAGCTCATGTGGGGAGTCATGATGATTGGAGAACAGATCAAGCAATGTTTTTCGTGACTAAAATATTGAACCGACCGCCCTTCAAATTCCAATTGGTATTGGCCGTTTCTTTACTATGGCTAGTGTGTGATTGAATGCACTCGAATCGTGCCCATGTGTGAACTCATGTGCTCTCTTCTATCAGACTGAGGATTTATAAAAATAGGATTGAACTTCACATCAAAATAAGAATAAAGCGGAGTCTGTGAGTGGTGTGCAAAGCGTCACAGTCGATTGGCGGGAGTGACCAATGGTCACGTGAGCAATCGCGATTAATTTCCACCAATCGGAATTCGATTCAAATAGCATACTGTACACACTTTTAAAGGATGTGTCCAAATATAATTTTGTCTGTTTCCTGGTTTACAGAACTGTCGCTGATCACTCTGCAATGGTTCTTAACCCTTTACGCAAGCGTATGCCCCGCACCAGTGACGTTCCGGATTTGGGATTTGTTTTTCTACGAAGGTTCTGTTGTGCTGTTCCGAATCGCTCTTGCTTTGCTCACAATGAAGGTAAACCACCATTTTTCCCAATATTATTGTGATAGTTCATCCGCTACATCCTCACTAGAAGTCCTACCGTTAGTGAAGGTTGTTTTATATCACAACACACGTACACAGGCTGATCAGTAAAAACGGAGTTATCCTCAAAGTTAATCAATTATTCTATGGGCTGGTAGTTTAGTCTGACTATTGAAATCAGTGTGACTGATCCGTGGACCTCAATAAAATGTAGATCACATTGGATCAGGTAGCATGCCGCCTCCTTCGTGGATTCAGTGTCGTCCACCGCTAAGGCACCAAGGTGGCCACTTCGCGTGTTAAGTTCGTTAGATTACTTAGCGCTCCGGATACCGAGCCCCACAGAGTCCCGTTAACTCTAAAGACAGTTAGGCAGAGAGCCTAGTAATCCGTAGACCATGGGCTCGTAATTTGCTCACTTGAAATAGCGGTGATTCGGTTGGTTCCGGCTAACCTTAGTTACATGAGGACTAATCATTCGTGGTATATTGCAAGTCTTGTCTCGCTCTCAATAGCTTGAAACCTTCGACCAGAAGATTACGGACCAGTTTCATCCATGCCCATCTTATAAGTCCTGATAAGGACAGAAGCTTCCTTTGATAGACTTTTCTTCTACGCTTCTTCTATGCTGACGTGGTAAGATTGTTTCAAACCGCACACCCGTTTGTCACCGTGAATGTTCATTGCTCTGTGGATGACGTTCCGTATTTCAAACTAAATAACTGTCTTTTTCCGGTTCTAACTGGTCTGAAACCAAGCGGGTTTTCCATGTCTTTTCTCTCTCTTTTTGTGTGTGTCAGAAACCCGAACTAATGAATTTGGACAACCCAGTGCAAATTTTCAACCTGTTGTCAAGCGCGCCGAGTAATGTCACTGATGTGAATGAACTTATACAAGTGAGTTTTGACGGACAGTCGCGACATTTGGTGAATTACATTTTTTCGTAGTCTGATTTGGTGTTTACAGAAAACTCAACCTAATCCCAGCTTACTGCGCTTACCTGATGAGCCCCAAGAATCGAGAAACTGCTCTTGGACTGTCTCAGAGTCTTCAGCAACCTCATGAGTAGCATGTTGCGTCAACAAAAAATCACGCATGTTTCTTCCTGTCGGTGGATTTTACGTGCTGTAAATTAGTGCAGTCATGATGTCACACGACGGTCAATCGAGTTTCTGCTTCTCACTTTTCCTGTCGAATTAAACTGAAACTAAATAGACGGTTTTGTAGATTGAAAAGTACGTAAATTCGTTGCAGGTTAGCATAATAAGCCGAATGTATTTCGACTGCTACTGCGTCTCTCAGAAAAGCAGAAGGCGTCGACGAGTATCTCAGTAACCACGATCCTCATTCCAAACTGAGCATCGAACATGAAGATGACGAACAAATAAAAGTTGTGGACATTGGATTACACTGTCTAGATGATGGCGACATCTGAAAGTCTATCTCAAACACACTTGGACTAGCCAAGGATTACACTTCTCTAATTCGTCCGACTCACTGTCCACTCCTTCTGTACAGTTGACAACGTTCACTCGGTTTGTCTAAGTTGTCACCGCCCTCGTATCTGCTGTTGATCTTGCTACACTGGTCGTATCTATGTACGTTGGTGCACTTGTTAATCACCCTCATTGGTCCCTTGTTTGATCCGCTTCTTATATCCTATCCTGCCATGACACCCATGTGGTCACACCACCAACCAGGATCATTAGACTGGTCTCATGTAGGAAGACCGGCAGCCCACACCACACAGATTCGTTTGCACTCAGTGTTATGTGGTGTGTGCGCTGTACCATTATTTACCCCAAGAACGTGGAGTAAGGTTTAGGTTACGCGTTTGTTCACTTGTTTAAACACAATGCCGTAAGTTTTCGAGCCCAACCCATCCTTTTGAGTTAAAGGACTTTGCAACTTACACTTATCGGTAACTCAACACTGTGTTGGTTGTATATTAGCCGAGCGTGTGTGCAGAAAGTCAGCAGGTCGTCGTATCAAGCTCACAAAGGTTTCTCTTGGCTGCAGGCCTCCTGAGACATTGCTCGTTTAAGTTCAGCCCAATTTCGGTGCAACTCTTGCTGCTGTGTGCAAATAGCACCCAGTGCTCCATACTGCATTGAAAACGAAGCGGCATACAGCTCTTTATCCTCGGTTGACCCAATGAGTGCTTCTGGACTAGCTTCCTCATGATGTAAAATTCGCAAATCCTTATGTACAATGTATGGAATGCTTTTTCGTTTGCAACCTGTTCGGTGGTGGGACGCCCAGAGTAACCGAAAGTGACGCCGATTGAACGCTTGTACGACGCACCGCTAAGGACCAAATGGTGCGCCATGATTGGTCCGAGTGTGGACCAATGAGAACTCAGCGTTTTGTGTTGGAAATTCTAACGCCTTCACAGGGACCGCGTCATTACCTTCTGAATATTTCAGCTTTTTGTCGTGTGTTTACGATTATAACCTTTCCACTTTGACCCAATACCTGTTCTTTCCAGCTACCATCTGTTTGGAATGATGGAGCTGATGGTGATTATGTGGGTTGCACAACTGCAACACTAGCCCGCCACGACCCCATTGAACACTAGCTGTCCAACCATTGTGGTACGATAGTTTTCTATATCAAATACTCTGTGTGCGATATTGCATTGTCAAACCTTCATGATTGCTATTTGAACTCATTTGCAACTTTGCCCGGTTTTGTTCATGCGATGACTTTGTTTTCAGTGAAAGACGCCCGCTTACGATGCAGTTCCCCGATCGACATAAAGCGACCTTCACCGAGGGGTTTTTCGTGGTGCTAGCCGAATGTGATCTCTACAGGGGAGAACACCAGCGACCCCCTTGTAATTCCGAGTTTTCAGATTTGTCTAGCAGTCGTTTCCGATGATATGTTCCCCCTCCCTTGAAATCCTACTACGTTACTTGTATCCACTGCAAAAACAAATTGAATCCTTATTTTTTGTGGACAGCTTTTGGTTTATCTATGAAGTCACAGTGCAAAATTGCATTCGTACAGGTCGCCTATTCTCTTGACGAGGAACATTTGGATGCCTCCAGTGTCAGCAGTCTTCGACGTCACTATCTGGCCCAGCTGATGGTCGAAGAAAGTGCACTGCTGCAGCCAGACTCAAGACCCAATTTGCCGAAACAGGTACACGTTTGACTATACCTCTCTTTTTCTTAGTCTACGGTACATGTTTTGTTGTTCGTCTTTGAAATTTGAATTTTCGGAAAGAAAATAATGAAAAGCAGTTCACCGTAACAGTGCAATCTAGCATTAGACCAACCACAGGGTTACATTTTTCGTTTGAATGCGGACGTAATACTACTGCTACTACTACTTATAATAATAGTAATAATAATAATCGTTCAATTGTAACACCACTCCGGTGCCCAGCTGCCATGCCGCAAGCAGGAAACATGGGGGCTGACATACTGCCAGGTTGCTCAAGCCTAGATAAGAGTAGCCGGGATGCCGGATTCGAACCCTGGACCTTCCGGTCGGTCATTTCGCTCCTTAACCACCGAGTTATCTCAGCTGTGTGAATTTTGGGTAACCTTGTATTGTTACATCCTGTTCTTAGGCTGGGTTTTCGTAAACTGTGGGGTCTTCACCGCATTGTTCTTTGTGTGTATCTAAAGCTAACTTGTAGGCTAAGTCACACTAGGTTCAGTCTAAATCAGGTCAGTAATGTGGCGGATTCGTTTATTAGTTACGTTTATGACAACAGCGTTTTGGGACGTTGGTCTACTAGAAAATACAGAGGACCAAGTTGAAGTGCATGTTTACTATGGCATGTTTATCGTTCCGTTCTCGGGGATGCATTTACTCAGGGCAGATGGCGACGTAGAAAACGCCTTGCCCTCAACGTTCTCTCCTCAATCCGGTATTTCGCGTGTTAAGGAATAAGACTTGTCTATGGACGAAGTGTGTTTTTGGAATATGACTGCGTTAGCTATCCCACCCCTAATGTCGAAGTAAGCTTTTTTTTCGCGGACTGTAAAAGACCTCAACCTATTCTTTTTACGCGGTCACATTTTGGATGTGTCACGTAACCGTTTGGTTAGCTGTTCGTATTCAGTGGGTAGTAGGAACAGACGGATGAGGGCAGCAGATGCGATGTGAGAACTGGTTCTATGAGCAACTGGGTTAATAGACATTGTGAATTTAGCAGAACGTATAATCTATAATAGCGCAATCGGTAGGAGCAGAAAAATGGACAGTGAAGCAGCAGGTCTTTGGATATGGGCAATCAGGCAGTGTAGACAGGCCGTATACAGAAATAACAGCGCAGAAGACAGTCAGTACGTTCGGGAGGTAAGCGAAACTGCCTGCAGTCTTTAGCCGACGGTGCGGCGCAGCAGCTCGTGCCACGTGTCAAATGGGAATGCGCGCCTAGGCCCGTTTGAAACGAAATCTCAACAAAGCCTATCAGATAAAATGCAATATAAATCTAATGCAAATACAGGACCGCCGGTAAGTCGAGTTGGCGTAACGTGTAACGCGCTCGCCTGCCATCCTGGGGGCTCCGAGCTCCATCCCTGGCAGGCCCGTCAGAGCAGACACTCGAAAATGGGTAGAGTTGATACGAAATTGCAAGCGAAGATGGGCAGACAACACAATGTTGACATTAGTAACTAGAGGGTAAGCAGGCCTTAGTGGGAGCAAAAAACCTGGTGAACGAGCAGCAAGAATGCAAAACGGCGTTATAATATACAGGCGTAAATCACGCTACTCACGAGTAGTCATAACAGAAAAGAAAAATCACCAGTGATCGCCCCTGACTCGCAGGAGGAATCAACAGTGACTAAAAAATGAGTGTGTGGCTCGGAGTATGTGTCGGTGTCAGACTCACTGATAGCACGGCCAGTCGACTTGCAAATATTGGGAGGGATTTATAAGCTTTACTTGAGATTGCAGGCCTGCTGTGTAGTTTGACTTCATGTTGAGTGACAAGCGGGGAACCAAATTATTTGGACGTGTGAAAAGTATTTCCATCTAGAATGCTCTGACTTTGCGTTTTGGTGAGACGATGAGGGAAATGTGACCACAATCGCAGTGCAGGCGGCCCATGTAAGTTGAAGATCCGCATTTGAGTATCTGTGTAACGAGATGAGTACCGCATGCGCTAAACGCTCATAGTTTATCGTCTATAAATGCAGTCTCTTTGAAGCTGCTAACTTGCGGCAAACGACTGGGCGCAAAAGAAGAGAGAGCCGGTTGGTACTAGCAAATGATGTAGTAATCCCGTAAGAACATGGCCGTCTGTTCATGTCAAACTGACGGTCGGATAATTAATTTTGGTACACTGGAGGCTCCTATTCATCTGAAAAGGGTTCCAAATCGGGCTTTGGTTGGTACATTTACCGTGTCGCCATTGCTAATCATACTGGGATACTTTATCCGTATGAGACTGAACTCAACTGAGGATGGACAAAATAATCGATACAATAACTGGATCGATATAGGCTGATTCATTGGACCAAGACAACGCAGCCATGTGACTAAGTCATTCAAGCGCGAATGGATAGGGTAATTGATACAATGGACGGACCAATAGTGTAGCGAATATACACCTGGATCGGTATACCACGCGTTTCTGTTTACCATAAGAGTTCACTTGCGAATTGTGAGTAATGCTGACGTCATTCGTGTGATGTGCTCCCATGCACAACTGTGGTTATTTAGAACCGTGAAAATATAGTTCAATTTGATAAACTAATTGTGAGAAACAAACGAATCTGCTTTTCTGAATGAAAACCTGACCGGTATTCTTTCCTGTAACTGTACTTTAGAGACAAATCACAGGGATAGTGACCAAGTGTAAAACTCATTCACGCTTGGAACAATCGTTCTGGCTATCTTTATTGAGTCCCCCATCCCTTCTCAAACCTCTCTCTTTTCCGTGCTAGTATCTGGCCAAGCGACAACTGAAACGTCCTCGGTCCGCCTTCAGTCAGTTCTTGCATGCGGTCGCTTTATCTTCGAGTCCGTCCAGACGATTGGCAAACATGGCAGTACCATTTCGTGACCCACAGCAACAATCTTCCGAACGTCAGTCACCCGACTACTCACGTTCCGCACATAATGGCGAAGCGGAACCGGAGGATCCAAAGTTGAAAAATGTGCGACAAACGGAGATTTTGGTCGAACTGAAACAAGCCATACTCATGGTGAGTTATCCTAGTCTTTCATTTACTCGTCATTTGAACTACGTGCTTCTGTCTCCCCATGATAGCAATGGCCTGATTATCACAATCTGATACAGCCCAACGTGAGGATATCTTTGGCTGATGGGTCATTCTCTTGGGGAAGGTACTCAATAGGAACCATCTTGTACACCTTTTGGACCTGGCTCACAACTTTTGTTAGACTCTGAGTGATTTTTCATTTGTGTCCCTAAGCATATTTACAGTAGGCTCTCTATTGTGCAGGGCAGCTTTTGCCAGCATCTGATACCTATGTTGGCGGGGTATCCGGAGGTCCGAACATCACGTCAATTGGACGGATGTTTCACGTGCGGGCTACGGACCAAACGAAGGCATGCCCTGATCGTTCAGAATATCAGCCATTCTGGATTGAGCATCTTTAGCTCGACGTTTCTCACCCCCCTCACGGAGATTCTAGCACGACCTTGCGCAACATTCTGTGATGACCCTATAAACACGGTTGTAATGACCTTCCTTTGTCTCCATAAAGGGCTGTCTGAAGCTACTGTGCCCTTTGACACACCATAGCGGGCGGAGCAGGAAGCCAAGAACCGGCACAGTTGTACGACCGTTCAGAAGACAGCACGGAGGGACGTCAGTTTGTCTGACGGTGGTACGATCCATACTGCTTTATGGATCAGAAACTTGGCACAGATGGCACAAGAAATCTGTCGGTGTTTGAACATGGGTGTCTTCGAAGCACTGGTCGGGTCTAGTGGGGGCATCGGATTAGCAATACTGAGGTACGCTAGATGGTTTTAAGAAAAAGGTACTCTCCCTCGGTGGATGAACTACTTACCTTTTGTGGGTTATGCTAGTTATGATATGTAATCCGCGTGCCATAGGACCGTCTGCCTCGCAGAGCTCTTTTCGCCCAGCTTTGTGCTGAGTGGAAGCGACCAAGAGGTGGACAGTGTATGACCAGGCAACAAAGTATGGAAAAAATAGACAGTAGGCTCAGTTGGGTCGACAATTAACGCCTCCCTGGATGGGGACCCCGAGACTCAACTCAGCAATGGTTAACGACATTGGCAGACCTGGCTCGATCACGCAGTCAGTGGCGTTAGTGCAGCAGCTGGGACCAGCGTACAGTTGGTACATGGTTTATAGCCGATCAACTAACTGACTGACACCGTAGTTTCAAAGCCTTACAGTTGGCTGATTCTGAAACACGATCGTGATGAATCAACGCTGTTAGATTGGCCGTACCACCGCACACTACCTGGTCCACAAAGGTAACGTTTTTACCAAATTTGATCATTGATTGCCAGGTACCGGTTAATTGTCCTCATTGCTTTGTCAACGACCGACTTTAGCGGAAGATTACTCGGCTATTACTGTTTGACCAGGACCACTTGAAACAGTTGGTAGTTGGTCGTCGATACAAGTGATGCTTCCGCCACGAACACTGAATTATTCGTGCTAAATCCAAAAACGTAACTTTTGTCGTTCCATAAGACGCTGATTTCTGATGCCTAGTTTCCTTTGGTATGAGGATTCTAGGTTATTTATCCCTGTACGTCTGACTATGACCCTGAGCACAATTTGTTCGACAATGCCCTTGCATTTCCGAGCCAGCTGGTAATTGTTTTTACCTACATGTTCATAAACGTTTAGTTAAAACTGGTTCCTCACAAAGCAGCTGGTCCCTCGCCAGTTGCAGTCAGGCCTGCTGGGGATGGTATTCTGTGGGTGGTTTGAGTGACACTAATTCCCACTTTGGCAGGAATGCCGGCTTTTGGAGAAACCTAGATATATTTATCTGTCAGCCATGCAGTCACATGTCTGACCTCTGTGCAGCCCCCTGTTCATTTTGTCATCCCAAAAAGAGGCCTACATTCAGATTTCATTGATTCCAGCTGTAATTTCATAATTATTCGGTTTTGGTTCTGTTTATTGAAACTTCTGAGTACTATTACATCGATTAGGTTCTTGTAAGTCTTCATATCGATGTTTCAGTCCTCAAATAACAATTCCTCAACTGGTTTTCTTATTTTAGATTGTGCGGCATTTTCGGTTGTGTGACCCGCAACATGCCGATGCTAGTTCTCAAGCTGACTATTCAATGGAAAGCCATCGACTGGATTTAGAAACCTACGTTCAGGTTAGTTTATGTTGCCCACTCGACGTCGCCTGCCCGCTTTGAGTGGCTGACAACGATATTAGAAGCTGTCCTATCAAAAACTTCTGGATTCCAAGTACAGTAAGGATAAGAGCGATCCAGTTGATACTGCTAACCTTTCTGGATGATTTTTGATAGACCTTAAAAAACCCCACGCAATTCAATAAAACACCTTAAGCGCGCAACAAGGCACGTATGTATGACGAGTAGGCAGTGCCTACACATATATATTACTTTTAGTTTACTAAGTAGCTTGAAGCTGATGACACCAAAATATGAACCGTGGAGCAACCCAATTGTGGTAGGCGAATTCAGGAGAAATTCCCTGCGTCCGTTTGAGGTAGCCTTTGTTAGTTGGTTGACAAAACTATCCACTTGAAGCCCACTCTCGTGGGATGAACATTTTTGTTTTTCTATCTTGTGTTTCCCCAATGGCGGGTCCGTTGAATCATTTCCACTGGTTTTGCTACCGCTCCAATGTAACCTTGAGGAAGCTAGCAGCATCTCTGGCCTCTTCTTTCCATCAGATTACATGGTTGCTATGCACCAACCGAGTGTCTGTGACTTGTTTGAGAAGGTTTCGCAGCAGAAACCGGTCCATTTTTTCAATAAACTTTTATATTTTTCGATGTTCCTTAAAATTCAGAAACTTATGTTGTCTTGACATGTTTCAGCTTCCTCTTGTTTTGTTAAATTCGTCCGTCCTTTGAGTCACATCCAATTCCCTCTGGAAAAAGTGTTCCGAAAACTTGATCACAACATAACAGTATCATCAGCTTTCGGTAACTGCGAGCTTCCTTAGGTGATTTGCCATCGCAACCTCCATTACACCGTCTTTTCCATGCTGCCAGACATCCCACACTAGGCTTCCGAAAATGCATGCGGTAGTGGACGAAAAAGTATGGGTGTTGATTTCTCCCGAATAGGGATATCGTGACCTTGATTCCATGGTTATCGATGAACTTCCCTGTACTGTGCGGATGAAGCCGGGCAGTGGGATTGAGCACCTGAACTTTTAGGCACATGAGGCTCGATGTAGCTCAGTGGTCGAAGCGCGAAATTATTGACCTGAAGGTCTGTGTTTCAAACCTAACCTAGGAATCCCGATTGCTCTTGTCTGGGCTTGGACAAGCTGGCCATACCTCAGCCCTTGTGTTTGCTTCGGGTGGCATGGCTTGCTGACAGTGTGCCAATGAATGGGCGGAAACACTAATTTTGAAGAAGTGCAGTACAAAATAGACCAAAAAATATTGGTTGAAACCACAATACACCTTCGTTGCAGACTACGATTTCAGCACATCATTGGGCGGATACCTTATCCGGATGTTGAAAAAAAAAATTCATTTCAGTTTCTGAGATATTCGTCGGACAATAGTAAACATTCCATACTTAATAATGATTTTTCTCGAGAGTCGATATCCTTCTGTTTTGGTTGAGGGGAATTTATTCACAGGTTATTGGAAGAACCTCAATACATCCTATCGGCTGTTACTGGGATCCTCAGTTGTCAGCAAAACTGTCGTGATAATGACGTTCAGCCATTTAATCGGTTCTTCCACTCAAAATGGATGTTCGGTGGACTGCAAACCTAAACCCACAAGCTGCCATCTGAAGATCAATGGAGTTAATTTTGAGTACGGCAAAACTGTTTACGCTTACAGTCGTAAACATTCGAATATGGGTTTGCTGTCTAACTGTCGAGCCTGTGGAGAGTGGTTCTATATCTTACGTAGCGGGATGCGGTTGTCGGTCGGCAAATTGCCCAAGCCGACCAGGTAATCTTACACCCCCTAAGCAATATTGTCGTAGCACTCACGAACCCACATAGACCAACAAATTGTACGCTGCATTACTGGTGTTTTGAATGGGTTCGCTCTCGAATTCTTTGGTTTTAAGCGCTGTAGTTGCATGTCGAATCGAATCGATTCATTGATCTGTCGACAACATAGCGGATTCAGTGACACCGCACATCAAACATGGCGTCGTTCGTCTCTCAGGGTTTCACGTGCATTCTTCGTCGTTATCTTCCATGTCCTTAGCAATCCAAGAAGACATCTCATTCAAACAGTTTTGCGCTTGTGGTCTTGACATTGCCCTCTTATTTTGTCTGTGGATCGGACTCTTGAAGCCCTCCGCTATGTTTTGCTGCGTTGTGTGCGTCTAACAGAGTGCGATCATCCGAGACAACTCCAAAAAGACATTCATAGTGATTACAGCAGGTATATGGGTGTCACTTTGACTTCCATTGCAACAAGATGCCTGAATTAGCATACTCTGTTTTCTGGATTTCACGAGTGACTCTCTAAAATCCTCCAAGTACACAACGATAGCTGCCAAAAATGTCCATCCTCCCCATATTCTTTCGACTTTGTTGACAAAATAGCCGAGTTGACGCTGAAGGATAACTGAAATTCTAGATCTTCAGCTTCTAGTTTGTGAAGACCTTGGCTGAGTATACAAGCAAAGTAACTTTCCCACGTGGAGACCGGTGTCATACCAACCTTGGCCATTGTTTTGCTAGTGCGCACCCTTCGGACGTGTCTTGCATATAGTATTAGTTCCCTGAGGTCCGATGAAGCTGTGTCTGTTGCAGTCAGCGCACGAGGATCCTGTAACGCTTGCCGAATCGCATCCTTTGTGGCGTACACCATCGATCTCATGAGTCACGTGCACCAGGCTGAAGTACAGTTGCCAGATCTGGTCTCTGTGACGGAGTACCTGAGGCATGTTTAAGTCTTCCTCCAGTGACTTCTTGGACGATAAATTGTATAGACTGAAGCCAATGAATAAGATAGTCAGAACACGGGTGTCTGAGTGTGTGATTCAGTCGTGAAGTGCATTCAGCATCATAAAGTGTGATAGGTGAGACAGGCACTTCACGAATGTGGAGTCACTGTTACCCAAGCGAGTGCTTCCTGATATTGTGTGGCTTGGCAAATGGATATGAAGAATACTACTGCGAGTTCGAATACTGTTCGTATGATCCGCGAACCTGAATGAGATGTGCCCCTGCATCCGTGTTCATCTAGGGACTCTGTGGGTTGTGACCATCAACCAAGAATGGCCTTCATGCTCTCAGCTTTGATCAATGGTGTGTCTGGCGGATTGTTCATTGTGGACTATCGTGAAGTACCTTTCCAACCCCGTTTTTTTCTTCCCGACATTACCTGTTGAAACAAATCTTCCCTGCTGGAACAACGTTGAATCGCTGATACCAGTGCTTTGTATGAGGTAAACGTTTTGTGGAAACCCGACTAAATATAAAGCATTACGTTTTTCTCATAGATACTAATTGTCGTACTTCAGTCCATTATTTTCTCGCGGGTGTCACATCTGCCATTCTTCGCACCGTCATTCCTGTGGTTGAATTTCCGCCTAGTCGTTCTTCTCTTTCTTGAGTCTTGGAGATGGCAAATTCCTCTTCATATCGATCGAATAGTATATGACAAGACGCTGTATTCCAAATTCTGCATATTAGTGAAACGAATGTTTGTTCCATCCATTGATTGGCAGCGTAGCCAGATCGAATTTCACAGTGGCCGTGAAGTTGCATTGTAGCCAGTATTCAGTGCCTGTGTAATTTATTCGACGCCTTTTCAAGTTACTGAGAGATCGCAATTATCAAACCCATTAGGAGTGCGCGATGGCCTGGTAGGTGACTGCAATCAGTCAGTCAGTCAACTGTAGCATCCTTTGGCGCCTAGCTACCATGTCACCCGAAGGAAGCCCGAGAACTGAGGTACATCCAGGTTGCCCAAGTCTAGGAAAGAGCATTTTTTAATTGCCCGGCGTTTGGTTCAAACCACGGATAATCCGGTCAGTAAGTTCGCGCCTTAACCACTCAGCTGTCTCGAGCTGTCTTGGTTGGTTGCAGTGGCCGGATAAATACTAGTGTCATGTAGCATTGCTTGTTCGGGTGGGTTCGTTGTTTGTTCGTCACGATGCCAAATTGGTTCACAGATGTTCCCCTACTGTTCAAGGAGACACGATGAGCGCGCACTGATTACGGAATCGCCTTTTATTCAATAATCAGCCCTTGTATTCTTCTTACTCGGTTTTGTGGAAGAAGACAGAGGTGAGCAATACTGGTCAATGAGCTACTTTTTTCGTTTGAGGACGCTGACTCAACAGCGGCGGCTCTGACTGCTCCAAAAATACTCACAAACCACTCAGCATCGCTAGGTACGGTAACCGAGCTCGATATAGCTAAGCGATTAAAGACTGGAAGGTACGTATTTCAAATTATACCCTGGATTTCCGATTGTTGTTGTCTCGGTCTGAGCAAACTGGCAGTAGCTGAGTCCTCGTGCTCCCCTCGAGTTCCATGGCAGCTATTCATCAAAAGGGTGACAAAGCTGAAAGATTATTGTTATTACAAATATTATTATTGTTATTATTATTAATTATGTACAGTAATCCTTGTGTCGAGAGATAAAGACTACTTCCCTAGCACGCTCGTGTATAGGTGCACGGCTTCTGAAAGTATCAGACTATTCGTCCCTCTGTAGTACACCCATCTCGCTAGTGCCACCGAATTTGCCTATTACAGAGGGAGCACCTCGTATGAAAGTTGGTTTATGCTTGAATATGGAACGATGTCGTCATCATCGACATCAACATAACCATTAGTGAACGCCGGCGCTTTACTGCCATTCAACCGTAAGGAAGGGCGCCATAGTAGAGGGAGGAGAAGTGTGCGGACTTTGTGCAGAAAAGGTTTTAGAGACGTCTGTCGAGAATAGGGTGGTGCCATGTGACTGAGAAGTTCTGACAGGCGGCTTAGTTGGTCGAGACGGCTAGGACGATTACGGATTCGTCGTTGGAGACATTTGGCAGACGAGTCTCAACGCTCAACCGCGAACCCATTCGCACGTTCCGACATGATAGTTCGAATCCTTCAAGTGTGCGCTAATCGGATAGTGGTAACACGCTCACCTCATCTACCGGATGTTCCGGGCTCGAAATCCGGTATGGCTAAGAGTATACACTGCTATGATAAGAGCTGAGCTGGAGTCCTCAACGCTTCGCCTCTTCCGTATCAACTAATCAGGGGAACTGCGCCAGGACTTTTCAAGACAGAATTATATGCATAGAGATTCTACACATCTCACAACCGTTTACAACTAAAGTGAAGTAAATAAATCAACGATTAGTGTTACGTTCGACGCTTCGTTATTTCCGTGCTTACTAAATGTTTTGTTCACAACACATGCTTTCTTGCCGACAGGTAGCTCAGCATCGACGACGCCGAGCCAAAGCGTTAATGGACTTCGAACGACAAGAACCTGACGAACTTGGCTTCAATAAAAATGATATTATCACAATTGTCAACTCGGACGACGAGCATTGTTGGGTTGGTGAACTGGACGGTGTTCGGGGTTGGTTCCCTGCCAACTTTGTTGAGCTTCTGGATGAGCGTGGTAAAAACTACTCCTCTGCCGGTGATGATGCGGTGAATCAGAACATTGCCAGTCTAGTTAGGGGAGGGTAAGTGGCATTTTAGATCGTTATGTCCCTACCTCTTCCGCGTATCCCGACCCTGACGGTGTTTCGATTGTTTCTCCTCTCAGCCTTTGTACTGCGTTGAGTGCCGTATTCACACATGGACTGAGGCGCCCACGGCTTCTTGGAGAATCAGGTTGTCATCCTTGGCATTTTATCGAAGAGGCTGCAGCCAAAGAAGTGGAACGCGACTTTGCCTCCGTCTACTCGCGACTGGTTCTGTGTAAAACGTTTCGGCTAGATGAGGAAGGAAAGGTTCTGAGTCCAGAAGAAGTTCTTTATCGTGTACGTTCTCACTGTGCTCGCATCGCGTTACCTTTCTTCTCGTTTTGGTTATCGCATTAATCGCCCAAGTAGTTGTTTTATTGCCAGATGGTCTATGATAGTACCCGCAATAGTACGCTTGTCAGACCGGTACAACAGGAATTCTAACTATGGTCTGTTGTTAGGCAACGTTCCACATGGGTGAATAAACGTGTTCTGTCTTGCATTCAATGTCATTTCACTGATGTGCCAAACTGGCTTGATACAACATCATTTCTGCGGTTTCCTTGTGGGACCGATCCAGCGCGACTCCGTCTGGCTTGTCCGGTCGCTGATCCATCTTGCCACAGATAGCGCGATACCATCATCTCATCTGTAAACGTGTTGTACTTCTGTCGCTTCTGTGGTGCACGCTATAGGCCCTTAGCGCCATTCACTGAGTTACACAATGCTGTATCCTTCTACAGTGATAGGAACACAGAGGAGAGGCCAATTGGTGAAGTACACCATATTAAATAACACTGAGGCTATGATATTGAGCCTGTGTCCGCAATACGAAACTTGGTGTGAGAAAGATACAAAAAGAGGTATTCTTACAAGTTAAACCTTAGGACAAAATTGGCAACATGTGCACCACCGGTTGATTCCTGGCGCCATATGGACAAGAGACGAGATGGTCTCATTGATCCAAGTCATGTTGTGAAGGCTTTTTTATATTCCGGTGGCCATGACATTTTTCGACCTTCTGGTGGCTTTTCCAAGTTGACTGTGCGTCCGGCGAATATGGGCTGTCGAGTTAGGTGGCTAGGGAATGTTTGAAGAGTGTAATCCTACTGTTGAAATTTCTTTTGTGCGTGTGATGGTCACACTCACATGATGTTCCCACCGTATACACACGCTAGTTCGCGGACATCGATGCCCTAAATCCATCGGACGTCTTCGGCACGAGAAGACCAGGTGTTTGCCGTACAACAAAGTTGCCTGTACTGAGTAGCGACCTTTTGTTCTCATACGAATATCCTTGCGGCGCCGGACGTTTTAGTTTTCAACTGTAAGCCGCAAGATTATGAACTCAAATGCCCTTGATGATTCGTGAGATGCGCACTGCTGATGAGCCCGAATAAAAATGAGATGTGTGTACAGTGCTCCTCGGCTTTTTGACATAGCTTGGCTTCACCTACAGGATGAAATCTCGATTGAAGCTCCCAAATCTCAACCAATTATAAGTAGCCCAGCAGGAAGAGCAATTCACGAGCTGCGTGAACTTTGAATCTGAGAAGTCATCATTTGAAAAGCCCGTGAACACCGGGCCACGTGATGTGAACTCTGATTGAAAGATGAGTTGCGCTATGTCCTGTCTAAGTGCGAGTTAATCACACTGCTTTTCAGCCGCTGGTGGTTTGGCGGACTAATAACCAGGAGGTCATGGGGTCGAATCTCCCTGGAGGTTTGTGAGACAAACTGTTTGTTGATTCCCAATAAGGATGAAGCAGTTGTACAATGTTTCTCTGGCCTTCGGTATTGATTGACTTTACTTACACGACTATGTATCCACTTATATTTGTGGATTGTTTTCTAAATCTGAGCGGGATAGCTAGTTATTGCCTATCACGCGACCTACTTTGCACTTGAAATCGTGAAGCGCATTTCGAAGTGCTAAAATGCGGAACTACGCTGTGACCTGTGGTGACGTTGAGCTGAGTCCATCTTCTGCGGGGTTTACTGTGCATTTTCAAAATACCTGTGCACGATGTTTAGGTAGGCGTTGGGTAAACGATTGCGTCCGCGGTTTTTTTTTCATTAAAAAGGTTGTGCTGTTGTTATGCCCCGTGTGATTCCACTGTATATCATGCTTTTCTTCTCGCAGGCTATACACAGCATCAATATGTCGCATGACCTGGCCCAAGCACACATGGATGTGAAATTTCGTTCTCTCGTCTGCTATGGACTAAAGTGAGTTGACCTTCATTTCAATTTTTCTTCTGATGTCTCTGTCTTTTCCTTTTCGCTTTATTGCAACCCAAATAGTACGCAGACATGCTGTCCATCTCTTGGGGAGACTCGCTGTTATCTGGATTCGCTGTTTAGACGAGATAAACGGTTGCTAGACTATTGGCAAGACCAATTTTTTGCTACAACTTTTCTTCTGGTGAATTGAGTTATCTGGTTGGGACTTTCAAAGTTTGAGGTGACTAGTTCACCCAAGGCGTGACTCCAAGAGAAAGAAAACTGGGGGCGAGATGGCTCAGTGGTTCGAGCGCGAGTTTACTGACCGGAAAGTGCGTGGTTCGAACCCGATCTCTGCCTCTCGACTTCCCCTGCCAAGGGGAATAACATACTTCTTATGGAAGTTTCCTTTGGCCTATCTTCCCAGCCACTTTTCGAGCGAATTCCACCACAA
>SJOL01009700.1:419008-457127 GCA_004794785.1 Opisthorchis felineus | reverse complement strand
ACCATGAGTGATGCATGTTCGCTTGACTTAATTTGTCTCAGCACAATCGCGGTTTACGCAAGACCCGTAGATCGACTACTACTCTCATGCTGTTCGCCTTGAAGCTTCAAAGGGGCACAAGGGGATCGAAAATCCTGAAGGGAGACTTTGCACGTCGCAGATGCAAACCGCATGACGAATTGCAACATTTCTTAATAACAAAACGACAATCCAAGTCCACTTGTTTATCTCCACGTACCATCTCCATTCCTAGTCTTCCTGCACCTTGTAACGTAATTCCGTGACGAACATGGACAAAAGCAGCGATAGAAGGTGGCCTCGACTAACCCCATCAGTTACGGGAAGTCTTTTTATCAGCTCGTTGTAAACGCTGACACGACCGAAGGTGTTAGAATAAAGGGCACGAAGTATACTGGCAGACTTCGGGGACATTCCCGTTTACCCCAGTATAGTTTGACTTACAAAATTAAAGGCTCATTTTAAGCCACAGACAGTAGCGACGGTTGGTCGGGCGTATACGTGGTACCGCTTAAGCTTCAACGTAATGCAGCGACTTGATAAACTGTCTGATTTCGGATGCTGTCTCAAGCTGCCTTGATATACGCTTGTTAGCGGAGCAGCAGACCAGGAGTCGTTGGGGATAGGGGTTGCACAACTACAACGTCAACGGGAATCCTTTATTGGTTCTCACTGCCTTTCCTATAAAGCAAGGAATTTGCTTGTAGCATCTCACAGGACTTGTTTCTTACGATACAGGCAGACGTTCACAGAGCTTCTAAACTTTAACTAACCGTTATACTCACACGCTACCAGCTACATTCCAAGATGACAGTTGTTCGCTCTGTGCATCCCTCTCGGGCTGTGACAACTTATCTGCCTGACAGTTTGAAAGCGAAATTCCAGTAGTATGATGAGCACACGTCACATGCAACCTCTGCGTTTTTAAACGAGGCTTCCATACCATGATTTTCACTCTATCATGAGCTTATCAGGCATCTATCCTTTTGGTACCTGGCTGTTGAGCACATTTCTCAAGGTTATACGGAGCACTTAAACGGAGTTGTTGCTCAGTAGCCTCTGTCTAAATCAGCTGAAGGGTAGAAAATTTCGACCCCAGCGCCACGTGCATAGTATTTTTTCCGAATGAGGATCACATGGCATGAAGGTGAAATCTCCAATGCCTTATTAATCGCTAAGCTATCTCGAGCAGATAGGATAGGATATCGTTATTTTAATATTTCCACTAGGAATAAAACAATCATTACTGGCTGAGAAAAGGGTTTATTTACGGTTCCTTAAGGCAAATCTTATTTCCTTAGTTCATCACATGTGCGGTTTGGAATCTGACCTTCGGAGAATCTTCCCGTAATTGTTCCCAACTGTTTCGCGATCTTCACACAGTATTTCACGGGTTTCTAGCTACCGGCTTGGTGTTTTCATGGGTTACCGAATCTTGCAACATTTACCTGACGATCCACAATCAGGACTAACTGCATATTGGATAGCTTTTCCATGACCAACCACATCGGCTGTAGAAACTTTCTTGCCACAAAAACATCTCGTAGAACAGGGGGGGGGATACTATGTTTACAACGTGGTCTCCCAGTCCGCTACTGGGCTCATATCCGCCATGGTGTCGAGCGTCACCGTCAATGTTACAGACTTATCCAGCACCTTCTACCCGTCCAATCGCGATGACTCGCCATTCTCAATTGCTTCCGAATCGCCCGAAGATCCTCATTTGTTTTCGCGGCTTTATTACCTAAGGTTATTGTCTAGTTTTATTTGGACGTTAACTTCGCACTGAATTAACCCATCAAATAACGACATCCAGGTAGTTGTGCGTGACCCTAGGGTAATAACAACATATTAATGGGAATCGGACGCACTCTGAAGGAGCGATGTAGCATAGCTGAACACAATTACTTCACAGCTGGGTCACCTTAAAGTAGCTAATGTTGTTGCCTCGTCATTTTTGGTCTATCAACCTTCTTTTCCACTCCTCCCCACATGCATTCAGTGAGCAGTTGCTCCATATGTGGATGGAGACCTTGTGTTCCTCTGTGAAGGTTGTCGAGAAGTGGTACTACCCCTGGTCTTACCTGCGCAGTCCTGGATGGGTGCAAATTAAATGTGAACTCCGGTAAGTTACTGTTTACTAGCACATAGGTATACCTGATGACAGACCCCCTCGTTTGACTGAAGTGAACGGGTTGTCTGTTGATGCTTTCAATGCCGATGATCTTGGCATGTGTCTTAGGGGCCAAGTGGTCAATGAAATGACTCAACGTGGGTTTTTTCCACAAATATCACCCGGTTCTTTTTCATTTAGAAGTAGCATAGCTGAGCAAGATGGCTCAGTGGTTAGAGCGCCAATTAACTGACCGAAAGGTCCGTGGTTCGAACCGGACCTCTGTCTCTCGACTTCTCCTGTCTAGACTTGGGTAACCTGGCAGTGTCCCAGCCCTCGTGCTTCCGTTGTGGAATGGCCACTAGGCACCGAAAAGGTGTTACAGCTGAACGATTTAGTATAGCTGAGCCCCGGAAATTATTGGACATGTTTTCTATTGAGTCATTAGCAATGAAATCCAATGGGATGGCACATGTCTGGAGGGTGCGAAGTCTACATAGGGATAACTTGGGTAGGATAACCTATGTATTCCGGGTATCATTCAGGCGCCAATTTCTGAAATAATTTTGACCGTTTTTTTGTTATGCTCCGGGTTCAACAGTATATAAAGTACGGTCTGTCATGATGCCTAGTCGCTTCCAGTGGATTGTGAAGGGGTTTGTTTAAAGGACCATAATACCCCTAAACACGTGCGGTGATTGCCCCTGGTAGGCAGTGTGTGGTCGCATTGCTGTATATCTGTAGTCTATCGTGATTTCTCCTTAGTATTGCATGACATGAAACGGTTCTCGAGGATAGTAACAATAACCCGTGTTTTGATTTCCACTTCATATAACTTCCTGTAGAAAAATTCCACAGCAGATGCACGGTGTATGATTTTGCATCTAGAAAGCGCTGTATGTTTATCGTCTCAACAGTCTCGGAGGGCGCAACTATCTAATGAGCCCCAAGGAGGGTGAAAGTGGTCCTGGGTTGCTCAAGGGTTTCAGTGACCTTATAAGTAGTGTGTTTCATCAGGTGTAGGGTTGACCTTTTATTCACTGATTCCCGAGGGTCATCAGTTCGCCGGTCCTGTATGAGCTGATTTTTCTACACACAAATAACTCGATATGCCTCGGTTGTGCCTTCCAAGAAAGTTTGATTGAATTGAGGTGGATTTGAAACAGTACAGTTGTTTTGATACACTCGTCCGTCTCATCAAGGTTGATGGAGGCAAATCCGTTTGTCGACTCCAGTGTCACAACATCCTGGGATGCTATGGACACCTGAGGGTCAAATGTGAACACGCATCTTTTGAGAAGAAAAGGAAATTCGCTCTCGGTAAAATGTGGGGTTGGAGATAGCATAGGTTCATCGAATCGTTCATACATGTGGGTGTAATACCGTGTATGTATTGTTATCGCATTCTATCTCACTCCCATACCCGTTGAATTTCTCATCTTCACCAGAGTGCTAAGTCAGTTCGCCTTCCACCTGTCTCCAATCTATGAACTTGCCACCAATCGACTCGACACTACCAGCGAAACAAATTCGAAAACCACCTCCTCTCGAAGACCCACACGTTCAATGGTAACGGTTAATTCGCTTGTCGATGCAGTTGGCGCAAAGCCCTTACGACGTTTGACAAAAGCTGCTGCCGCCAAAGACCCAATGAACGATCCGCCATCACTAGTGTCGAGTTTCCTGTCAAACACGTCCACTCAAGATAATTCCAAAGAGTTGGAGCGTACCTACAGAATGGTTGCAGGAAATACAGGAGATATGTTGGTCAAATACCACTTATTCAGTTGGGAACTGTAGTCGTTTGTTGTCAGCTGCGCCTTCGTCCAAGCCACAAACAAGTTGAACACTTCTGTGATCTTAATGTCGTTCGTCTGTCTTTGAGTGCAGGCCGATTCTCATGGAACCGTTTGGAGCATTTTCCCACCCACCCCCCTCTTCTCCAACAACCCACTTCTGCCTTCCAATCTAATCTATGTTGTTCGCGCTCATTCTCGTTTGAAATTTTTGAGAATTACACTTCTCTCTTTCGCCTGCTGACTGTTCCCATTGTTCATTTTTCCGAACATATCATTTTTCTCCGTGTGAATACGACTCAGCGTCAACATTTCCAGTATTGTAACCAGGACAAATTGTATGGTCATTCTCCTGTTTTGTTTTGTTTTGTTTTGTTTTTGCTTCCCGTGTATCTGTCGTCTTTCCTGTATTTTCTATGTTTTTTTCTGACCGAGTTCTTTAGCATCATGTGATCAACCACTCGATTTTCGACTACGCTGTTTGTCTCCGTGCTTTGTAAGCAAATTCGAGAATTAGATTTTTGAAGTGAACAAGCTACGGAGAATATTTTTTGTGATATCATTGTGCTCAAGCCGGACACTTCAAGCAGCCTGAGCCTGTCAATCTTACTTTCGCGGGTGGGTTCCCCCTCTCTAAACCGTTTCTGCCTACTAAGTTGTTCGCTTCGGTCTGAATCGGCGAGTGTTCTGTACATGAATAGCATACCCAGATAACGCGGATGTCGTCCAAAGAGTCTTTGCCGGTTCTCAAACAGTCCAGCTATTGCCACCAACATTCGGGTTGTTCACACACTGCCGTCATTTTATCGCTTGCTATGGCACTATGTTATGATAGCACAAGTAACGGCGCGGATGTGATCGTTGCTCACTAGACTAATGCCAGATATCATCATTGACAGCATGACATCAGTGTTCAACACCGATGCTTCACTGCCGTACGTGTCATGGTTGTACGTGGGCTGGGATACTGTCAGGGCGCCTACACCTAGACAGGAGGACGATTGGGGTCCTCAATCAAAGCCTTTGGCTCAAAAGCCTGACCGCAAGGCAGCGGTAATTGGTTGGAAATACAAGTACATTACCATTTTTACGTAACACAACCGCCAACCTGGAGGACCAGGAGACTGTGTTTGTCAGACCTCTAACCATTGACCAACCTGGTATGAGAGACTCGGTGAGTGTCGTGGGGACACCCCCCAGTATAGCTCAATGAGTCGCTGAGGTGCGCAAACCGTCTCACCACGGTGAGGTCCAGCCTCTTCGTGACAGTATGCCAGACAAGTATTTTTCGAGTCACTTACGATGCACAAGCAATACCCTACACTGCAAATTATACTCTATAACATGCAGTTACCATCGATCTCTATTCAAGTGCACCCCATGGCAACCTCACATGACCATCCTGTTTCTCAAGCCTAAATCTCGCAATTTTATTCCTGAAGCATTGAAAATTTCCATCTGGTTGAACAATGCAAAAATATCTGTGTGCCGACCAACAGCTTTCCACCAGATGCGTAAGCGAAGGAAGTAGAAAGTTTTCACGATCACCCTCGATTAAGAGTGGTTATTCTTCGTTTGGGAATCACAGTTATTCAAATATAAGTTGAGCGGAGATCATAATGATGGATAATTCGATTCCAAAACAATTTCCGGCATAGATTGCGTTATTTACGTCACCGCTGCCACATGGATCTTCGTATTGACTCAACTATTGTTTTTTTCCACTCGGTTGCGCGACAGCTCACCACAATACAACGCCCGGCGTACATATACTATGACTACCCCAAATGGGATTTTAAGCCAAAAGAGCGCAAAGGGTCGAAACTGTAACGCACCCACCCTTGAGTTGTCCGGCATCGGTTGATTGTACCAATCAGGTTGCAGAAAGAGTTGTCTGTTCTCATCCGTTTGAAAAATGCGTAGTCGTATTCCAGGTATAGCGTGGTAATGTACCATTTAGAACTCGGAAACGTAAGTCACGTACACTGTCATAATCTCCCCGTAGAATGACTCACACCAGTCTATGAAAGACAGATTAACACACGGATACCGTGCATAGAAGTCTGATGGTTCTGGTGGGTCCAGGAACTCGATTTCATATGAACGCGTCACTCGCAGTACTCGTCCTCGACTATTCACGACTACACTCAATCTGAAGTCTAGTTAGTGGAAGACCAACATTATCCTTCTTTATGTTCTAACGGTTCTCTTCTTTTTTGCTGGTTGTTTTTGCAACAAATATGGACAGATGTTCTTGACACTGTTTGTCAGTCAGCGCCTCAGTGGCCAGATCTGTCTGCGCCGTCGTACTCATCATGTTTTAACCTGAACAAGGGTCTTGCGTTCTGTTGTTATTGCTGGGAGGCTGTAACACGACGTCCGCAGCAGATTGCTACACTAGTTAAACCGCCGTGAAGAATAACGGGTTTTAAACACAGCTGGTTTAAGTCCAGATAGGCCTATACGTTTAGATCGAACCCTGGATGACGAATTTGCTGAAATGAACCACTCCATTCAAACAGGACGACCGACTTCGTTTTTCAGCCTATCCAAGCTTAGGCTTGCCGCGGTTACACACACTCTAACACTAATCAGTAATGTGCTCATTTTCTGTTTGCTGTTATCTCAGGCTGTCATGTAATTGAGTTGTCACAAAAGTCCAAGTTGGATCGCAGAAGAGCGTGGAACAGTGGATGACAGAAAGAGCTGTCGAAACGGACTTTTCATAGTTCCAATTCTCGCTTGATTTGTATTTGAACAAGAAGAGCAGCCAGTCTGGCTGGCTGGGAGTGATCCTACGATGTCGTGACTGTTTTCCCCGTTTCACCTAGGCACCTTGTTAAAATTTATTGATGTTACTATTCGATATATCAACAACTTTGTGTATTGTTCATTTGCCGGAAATTTAAAAAATTCTGGGAATAAAATTGCTAGAGTTGTGGCTGATTAACCGGACGTTCGTCGCGCATTGTGTTACCTCCCTTCGATTTATCGTTGCAATCATAGACGGGAATATTTTATCCCTGGGCCCCTTGCGTCGCATTCAAGGTCGGCTAAGTGTCCCTACAACTGTTCACAAAGTCTGTTAACAAGTGAGATATCTATTTTTCCCATACAAAGATATCGGTCCAGTTTCCGGATGAAATGGGGGACCGTACCTGACGCTCTTATGGACACTTTCATCGCCCAGAACCGGTCGACTCACGAGAGTAACTTCCTCCGTTAGCTACGATTTACTATGCAATCCTCTGTACTATATTTAAGTATATTTTTTACTAACTCTTACTGGAGAATGAAATGGCATCCAGATTTCTTGACCCAGGCCAAAGTATAGCGGAGTTTGTTTACATCGGTAAATCCTCCGAAGGAACCTATTTCCGCCGGCTGAAAGACGACGGTGACGTTTGCGCAAACGATCTTAATAAACGAGATAATTTCCACGAGATTGATCCAGTTGATTTCAAGGGATAAGTAGGATAGATGTAAAACTCGCTGTTAGGACGCATCCAGACCGAAAAGTACATGTGCAGAGAACGACGAGTCGCAAAGGTCATCATCGGTCACCACACGAGGAGGATAGCAGGTGCGTGGGCGGAATTACCAAACATAGCTTAGCGGCATGTGACCAGCGAAGTGGGTGTGAAAATGCTCAAAGCAGGAACGTCGTTATTGGCTGAACAAGAACGAACAAGCAAGTGACCATATTTGGCCATTCAGCCATCCCATATATTTGCGCACTAGCTCTACTTTCGATAGTATGGTCGTGTTTCTGGACTTCGGTCCTATCCTTGTCGCATAGTCTGGCCGACCCAATTCAGGCGTAATTTATGGGCATCCTCACGTCACAGCACCCGCCTGCTGTCAAAAGCACCCTGAGAATTCTCCAAACGTTCGTTTGTGAAAGTCTTGAACTAAGTTACAGACACAAGGACCAAAGCCGAAACACGTTACCGGTGTGATTGTGGCTTAGTTGGACATTTGCTGCTAGATTAATCCGGCTGGACCGTTTGGTGTACTCGATCGAGTGTCACCAGTTTTCGTTCTACACAACGAACTCCTGACCGTTAAGGCAGTCGTAATTCCACGACAAAGACCTAACCTTTTGTCACGTGAAAGCGTTAACCCGCCAGCTTCTCCGACTCCAAGTCTCCCTACCACTAAACCACAGTTGGCTTTCATACTTGAAAGAGTTTTGCCAACTGATTTTATTGCAGTTCTGCTGTTTCTCAAAATCATTTTGTCACGAATGTGTGTACCTGCCTGGCGAGGCCATTTCGGAATCGTATTATTGCAACCCGTGTGTTCTTTGTTTCAACACAACAGGAGCATCCGGTTTGGGGCGTTCGGTTACCTGATTCCACATAGGGCAAGATGGAACATCAACGACTTTTGTTCATCCCTCCACGGAGAGACACCTCTCATCTACGGACGGCTTACCCTGGTTCCCGTTTGATAGTAGGCTTACTGTGGTTCTTGTAGATCGTAACACATTCGGATCAGCACACACACGCTATATGTGACATAGAGCGGAATCTGATGAAGAATTCTAAATAGGTTTTGTATGCTATGTTTTGTATGTTTTGTATGCTAGTCTCTGTGTGAGTATTCTATTAGAAATTGTACAAAGAAGTCCTTGGCGGAGCAACTTAGTTAATTGTCCATTTATAACGAGAACACTACTCAACTGCCGGAGCTGTGAGCAGCTCAATAGCTCATTCCTCACTGCACTTCCACAATACGCCTAGGACAGTCTTGCAGCATAACTGGACACGGTCATTTTCGACAAAGCCAATCCGCTTCTGACTTGTCCTGATCGCTGCCAAGATGTCTTCTCGGCCGAATACAATGATAAATGTTTCGATGGAATCGAACCAGTGGGCTAATTATAAAGTAGAACAGAAGCTGGCTAAATGGAAGGAATTTTCAATCCGGATTATTAGTACCTTAACAAGAAACCCAAGAAACAGCCATGCGAACCACACGGTTGTTAGTGCTCAGTGTGACTCTGCCTTTTTCCTAGCCTTTCGTGCGTCTTCATCACTGTACTTGTCACAACCACTCGGAACTCTGAGATATTGTGCCGACCCCGTCCCGAACATGTTGAAATATTTAAGATGATATCACCCGGAAAACAGACGGTAAAGAGTACCGAATACACACCTCTTATCAATTGTTGCCATCCTGTTGTCACGCTTGTCTCACACCCATAAGCCGTCGCACTTCCTACAAGGTAGCGGGATTCGTTGTACCTGATGACCTGTTGAGAACTTGTAATCAAGCATGTACTGTTGTCAAAAGCCCCTGATTACCATCCCTTCCAAACGTTCTGGTAGCTGAGTGTGCGTTGTTGTCACGCATGCTACAGTGAGACTGTGGTAGATTAAGCTATCAGGATTTGACCCGCTAACCTTGTTTGTCCCCACGTACCAGGGTTTGGCTGTTTCCACACGCAATAATAGTTGACGGTGGATGGTGCTCAGCTGTGTGAAAAACGTTTCCAATCGAATTGTTATACACATGCCGGGGATTTGTACGCCCACCGTCCGTTGAAAAAAAACCCAATAAATCGGAGAATTGGCTGTTGAAAAATGAATTTACTGGTCGAAAATTCGCGAATTGAAAAATGACCGATTGTTCATAACGCGGGGGCTTATCCGAGGTTTATCGGTAAACGTGACTGCTTGCTACCGTTCCGTAACCTAAAATGTAGCAAACAAGAAATCTGCTGGTTACAGTCCGTCAAATCTGTGAACTCGGCATATAGAAGTTGTGAATAATCATTGGAGATGTTGCCATCAAAAAATGGTCTATGTTACATATGTTGTGATAAATTATACTTCAGACGGGTAGGCGCTGATCATTGTGCTGAAACGGTAGTCATGGGACACGGATAAGTAGAAAAAACATCGAAATTCGATCGCTTTTATATGTCGATGCCAGCAGTTAGGATATCTGATCGCCCAACTTGCACCAATGTAGATTCCCAACCAAGAGCGAACAGCATTGTGAACCATGGACGCTCCAAAAACACCAGAAATGTCTACCTTCCTACACCAGCATTTCTCTTTCAGCGTAGATGCCTTCTCCTCTTGTGTTTTTGCTTGTCTTCATTGTTCAGGAACACTCAGTGTTACCATTAATACTCTCTATTGAGTGAGAGTAATCATTACACAAGGTAAAATGATCAATAGTGATGTGATCAAATCTCGAAACCTTTAAACATAACGCTGTCGTCTTCATTGTCATCTCGAGGATCAAATGTCTGACCCGTCGATTAACAGTTTGGGACTATTGACCACAGGACCACATGCCTGCCAAACGATTTGTAAAGTTGCGGAATTTTTTGACGAAGTGTGTTCTGATCAGCCTGCGACGTACGCAGTTATCTTGCAACTGTTGAATATTCCGGAAACTGTCACACGCCTGGTGCCCCCCACCCCACGCATTCACCCGATATGTCTCAATTAGAACGACGCGCTAGTATCGCTTCGCTATAACTGTCCACTGAAATTGGAAGCGTTTGGCCTGGACACCACTAGATCCGTGAGGACCTACGACAAACGTTTTGCTCATTCACTGGCAGATTACTGTCCGAATAAGGCAACAGGTGATCCAATTGAGCATTTCACACCTAATGGCTAAAAGAGTCAGTTGATTTTGAGTATTGTTCTTCTTTATGTGAGTGAACTAAGTAGACTAAATGCTGTCGAAAACCAAGTATCTAGCTGTGGTCTTGAAAACTCAGGCTGTTGTCTCAGACACAGCTGTCTGAGCGATCGATGGATATTCGGATGAAACAGATTGACTATTCCGGAGTAGCCAGATAGTGGTCAGAGTAAGCTAGCAGCTGGATAGACCCGGACTACGAAAGTCACCAGTTGTACAAACTGGTTAATGCATGATGTATCCTTTGTAAAAAAAAACAGATTTTAAGCAAAAAACCACATCTTTGGTCATTTAACGCTTATCGAATGAGTCCGAGGAGGTCCTGAAAAATCATGATTTTAGGTGTTTGTTAAGGTAGGAGTCTAAATGCTGTCGGTAGTGTGAGGCGATTTAGGAATTTCCAATTGGGGTTTCGCCCTGCAACTGTATCAATCTATACCGGAAAACCTAGAGGCACTGTACATCTCTTTCATCCTTATTGAAAATGATCGCCAGTGCTCATCTCAGGAAAGTCCAGGGAGTTTTTCGAACCCGAAACCGTCAGGCTAGTAGTCTGAACACAACCATCTGGCCACGGGTCACCGGTCGACTAGTTAACACGTGAACAGGTGATGTGGATTCCGTGACTGGAGGATGAGTGGTGCTGTGTCCTCTCTATGTGCAAGCTGATCACAGTGCTTGTCAGTCACTCTTGGCCGAACTTTTCAGTGTTCAGCCACCGGAAGGTCACGGGTTTGTAACTCTGAGTTTTGTGAGATGCGCACTGCTGATGATTCCCAATATGGATGGGACGGCTGTGCATTGATTCTCAGCTTTTCAGCATAGGTTGCCTTCATTGGCAAGACGAAGTATAAGTTGAAAAGGCCCGATTCTGTTGGATTAACTGCCTTTGCTCGCGAACTGGGCTATAACTGCGCCATATTGGGGAGACGTTTCCATCCGATCCTTTTATGCGTTTAGACACCCCCCCCTAAATGTTCGTAGTTTGGACGAGTTAGTTGGCTGTTGGTGTTTTGCCGAGCTTGGAAGTTAGCTTGCAAACGTTTCTTTAGTGCGCTTATTTAGTTTCACACTCGCCGAAGAACAGTGTTGCTGATACGACCGCTACCGCCAACTTAACAGTGTCAAACAGTGGTGCTGGAGCAAAGGGATTGTTTACATCGGAACGAAGATGATTGTGCAAGTGAGAAGTATATTACTAACGTACCGCAATCCATCTAAAGACAGGATACCAAGGAGAAAAGACTTTCTCACTTCTACTTGAGGTCGTCTATGTGCGGGTAGAAGCTTACCTTGTAACTGATGGGAAACGATAGTTAGCATTCTCCAGGAGTGTAGACACTCTTTTTTGAGGCGTTTCTGTGTGCCATTTTCCCATGACTAAAACTACCTATAGTATCGGTGGCGCAAAATCAGTATGCTTACGGCAGTCCTGTATATAAGTATTTTATTCAGCGTAATTTTTGTGAGATATTGGATAGGGTGCGACATACCATTGTGTAGTTGGATATTCTAACCTCTCTACAACGGTATCGCTCTTTTTTGAGGAGGAATGCCAGTCTACTGAACAATCGGATATAGCAGCATGCCTGTCTCCAACCTTATAATGTAGGTGAATGTCAGTCTTCGACCTACTAACTGTTTTCCAAGGTTTAAGTTAAACGTGCTTCTCTGTGCTTGGATTCAGCAGTGGCATGTCATGTAGTACGATTCAAGCTCTTTCTTTTCTTTCTTTTCTTTTTTATTTATTTATTTATTTATTTTTAATTATATTGGATTTGATCGCAGAATAGATAGGTGTTTGAAGCTATCCGCTACCATACGTAGAATTCCGGTCTCCGCGTTAGTAGCAACTAACTCCTGGCCTTTGTGAGCATGCTGGTGCGGAGGCGACCAGGCCCTGTAGGATCAGGACGCACTTCGGTACCGTTAGTAGCAACAGAGCAACGGGGATGTCAGTGCGCTCGGTCACATGTAATCAAAAGAACTCTAGGTCACTTCTGCAAGCTGACGCAAGTAGGCCAATGAAAGTGTCTTCCGGGGAAATTACTATATTTGACCCTTTACCGAATTTTTTCATATCGTCACCAGGTAGAACTGGGATAGTGGTGTCCAGTGTAAGCCGCTCGAAGCAGTAAGTCCAGTGGTTTGTGACAAATTCACCTGCCAAAGCCATTTCGTACCCTGATGTATGCCATCATATTTACTAGCTTCGATCACGTAAGTTCGCCACTTATGCTGTCACTTCGCTGGTTTCTGAATTGATGTATTAGATAGTCACCATGGCAGACATTGTCCCCCAAAACGATGCACCTAGTTAGTTCAGCGATTATATACTGGTGAAAGTAAGCAGCAGGTTTTCAAGGAACTTTGAACATATATCTGGCTAGTTTAGTTAATTTACCATTTTTTGGAAGACCATTTGCCTGTTTGTCGTGACAATCAGCATATCTTTTTGGATTACGGGGAGTGAAGCACAGAAAAGTGTCGAGGAGAACATTCGTAGCTCAACCAGCACAGGTGGCCTGTGGTTTGTTCGTCGAGCTAAGCAGCTTACTTGCAAACGTCTCACTGACAGTTAAGTTGTTATCACCAGTGCGACGTAAGTTGATTAGTTGTGTGTCTGTTAGCATACGTACCGCTAGCAGTGGTTGACCTTCAATTATGATTGATTGTTCAGCCTAGCGATTGCATTGGCTAGTCCGTTAGCCTGTGCTCTGATTGGTCGAAGAACACACGACCTCCGGGTTCTTCGGCCATTCGTCGGTGCTTGAGTGAGCTCTGTTTTTTCTCTCTTTCCGCAAGCGCAATACGTAGCTCAGTGAGCAAACCAACTACTGTAGCAGAGCATGCGTATTACCTCCATTGCTCGTTCCAACCTTGGTTATTGTGCGATTTCGCGTCTCGCCCCACAGCTGAAGTATGCCATCTGAGATCAGAGACAGTATGAAGTAAATCTTTCCAGTTTCATTTAATACATACATTGTGCAGCTACTAGCACTTTCACTATGTATCCATCGGTGTTGCTGACTGGGAAGAACATATTCACTGATCCTACGAGCAACGCTACGAGTTCCGTCACGTAGAGACTGGACTTTGCCGTGGTGTGGTGGTTTGTGTGTCGCCGTGACTCAGTAAGTTATACCGGGGCGGGGATTGCCCGTGCGACACCCACAGAGTCTCTCATACCAGGTTTGTCAGTGGTTAGAAGTCTGACCAACACAGACCATTGGTCCTCCAGGTTGTTGCTTGGAACATATGTGGCGACTTGTTCTTTAAAACTGGTAACGCATTGGTATATCCAGCCAAACAGCGCTTGTGCTCAGGTCTCTGAGCCAAATGCTTTTGTCGGGGGCGCTAATCGTCCTCCTGTCTAGACCGGGACGCCTTGGCAGTGTCCCAGCACACGCGCAACTATGATTCCTACAATTAAATTATGGTTGTACGGCAGCAAAACATCAGTGTTCAGGCAATCGACGATGATGATGACTCCACAAGCTGAATTTGGGTATCTGGTTAATTTGACAATCTCCGCCCCTCAGTGGCGTCAATAGGTTTTGAGTATCATATCATCTTGAACACTGCCTTTCCAAGTTGTTACACCACCAAGTTATCATTCGTGGACGTTCGTCCCGGAAAATGCGTAGACATTGACTTATCATCTATGATAACTATACAGCCAGTGGAACTATTCCTTATCAACCCATTTCCAGAGGAGCCCGCACAGTTTCACATAGGATGGAGTAATGTCGCCTTAAGTTTGACGTTGCAACTAACTGTATTTTGCTGTACACCGGGTCGGTCTAGTACTTAGCTGCGGTGCCGAGATGCAGTTGGGCATTGTGACGAGAAAGCTCGCAGTAGCCTGGGTCGGAAAGACCGACTGGAGGGTACAATGGACGTATCATGGTGTTTCATGGCTCAAAATTTAAATGCACAGGCTATTCGAAACGGGTTGTTCACTGAAGGCTGTTATTAAAGCAGTCAAACGAGGAACAACCACTCTATAAACCTGTAAACTCTTTTTCGTTTATATTTCACCAATAAGTGGCAAATAAGGCTCAAAAATGAAACCGACCGGCCTCTCGCGGTGTTTTGTGCCCAGGAACGGTAGTCTAGTTTACGAAGAGTAGTAAAGGACGGTGTGGCTAAGTTCTAAATAAAAAAATTAACACGAAGATTCTTTCTGCGGTTCGATCTTCTCGTGCGAACTCCGTGTTAGATGTTTCAACACGTTATCTTTACGTTCCTTTTGATGGTCCTTTTGACCACCGATTTATCTCCATCTTCCGCTTCGGTAACGTTGATCGACTTGTCTTTCCTCATTGAATTAGGTGCACCTATCTCCCCCCGCAACAAGTTACTTCGGATTGGCCGCTGGTTTTTGAGAATATTGCAGATACGTAACCTAGCTTCTTCTAATCTCTCTACCGGAGGCTTCGAGAATGCGGGTTCTGTAGCGGGGATTACTTCACGGCAGTTTTTGGGTAACGTTGTAGCATCAGTGGATAAGCGGACTTGAGAAAATCCGGGATTCTGCATTTGCTGCTTTTTTCGATCGCAGAGAGCCGTCTGGCGGTTTAATTAATAGTGACTTGCGTATGATGTGAATAAATCGCTTTTTGGGGACATGATTATTAACCCAATTTGTATATTCCTCTGCTAATTTAGTCCGATTGTTGACAAGGTTTAGGAATCCTGGGCCAAACTCCACCCGGAACTTGTTGGACAAATTGAGCGCCATGTGGTGCATGATATAGGAAGTTTAAGGTTGAAATGAAGCGCAGTGGAATTAGATGTTATAGTCAGACGTTTCGGTCGCCCAGGGCCTGCAGATGCTAGCGGGTAAGAATGCCTTGCATCGAATAGCGGGAGTGCACTATATAAAGCTCGACACTGAGAGATGATAGACAATATATTAGAAAGTACGCAACACTGAAACATCTTGGTGGGGCTGATGTGTGCATGTGTGAAGATTCCACAATTTTATGACGGGACAACTTTATTTTAAGTCATTGTGGTCGTTTGTGTGCTGTACAAGGCAACCCCGAAAGCGTCATTGTGGAAGCTGAGCTCAGTAAATATACAACAAGACCGGACGATCTTCCTTGAACAATTACTGATGAATCATTGGGGCAAGTACAAATTAATGATTGCGACTCACCTTTGGGACCAAATAAACTTTGGTAACATGGTTTCGTACAGTATGGTTTGCCTTCGTGCTGAGTAATGAAAACGGATTGGTAGAAATGTGTGGTGACTGGCGTGATTCCTTGTGACGTATAAGCAGAGTTACAAAAGTGGAAGGTCAAGTAAAACGGGTCAGCTTTAATGCAATTACTTGGCTTTCTAAACGATCACCAAAGAGTACATTCTACATATGAGCATAGTTCATTTGGGCTGCAAAAATATCACACAACCTATGAAGACACGTGTTGTTTCAATACTAGGACAGGGCTCAAAATGTTGAGAAATGCATCGTGGAATAAGACCGGAAGTAAGCGTAAAGAAAGGCTCTATTAGTCCAAAGCCCGGTTGAATCCACATAATCGATAACTGCATCTTCTTCGTCCAAAGAGAAACCGTCACACAGAAGGAAAACAGTCACTCCGTCTTGTGAGGTAGGTACTTGGAAGGGAGGTCATAATTGAAGGGGAAGGTGTTTGTGAACTGGCTTCTTCTCGGAGGTCTCTCCCGGAGGTTTTTCACAATGCTACACATTGAACAGAAAGCATCGCGGAAACTGCTTGTTTTGGAAGGGTAGCTTTTGTGAAAGAAATTAAAAGGGGATATAGTTAAGCGACGCTTGCCTTCATGCAACTGGACAAATGGTGTGCCAAGTCACTATGCGGTATCCAGTAGAAGCTCTCAGAGCCAATGCAGTTATACCAGTAACTGGGGTCTGTTGGATAAATCTAACCGTCACTATCGCGAACCCATGGAGAAAACATAACTAGTACCCACTGTTTGCTAGAAGGCTACATGCTTCGCATGGTGCAGAACCCGGCTCTGTCGAGGGAAAAGTCTTTTCTCGGCCATATACTGCGTGGAACGTTCTAACTGCAGTCAGCCAATGAAGGACAACAAACTATTGGCGCATTTACCGACAACCCATTGGCGATCATAGGTTTGAAGGGACGGTACACGTCAGTATTTTGGGGTAGGTTAAAACAGTCACCAAGGTGACCGTTTATCTGAATTTGATCTATTACTTTCCATGTTTAACTGTTCCGTCATTATTTCAGCGAAAATTGTGACAACCAGTAACAAGATCCACCCCCAGTGCGGGAGATTCGTGAGATAGGCACTACTTATGACTCCACGCAAGGCTGAGACCGCTTTATAGTGCTTCCCGGTTTTTTTTGTGTGTGTGCACAGATTAGCTTTACTGGCAAGAATCCATTGAAAATTTCCAAATCTTCAGACATTACCAACAAAGGTCGTAATGCCTGGCAACGATTTCTCAGTGCTCGATTGCAGGACTTGTTGAGCTAACTTTGGTGTTGTTTGTGCAGTGTAATGGTAACGCTCGCAGACTATCATAAATGCACTTACAAATGACGGTAATAAAACTGAAGAATGTAACACGGAGTCAAAAATAGTTCTGATTTGCAGAGCTGACGTGTGCCAACCACACTGGATTTAAAACACTGTGGTAGCAGTGATTGTTTCTGCTAGATGAAGTGAGTGGACGAAGCAGTTTCAACAAGGAGGATACATTTCAAATTACGAAGTGATCATGTCTGAAAACATTCATGAAAGTGCTTCGGACTTGTTGAAGACCGAATCTATCTTAACAAAGACGTCACCTAAGGAGAGACAATTGAACTCTAAAAGCAGGGCCATTGTACTGGCATAGTTACAGAGGACCCCCTATTTAAAATGTCCACGATGCAGGGGACAACAAACAAAAGTAACGAGTTATGGTATTTTTCTCAAAGAAGGGGACTCCATAGGCTTCTGGAAATCTACCGGAGGGCGTTTTATGGAGGCGTGTATAAAAGCGACAGCGGGTTCGCTGTTGTGGCCGCTTGATCAGTAGTGGCGTATCTTAACTGGAAGTAGCTATAGGGTCCCCATCCTCAGATCTGTGACACGAAGGCATATAACGAATAAACTTTTGAATGCTGTTCTGATGCTAAACATATCACCAGGGCTGATTAGCACAGCCATGATTTATCCTTAGTACTCACCTCACTGTGTGATCCGGGGCTAAGCGTTTTCTTGCATCGGTCGCACTTCAAACAAGGGCGGTGCCAGTCCTGACCCAGAGATGTCACCCGTTCCGCTGAAGAGGATACTCGTTGTTTCAGATGATGACTCACCAAAG
Organism: Opisthorchis felineus; assembly: GCA_004794785.1. Classification (NCBI taxonomy): domain Eukaryota; kingdom Metazoa; phylum Platyhelminthes; class Trematoda; order Opisthorchiida; family Opisthorchiidae; genus Opisthorchis; species Opisthorchis felineus. Next base: position 439,204 of record SJOL01009700.1, on the reverse strand, counting down.
TAAACCTCCTTGCTGCAGTTAGGACACTTCGGCATGACAAACTGCGTCGCCTGCCTCTCTGTAACACTTCTGCCTATAAATACGTAACATACAGAAGGCGAAGGTGCTTATAGGGTGTGTGTAGACGCCTACCATGAACGCATTAGAAAAGCACAGGATCGCTCATTAGCAGGGTTCCCGAATGCAGAGTAAGCACACGCTTTCATAAAGGTCTCCGCTGGTATCACACTTTATACGAACAAATACATCCACCGCTCAGCCTATCACTTCAGGCTGAAACTTGGAAAGTCCTGTTGAGTCCTACATTTTTCTTGCTACAGACACATTGTGTCTGCTGGTTACCGTCACATGCACCAACGGAATTCCAACTAGACGAAGGTCTTTACTACTTTTCTTGATTACTATGCATACAGACTTGTGTATGCATCTTTTCTTTTGTGAATCAGGCTATCATATAAGTGCACTTTTGGGGTGTGCTCATCCAGCTGTTGACATGGGATTTTATGAAGTTTACTGTACGAGAGTGGATGGACTAAAGGACATCTGTGACTCGTCAGACCGTCTCAGTAGAAAGCGACACACCAAATAGTGTTGTACAACCTTATTTTGCAGCGCTTACTGTGAGGCATCAGGACTAATCGAAGCTCCCGCCACAATCTGTTGATTTGGGCCACTCTTACTCGGACATTGGAGACAGCATGGCCAAGCGGTCGCAGCGGGATGCAGGGAAGCGCTGCCTCACGAGCCAACTCATGGTTGCTAATATCCTCGTTGCTGATTCCTTGATGTCCGTAGGGTTCATATAACAAACAACACTCAACTACAAGATAGAGTGACCGGCCATCTCAATGCAACCTGTTAAATAAGCTAGTGAGCGGAAATCAACCCAATCTAAACATTCTCCCGCAACTTTTGACTCCATGGACAAGACAAAACATGGCATTTCTGACCAGAATTCATAAAATTAAGCCTTGGCAAGCAGGCGAACAGAGTTTGGTAATCCTGTCCAAGCAAAATTTAGTATAATTCAGATGGATTACGATGGAAAAACAACGTCCGCATTCGACGTTTCGGTCACCATACATGGCTTTCTTCAGAAGGGGAGTAAGCAAAATTTCAAAACAAAAAAAACAAGGAGAAAAATGATAGTTCCAGTTATAAGGACATCATCTGATTGGTCAATGGGGCTACATCTGCGTTTGCAATTGGAGTCTGAAGTCAACGTACAACGCCTCTGGTTGGTCTGATTACTGTTTAGCCCCACCAGAGAGCTGACGTGGTCAGATCGTCATTTGCTTTGCGTGTGAAATGTCAGCGACTCCACACGTTCTGTAATGTGAAATATAGGACTGTCCTGGACCTGGATGGAGTGTGGCAATGTTGAAAGGCAGAATGTTCATGTTGCTAAACAACTCAAACAGACTCCAACGAATCAAACGGACTGGCGAAAGAGAGCTACGAGATACTGTTCTGGTTCTGGTTATACTTTCTTCTGGATTGGAACATTACGTGCAGTTAAAAGTAACATAAATCTAAGAACAATCGATCGAACGTACCACCTCAGATGCCACTTCTGATGCCAACCGGCGCGGATAAGTTTTGTCACATTTATCAACAGTTACACACACAAAACATCAAATTTAGACGGGAGTCAAACCCACAAACGACTGACCTGATCAGGTCTGCATGTTCTGGTGACTAGTACTTCCTGTTGGTTCATTGCAACGCTGTCTTTGCTGAGAGAAGGCAAACCCGCAAGAGAGTGTTGCGTTATGCAATCGAATCGGTTGGAGATTAGTGGTGATTTGTACAGTATTGGAGGTCTCAAGAAAAAAACACGTGGTTTAGTGTCGGGCAGATACCGCCTGTCAACATGGGTTCATTCAAGAAGTAATCACGGGCATTCAGTCGAGTTATCAGTAATCTGCTGATAAAAAGGTGATACAACTATTTTCTGATAATTTCCAGTTTAGGTGTCGCACTTTGGAAATCGCAACTTCATGGACAGAAAGGAAATCTATTCAAGTTGTCTGCAAAACAACGGAGGGATCACGAAATTCCACCGAAGTTTCGCGAAGCTTTTGTGCAAGGGCCGGTGGGTGATCACGTCCTGAGGACATCTGAAAACCAGCGTGCTTGAATGTGTATAAATATTCAAAAACGTGCTGAAGATACTGCCTGACCAGAGTAGGTACGGAGAAGATGTTGGTTTGATGATATTTTGTCTCAGGAGAATTTACCGTCCTTCAAACTGACCCAAAAACCGACCATAGACTCTACAATTCAGAAAGTTACTAAGAAGCGTCAGGATCCAGTTGCTGAAATATTCAGAGGTAGCAAATGGTGGACCGAATGAAGCGAAAAGATCCAATCGTGCGTGAATCTCAGTTGTTACAGAGGATATTCTGCGGGACTGAAAAAATCCATAGAACGAAGGTTCGTTATCTCCAGCTCGAGAAAATCAGTCGAACTAATGACAAATTGCACGGCGTTTCAAAATTATGGCAACTTCTAAACGTTACTTTCCGACATCAGGGAAGCGGCTAAGCGATACGGATTCGATCTTTATTGCTCACTTGCAACGAAGACCTACTTGGACGACCTACCTACATTATCAGAACTTTAGATTGTTGGACTTCAACTGATGGATGTTTTCTGAGAAAAGTCAGAAGTCCCGCATAGACTCCATGTTCAGGAAATACCAGTGAGTTTGGTAAAGAAGACCATGGAATTCGAAAACATGCACTGGATTGCAGCTCAAAATTTGAAATGAAGCCGACTTCGACATCAGACTGGACCCGTCCAAACTATGGATTTATACGCATGGATTTCTCCGTCATGACAAAAAGGCTTGGAGTCCTAACACTTGTTGTTACCTAGGTGTGGTGCTCAAATAGTGGAGTTCAAACAGTCAAAAAATCTCACGTCTGTTATAGAGAATGCGTGTTTGGTTTTGACCCCGTTTATCGATCTATAAGGCAAACACATTTCTGCAAAGAAACCATTCTATCACGGTCATCCTTTAATGTGGTAGACAGCAGTGTCGCAAGTTGTTGTTGAACACTAGAAAGCTCAAGTTGATCCTTACATGTACTTTGAATTTCAACCACTCTAATTATTTCAAACTGAAATGTGGACTCTTAAACTCTCCAATTTTTTCCTGATAACTACAATTTTGTGGACTACCGGATTCCGTCAGAAACCGCTGTTTGGTTGACGTGCAAAGACAGTGGCATCGTAAAGTCGTTAGTCACTACCGGGCAGAAAAAACGGCACGGTACAGACTTCACGGGCTGATATAGCATACTGGTATCATTTTTCGGGGTTCGAATTCAACCAGGTAAACTGATGCTAAGTAGCCAGGTAGCCAAAGCACGATCAGCCTTTGTTCGTTCGTACTGACCAGCTCCTCGAGGAACGAATTCTGAAATGGCAGTTCCACTTGTGTGAATTACTATCCCTACTGAACTACCCATAATTTGTTGATGACATCGGGTTTTTTCAATTGACTTTGTCTTGCAAATGACGCCGAAGAGCGTAGAAACAATGTGCGGCTGTTTCATCCCTAATGGGAATCATCAGCAATGCGTTTCTGACGGGTCTCTAGGGTGATTCGAACCCGAAACCTCCCTGCCAGTACTTGAGGGCTAAGGTTTCCGACGGATTAGTGGTGTGATTAACTCGTAGTTAGACAGGTTCAATGCCAATCACCATCCAATCGCGGAATTCAGATCACGTGGTCACGCATCGACTGGCTCCTCGGCAGACCAGATGTTCGGAAATCTCGTCATACTATCAACAGACTACAAGTAACTCGTAGGAGGGAATAATTCCTACGACGAGTTAACCTTCCATGTGAGAAGCGTCATTCGAGAAGCCAAGCGCACGTGCCCATGTGAAGTTTGTTCATTTGATTAGTACCGGACTAACCGGCTGCTGCCGTCTCCAAAGCCCCTAACAACCCATCGAATCGACGACACCTACTTTGTTGGGCCTGTTGTGGCGGTGTTGGCTCCCGGCTGATTTCATGGCTCTCTTGCTGGCAGCGTTGCTGTCACCCAGATGCAAAGTTCGTGAGTACAGTAGTGGCAACTCGGGCATTTCTACCGATGCGGACTATAGCAAATGATCCGTAGGCTAACAGCATGGAGTCGATAGTTACTAGGGCACACGACATTTCGTAGGGAAGCCTAAGTGGCACAGCACAAGCTCCTAGGCTGATCGACCTGCGCGGTAGGCTGTATTAGCACATTGTGTTGGCACAATAGTGATAGAGCCGATTCGGTAAACTTTCCACTCACTGCGCAACCCGGTTTGACTGTGATTAATCACTCTGATCTGAATGGTTCGTTTAGAGCTCCATTCGCATCATCGACGACAGTGCAGTTGATGCTGCTTGGATTGACCTGCGCCCATTTTCACATCCTAATTGAGGAGTGGATTTTAGAAAGTCAGCCGGTGGTTAGTAGGTTCATAAGACAACTCTACTAACACACAGTAACGCCATGTCAGTAATTCGATGTGAACAGTAGATATCGCACAAACCCGTTGTCACATCAGCCACTTATGAGGGTCAGTTAATCCTTACCGGCAGAGCACGAACTCACTGGAGGCTGTGGCCTGTAAGGTTGCAGGAAGCCAGGTGGAGGTCAGGGTCCCGTGTGGGAGGAGGCAACTGGCAGATTATTCATTACATCCCCAGTAGTTTGAATTGGGCTTGTGAAGAATGAACGAGCCCACCAAATGATCCTTTGGACTGTGTGATGAACGGAATCAATGGACGTCCCTGCGTTCTCATATCAAGTGGAGCACGCGTATGAACCTTTACGGGTGCATGCATGCAGCTTTCATAAGTAGTAGTGGATTTTCAAAATAGGTTGGGTAAAATACCGAGTGGTTTCCGCATTACACCGTTTGTACAAAACGCATTCGGGTCTTCGAATAGACACATTTAAATACATTTATCACAAACGGTGTGCCTGAGGGGCACCAAATGTTAGTAAATACATCCTGAGCAATCACATGATCAAGGCATTCCACAGACTTCATCAATAATCACTAAAAAGCATCTCCTAAACGTGCTTTGGTGAAATTGCTTGTGATTTTAAACTGAAAGTTCGTCCGCCCCTGAGAAATATTAACTTTTAATTCATGCACTCTATGAAGGGCACACCCATCCGCACACACCCTTCTCACAAGCAGGCTTCAGAATTTTTTCATTGGTGTTTAATCTAACCAATCAGTAGTCTTGTTTTTTGTGGGAAGGACTGTGTTTATTGCTGTGTTATCAAGCTGTACGACCAAACATCCCAGTTCCATATTATGCGTAAGAATAGGAGAGTCTCCAGTTTCAGCATCTTTATTAGGCATGTGGGTTCAAAATTAGATTTTCATTAACCTTCGTATTCTTCCAGCAAAATTGTGGATGCCTTGTTCCATATTTTAGGCCAGTAATTGACCTTGAAGATCTGCGTGCGATATCTCAGTCTTACCTGGTGAGTGGTCGATAGTCAAGTCACGTGTAGGGACCGTGAGTTCACCGCTCTCCTTTTAGGTTCGATCTGAAGGCTGATCAAAAACGTTCAAATAAACATTGCTGAAAAGTAAGTCATATGCCTGAGGTCTATTTGGCAGTCGTCAGTGCCGAAGGCTGTCTCATTTGTTGACCCTATAGTTGTTTTCTTCACCTGTCCAGATTGTTTCTAATAGTCTTTCGCACAATTGTTAGTGATGCATTTGGTCCAGCTGAGTTAAGTTCACACTCGAATTGCGTTTCACGCAGTAACTGTTTCAGAAGTCCCACTTCCAAGCGTCTTAAATGTTAGCAGGTCCCTAACCCTTTGTTTACCAGGAACGCGTGAATTCTGTCTTTTTAGCTACTGGTGCTCATAGTCAGGTTATTTGTTACTAAAGAGCCAAACATTTTCGGCCCGTAAATCCTCCTACAGGTATATTCTTACCCTCTAAGTTTGAATTTTTATGAATTATCAGCTGCAGTGATGGAAAAACCTATCAAAGACAGGCAGATGGCTGATGACCAAAAATCCGCGCTCGTTTGAGAGAATCTGATTTGAATTAAGACGTGTGATATCCATGCCGATAAAGATCTTGGATTGCAAACAAGACAAAAAGATTTATTGCTGAGGAAAGCAGTAAGCTTCTTCTCCAAGTGTTTGTTTCCTAAGGTAGCGTGAAAATTCATCTTTGTCGTTGAAAAGTAGCGACTCTTCTTGGCACGTTTCCATGCAGAGGCGTGACGACTGAAGATCACCAAGCAGATTGCCCCTGGCTTAACTCTGCTACTCCAGATTATTAGAAAGGACAGATGTCCTTGATTTTTTTCATTTCGACAGAAGTTATTATGATAGCAAAGTATGAATAGAGACTATTTTTGTCGTGTCATCAAAAATAGTCTCTTCTTACAAGGTTTAAACTGCCGAATATAGTATCTTTGAGATGATAGTTCACCTCAGCTACTGATGGGAACCCCCGTCCAAGGCGGACAACGAATGACTTCGTTTAAGTCCAACAGAACCTCGGGAATTCCGTTCACCGAGATGATGTTGCATAGGATATCACACAACAACCGAAAACGAACCTCACTTGTTCAGACCTTTGGAGAACAGAAGCCACTAAACACCGAAGAACGAGGCGGTGTAATCCAGTGCTGACGAACAGGAAAAAGAAGCAACTGCCACACGCTTCACAGAGGCGGATATGGTCGAGGGTCCCCCCCCCCCCGCACACACACACGCTGACTGGCTAATCAGCAAAGTAGAGTCAAGGGCAAGGTTTATCACAGTCAGGTGGAGCAAGTGTGCTGTTGACCTACAGCTGCCGAGTGGGCACAGTGTTAGGGCCAACGATTGGGGGGGGGTAGTGAGGACTATCAGGAAAAATGGAACGAGGGGTGAATTTACCGAAGACCTGGGGCGCTTTCACACCGTAATCGCACTAGAAAGCAGGTCTGCGATACTAGATACGTCCTGCCTTGAAGTATCCTCGTTTAAAGGCTCAAGATTTAACCATGAATGTGTAATCTTTTTATATACAGTCGGCCGTGTTGTACTGAATATTGTTACCGTACAGATTTGATAATACTTGCAACAGACTACTATTATATCCCTGAAAGGACATCTGAGAGACGAATGAGTAAAAACCGCTAAAGTTATTGTTGGGTAGATTAATATTTCTGGAGGAGACCACTTCTCGCTTTCCACTTCCCTGCTGAATGATCAACATTCTTCTTTGACCCGACTCACGCCCTCATTATTCACACATGAGATGATTGCTTGATAGCTCGAAATATACTGGTATTCTCATTCGAAATGCCGTCTCGTACGTGAAGCCAATCTTTAGTGAAAAGCCGAGAATCACTGTACAGCTGGCTAGTTCTTGTTGGGGATCATCAGCAGTGCGCATCCCACGAAGCACCGGAGATCGCGGATTCAGAACTCTCTGGAGTTTCGTGAGATGCTCACCGGCAATGAGCCGCAATAACGATGAAACAGTTGTACAGTAATTCTCGGCCTTTCAGCATAGATTGGGTCCACTAATAGGCCGAACTCTTAATTGAAAATTCTCGAATCTCCTCACACTACCAACAACCTATAAGTAACCTACATGAAGACGAATAAATATTTCATCTGAGAAGTCGTCACTCCAGTCAGCACGTGGCCACGTGATGTTTTTTTTAGTTTCTCTGTCGTTGTCTTCTATGACTCAGCTAACATTTCCTACTGAGTCATTAAGCAGTGCAAGTAGCCGAAGGTGTTGAGAAATCCCAATGAGGATTTGAGGTTTCATACCCGGCTGGTTGAAGCAAAGACGGTATACAGTTTTGTGTACTAATACATCCAACGTTCTATTGGAAATTTCTTCTTCTTAAGACTCATCTGTTCGTGGTTCAAACGTCTTACGATGAGCATACCGCTAGTCACTGGTTTGGAAAGCTACGATTAGAGCCTGTGTTCTCGCGCTAGAAGCATACAGGTGGCAACTCCTCACAAGTTGGCTGAAAAGTCTTCGACAGCCAGTTTCGACCTTCTTGGGGCTCATCAGGTAGGCGCAGTCTCCGAGTTTCCGACAACCTTATGTTCTGCTTGAACTCAAATTGGACAGATTTCGACATAGACACTCATTTGTTTATCAATTTGGTTTCGACGGGAGACTCACCTGGAACCCAGCTGAATCTCTCGTTTATCAGGTTCTTGAGCAACTGAATGTGCTGCACCAGGCCATCTTAAGTTTTAGTCGGTACGATGTTTGAGATATCGCGATACATTGAAGAAGAGTTTTCAGCAACCTTGTGAGTAGTCTTCTTTATGAAAATATACTGCGACATCTCGAATATCGTACCAACTGAAACTTGAGGCGACCTTTGTGCAGCACATTCAGTTGAACAATATCATAAAACGAGAGATTCAGCTGAGTACCCCCTTGAAAACCAAATTGATTTGAAAATAAGTGTAGTTGTCGAGATAAATAGCGGTTCAAACACTCAGCATCTTGGAAATAAGCGAGCAGGCTGGTCCTGTGCTATGGTGTCCCCACCGTAGGTCCGCCGTGAAGCACAGACACCAAGGCCAGCAACAGTAGAAGAGGGACGTGGGTAACGCAACAACCCGGGGAGACTAGCCAGTCGGTGTCTTTGTTCCATTACTATGCGGGAAAGGTTTTATGCAAACTCCCGTAATGATCTCGCCATTCCGCTCAACTCTGAAAAACACAACAATCCCTGAAGTCTTCAACAAATCAGATTAGTTGGAGCCAACTGTGTCCGCTTCTAACGACGGTCATCCGTTGTAACCTTTGTGGACTGTGTTGGCTGCGAGACTCAGTACTGATGCGTCTCTTCCAATAAAAGTCCCAAACATGGCGTTGATTAACGTCATATACACTGCATGCAATCATATTGATTTATTCCTTTCTAAACGTATTCGTCTGGGTGGATCCTGGAACAAATTAACGGTCAGAAGATGGTTTCGATTTATGAAGACGGAAGTGCGCGCGGTCCGTTAGATCCATCAGCCCCACTCGACTCGATTACGCTGCTTTGTGACAACTAATTAGCTTCCCTCACCACCTCCCTTCATGGTACATACTGCTAGCGAACGGATTCGACATGGCCCAAACATAACTGAAGTCACTATTGGATTCAAAATCCAGCAAACCGGGAAAATCGATGTGCTGACGCTCCACGGGTACGTGCGCATGACTGCACCTGGTGGTCATCGCAGTGAATGTGGGATTATGGCATAACCAAAGCGAACCAATATCGGGATCCGTTGTCTAACTTGAGCAAGCAGTAAATTAATTCTTATTGAATAGGACCATCCTATTTCAAACAGCTGCAACTGTTTTCATGAAGGAAACTACTCACAAGGTTGCTGAAAACTCTTCGACAGCCCATGACCGGTTTCGCCCTTCTTGGGGCTCATCAGGTAGGCGCAGTCCCCGAGTTTCCGTCAACCTTATGTTTTACTTGAACCCAACTGTTGTTTCAGAAGATTAATCTTTCCAAAGGCACTTAAGTCGGTTTGGTTTTGATCACGCGACATTGCACAGGACCCCAACATTTCCAGAAGTCAAGTTGTTTCGATTACTCGAAAGTTTACCCAAATCTATCCGGCTTCAAGACCGAAAGCGGTGGTTCTGACCTGACGATGCTTTCATGCCAGATGCCCCTGGAGTATGTTTTTTTCGAAAAACAAGCAAGGATAAAGCGAATTCATTACCGCTTAAGTTGGCCACAAAATCGCACTGGCAAGTGGACTGCTAACTGATGCGAAATTGGACTGAACCGGAGTCCCGACCAGCTAATGGTCACGGTAACATGACCAAGCGAAAAATATGGGCAATCAAGTGTGAGGAAATTTTAAATTTCTCAATGAAGATTTTATCTTGTAAGTGAAGTTAATCTATGTTGAAAAGCGGAGAAGCGCTGTTTCAACCCTGCTGGGGATCATCACCGGTGCGTAACACGAGTCTGAAACCCGCGACTCGTCCGGCTAATAGCTTGAACACTCAACCGTACGGCCATGAACGATTGATCAGTAGTGTGACTAAACCACACTTAGGATGTAGTGCTACTTGTTCCTCAATCACGGAATCCACATCACATGATCACCTTTAGACCGGTTGATCACTCGCCTGGCAGAACGGCTAAGTGTTCGACCTATTAGCTGGGAGGTGGCGGGTTCGTCAGATACGCACTGCTGTTCCCAATAAAGATGAAACAGCTGTACAGTGCCTCTTGGGTTTTCAGCATAGATCGGCTTCACCTGGAGGGAGAAATCTTGTTTGAACAAGCGGAAATCTTGACTAGCCATCAGACACTCATAGCGACCGGATAGTTCTTGTTTGTACGGGCTGTCAGTAGTGGTCACCTTAGCCACCTTTGCTTGCCCATCTCAAGTTTCGGCTGCTGATTGCATTCATCTTCAGAGTCATTGATAATGATGCTTAAATACAATAAAGTGGATACGCTCACCTGATCCAGATACTCAGTAATAGAATTATTGATGGTTTTCATCGTGTCTTTGCGTAGGGAAGTTGGGATGAACTCTCAAACGTCTAATTGTACCTCCTAAGTACTGTTCACTGCAGGTGCGGGTAGACAGATAGGAAAGAGAGAAGAACTGAACTGAATTGAGAGTCGCTTTTAAACACTGGACCGGCTTCGGCGGTATATTTCGCATGACAGCCCAGAACATCTTGTTTAGGGTGGATAAAAGATTTCGCATTAGCATCACAGGGGCTATATTCCCCTTAAGTGGAACAGGTAAAAGTGGCTTTTCCGTCAGCTCTACAACTGTGGATGGAGTGACAGTGTTTGCGAACTGAGGGTTCTGGATAACCACCTTCTTTGAGGACAGCTGTCATTCGAGTAGGTTCACTTTTCAAGGAATCCGGGCTACAAGTAGCTTTCGCTCAGCAAAACAGATGGCGTACTAGAGTCCTTGTGTACCAAGGGACCAAGGTCTGCGCTTCGGTTCGGTGTTTTTGAGACAGTAAGCTGTAACATCACTTCGAGAAAGATTACTGACTGTCCTTTTCGATTCCGTATACTTTTGATTTTGTGTCCTGAGCAAAAGATCCGAATTTTCCCGACCACTAGGTAGTTTCTTTCGATACAGCATCTTCATTCACAAATGCACTCTCGACCGAAACAGTTTATTCGGTCTGTGAGCATCTAGTTTGGAACAACATCTAAATCAGTACACCTTTTGTAAAATTAAAAACAAACTTATTCTGGAACGTATATTTAGGGTAAAATGTCCTTTATATGATGATCAATTTTATCATCAAATAGATGATGCACCAAGGAGATCCTCTTAGAACCCACCCAACGCCTCACTGTTGACGAAAAGTTCGCAAGAACATGATCAACCTCGGCAAACAGATCAACAACCGAGAGAGTAGTTAGAACTCTTCCTACGTCAACGAAGCGGTTTCTAAGGTTGATGAACCGGCTCTTCTCCAGTGCAATCACTTCTAGTATTTCGTTCACCTCCAAGCACCTTTCTTGTCCCAAATAATCATAGTGGCTTGAGTTATTTAATTGTAACTCTTGTTCAGCGGTTGAAATGACCAATTCATTAAAGAACTCTAATTTTTCAGAACACAAGAATACCAATAGTCCACCTATCCTCTTATGTTATACTGTAGTACAAATGTGATCAACACAGATATTAAACCTATGGGTTCCGAGGCTTCCACGAACACTTCCAACTCCCAGCGTCACGACGGCGTCCAAACACCTTTCGGTCTTTGATGGGACTTAGTGGAATTTGCATGCACAGAGCCAATGGGAAACCAACTCAATCGGTGAAATTTAAAGCCACGAGACTGCATGATGACCCAGTTGTATTATAAAGTTCAGCAGTCTAAAAAAACAGGAATGAATCTGGTCATCAGAAGCCGGCTAGACTTCCTGCACCACGTGCTCAGTTGTAAATGTGACTGCTCGCTGCAGCCCCATAACCTGAAACAAGAAAACAAAAGAGTCAGACACTCACGTCGGTTAGACGATCGATAGAAAGTCTGCGACGTAACCGTAAAAAACTATGGAAACCTCACTGAAGGAAGGGGGAAAACAACACATATAGCATTGGCACAAGGCCACAAAGCCGAAGGGAGAAATAGTTGTCATTTGTATCACATCGTGATCGTATTAGTTAGTACATAGCTATCAGTGAATGAAGAAAGCTTATTTCTCACTGAAGATAGAAGCAAGTAGCCTTAAAATCCAACGTGCTCGCAAATACTATGAGAGTGCGCAGCACTCATTCGGTGACGTGTACTGCAAACTTACGTGTGTATTTGTAATGTGCAAATGTAACGTGCGGATTGTATGTCTGGACAACCGAGGAAGTGCTCAGGTCTTTGGTAATTACGCGAAATGCGGTGTTATTGGATACTAGAGACCGTATGATTGATTCCCAAACCTGTGTGCCTGTCATGATGTCGGAATTGTTTCTCTGTACCTACCGTCGCACAACCAAAGTCACACAATTTCATGCCTTACTCCAATACGTCACATGATCAAGACCTCGTCACGATGTAGGCTACGGGTTGGACTCGGAATTACGTGGATTAAACATCAGTTTGTTTCAACCCAATATGGGTTGAGCTAAGTATCATTCATCAAGGTGTGCCAGCTATTGCTGCCATAAACAGGAGAAATAAGTGAGCGAAGGCCATAAACAATAGACCTAATCATTTGAGTTTTTTTTGTTTCGTAGTGTGATACCAAATAGTGAGCTATTCCATGTAAAAATAAATTGATGGTATGCTATCGAATCAAAGTTTCGCTCCACTTTCAGAAAACCAGACGAGAGTACAGTGGTCACCCCTTGTTTGTTTCCCTCGAATAGGGACCTCCCTCGTAAGGGAATCAATTCAGCACCCGCTATGCGAAAGTTGCATCGAGAATGCTAGGCAAAAAAGGATACGCAAAGCTTTGGCAGCTCTGGTACCATTACTACCGAAAACAGACCAACTCTTCGCAAAGATCGGGAGACTGGAACACTCCTTGGCACGGCACATGATTTTCAGTTGGCAATGAAGAGCTTAAGTGTCCCGAAGTTAGATTTAGCTCCACTGGTTACCTCAAACGCACGCTTCCGAATCTGAGACATTGAGCTTGAGAACCAAACTTGTCCACTGGATTGTGTGAAATACTGCAAAACAGAAGGTAAACCACGGAGCGTGAGTTCACTGGTCGATGATACCAACATTTCAGTCGCTCGATGAAGCTCCAGTTGTGTGGTTCATAATCCTGCTGGACAGCCCAAGTTCCTGGTCAATCAAGTCACGAGACATAGGATGCTTTTTACCCTCAGACCTCAGCGGAAAAGACTTCACAGAACATTACCAAGCTGTTTTGTGAAGGTACCTTTTTAGCCCTTGTTCGCCTCAACTCGTGTGCCCTTTAACCGCCTCCGACTGCCTCTCCAATTCCCATTGACATCACAAATACATAGCCTTTCTATAATAACCTATTGCGGTCAAATCCTGTTCAATAATGCTCCGGAATAAAGCCATTTCAGATTGATCATCAAGTAAGCTCTGTCTTCCACGTAAATGTGAACGGATTAATCTCCGAAGCCATGGAGACATGGACACATACTACGATGTCAGAGATTTAGGCTAGTTCTCTCCACTTTCCTATCATAACTGAGAGATCCAGCTGGGATTCTGGTGATCTCCCGTGAAAACCAGATAGGTATACAAATGAGTATATTTATCGAAGTTCATTATCACTTGGGAACGGGATTTCTATCAATCAGGATGTGTGGACATACGACAAATGGGGTAGTGACGTCACTGACCACTGGACTGCTAATAGGCACACAATAGTAGCTTGCGTGTTAGAATGAGATCTGAACAGATTTCTGATCGTTTAACTTATGTGTGCTGTTCGCTGGATGCCCGCTTCAACTTTGTCCCGCCAGTTAACGTGTGGTTCCAAAATCCAACCCTCAGGACATACCAGAGCACGTACATTGTGTAATTGAATCGATTGTCCAGTGGCCGTAACCGTGTCCTTACACTCTTGAGTAAATATGCACATACCATGTGTAACTGATACGTTCTCGAGAATGTGAGCTACACATTGACGCCGGAAAGCATCACGAATGAACCATCCCTCAGGTTGACGCCCACGTGCATTTCAAGGCTGTGTGCAGTTTAACAATATATATATATATATATGAAGCATGTACTTCCGTTTCAAAATGTCACCTGTACATGCATCTGCTTAATCGCACTGCTAAGGCAGATTAATGCAAAGTTTTGTTGAAAAATGCCGTTAGTTAACACGAGGCCACGGCGACCTGGCTTAGAGCAACCAACTGACACATGTGCCTTTACGACTTTGAGAGGCTGTAGTGAAACGCAATATGAAAGTTTGGTAGTACCCCGGCCCGAAGATTCGCGGCCAAGATGACCCATGCGATTTCACTGCAACCTAACGGATTCGCCTCCGTGATGTTTTTGCCAAATTTTCAAGCGTTGACGACCAGTCATGCTTTTAATGATAGCGGGCTGTTGAACAGTTTCCAGCAATCCTATGAGTAGTGCGGCCTGTGAAGAAAGTACGAATGTTATTTTGTTGATACCGAACTTTATCGATATAATGAGCCTACAGTAAAGCACAATGGATGCGATGGAGACTGCTACACTAAAGAAATACTAGAACGTATTCACCATGGTAATGTACCGCAAAGTGGGAGATTTTTGGACATACAGTCAAGCCTTGGAGGCGATGGCATATCTGGTTAGTTCTGGAACTGGGTAGCTGCGCATGGAAGATGATAGCTTTGATGGATGAGCACCATTGACTGTGCGACTAGGCCATTTCTGCCAGTGTCATTAACCGAAGGTGAGTTGAGTCCCGGGGTCCCCATCCAGGGAGGTAGCTGTTGTGGACTCGACTCAGTTTAATGATTCGTGTTTTCGTACTTCGTTGCCAGGTTATACAGTGTTCATCTCTCGGTCGCTTCCACTCAGCACAGGACCGGGGGAAAAGAGCTCTGCGATGCAGACGGTCTTCTGGCATGCGGAGTACATGACCTAAACAGCGTACTCTATGAAACGTGAGTAATTCATCTATCGCAGGAAGTTTCTTCTTCCTATGAACTAGCGTACCTCAGCATGACTAATCCGATGTTCCCACCAGACCTGACCAATGCTTCGGAGACACCGATGGTCAAACACTGACATCTTTCGCGTGTCCTTTGCGCGTAGGGGCCATGTCTCTGATCCGTAAAGCAGTATGGATCGCACCACCGCAGTGTAAACCCTTGACAGACAAACTCACGTCACGTCGGCTCCATAGGTGTCGGAGGTTGGCAAAAACTGCCCTGGCCTTTCCGATTCGAGGAATAATCTCATCTCCAGCCAGTCCACCGGAACATACACAGCTGCCCAGGTAAACAAATTTATCTACCACGTCGAGTGGCTCGTCCCCAAGCATGAAGTTTAGGCTTGATCCCACCCCGTCTTGGAGCAGCACTTTACACTTTGCAGGTGTGAAGCGCATGCCAAACCACGTGGCAGAATTATTTGGGTTATTTAAAATCGTTTGCATTTGGGAAGGATTTGAACCAAGGAGAGCAATATCGTCCGCAGACTCAATATCTGTAATGGAACGTTCTGGGGGCATTTCGACTCCCGAAGTTTCAGAGGCAGGTAGAGAAATTTCAAGCAGCATTTCAATAACAAAGTTGAAGAGGAAAGCTGAGAGAGGACAACCTTGTCTTACACTACTGGACGTGGTGAACTTAGGCAGAAACTTCCCGTATACTCCCACGCATCCACAGGAGTTCGCATACAGTGCCCTCATAAGGGATATAAATTTGGAAGGGGAAATGAACTGCGGCCAGAGGTAGGCCATGACTACAGGGGATTATCACTGGGAGGAATCCACATTAGGCTGATATCAAGGCCACCTAAGTAGAATAGCAGGATCACATACTGTCAAAACAATAAATGAAATGAATTCTGGCATAGATGATAGAAATTCCTCTTCATCACAGCGACGATAAAAAAATAACCTGAATCATTGATCGCAAACTCGTCTAAATGCAAGTACCATTACCATCTGAAGCTCAGCCTGAATAAGCTAACGGCAGAACCCTCCTCCATCTTCAGAAGGGAGGGTAACATTGATAGATGGACTTGTGTGACAGACACGCACCAGGCAATACTGTGAGGTACGGAGGGCGTTGGGCTAACTTCCGAATTAAATCAATGTGTTTTATGAGGATAACTAAGGTCATGATGTGGATTTAAACTATGAAAAGAAGCATTTGCCGTGAGCCATTATCATTTTTAGTGATTTTACAGCACACCAATAGAAGATAACCTGGAAGATAACCTGAGCTATCGCTGTACGAGTTATCTGGCTGGCTGCAGCAGTAATAATAACAATCGTTCAGCTGTAACACCCTTTCGGTGGACAGCTGCCATGCTACTTGAAGGAAGCAACAGGGCTGAGTCACTTTTAGGTTGCCCAAGCCTAGACTGGAGCGGTCGAGATACTTACGGTGAATTCGAACCATGGACCTTCCGGTCAGTAAGTTCGTGCCTTAACCACTGAGCTATCACGAGCACAGTAGCAGGCCTCAGTGATAAGTGTTCAGATACCACTGGGAACGCGTCACTTAACCTCAACCACATATTGATGGTCGAGTGTCCCGTGTGCATTTTTCAGTGTAAAACGCAGTAAAAAGCTCTACAAAAGGACTCACCTTTGGGGCCAAACAATGTTTGGTAGCAGGGAATCGTACAGTAAGGTTTGCCTTCATGCTGAAGTAAAAAAAAAGCAAAGCATACTAGAATTCAGACAAACCACATCGACGTGGTGACCGAACCACACAGAGTAGTTCTGTAAGCAGAGAGTGCTTTTCAGCAACGCTGTGAGGCCATTGTATGTTGAAGGAATCTCGAAAAATCGTAGACAGGCTTCATTTTTTAGGATAATTTTTCACAATACAAAGAAACGATGAAATGGTGTCTCTGAAAACTCGTGATAAGTCTTCACATCTTGCCATAGAATAGCCGCTTAACATGTCTGTCCCATAGAGTGGGTTGTCGGACATGCGCCTTAATATAAGCTGACACTGATCTTATGAGTGGTGATGCCTACGGGTGAAAACCGATAGCTCGAATATCAGCCCAAATGAAATCTGGGGCATCCTTTGTGTTGCAACTGAGGATCGCCGCAAACTCCATTTCAGCTTCCGTTCACACCAACCAGTACACAAATGGATAGCTCATTGGACTTCAGTCATTGTATAACCAAAGAGCGTGTCATCGAGGCTGAGAAATCAGCGCAACTTTTCACCGACCGAAGCAGTGCGTCCAAGCCGCACATAGTTCGCGTACCCGGCCGGCATGCGTCATGATAGGTGAACCCTTCTCCATCACCCAAGAACGTGTGAATTGTAGACACTGAGTGAAGTAGCAAATTTACCGGGTCGCACATAGCTGCCAAATGTACTCGACCGGTGGTCACGTACATGATAAGGATCTGATGAGGAGTGCACTTTCTGCCAAGCGATGCGAAGGTTGTACCTATCGTCCAGCTGTAGCATCCTTTCGGTACCCAGTCGCCATTTCACACGAAGGAACCATGAAAGCTGATGTACTGTCAGGTTGCCCAAGCTTAGATAGGATCAGTCGAGATGCCGAGGTTAGGTTCGCCCAGGACATTCAGCCAAGTGGCAGCTCGACGGCCAAACAGAATGTATACGTTCCAGGAACGGCACGGATGGAGTGGGTAAAGGAAACCTGTTACACTAAAACTACATATCCTATCAGCTGCCACTGTGAAAGGCAAAGAATAGCCTCGTTGTGATTCTTATTCAACACACAAAGCAGCTATTTGTTATGCGCGCAAGGCTGACTGAATCTCTACCCGGTAGCAAATTCGCTGTTATTAGTTTGCCTATTAAGTTCCGTTCTTCAGGTCATGTCAGTACAACGCCTCCTTTAGTTATGTTCGCTCCTCTCAATTTCACCCGGAAATTTATAGATGGGATATGGCAACCTCCCGTGCAAGTGTAATGAAAAAAAGTGGGTATTTTAGTAGCAATCGAAAGACACTTCAGAGTGGGTACACGAGAAGTATGCTGTTTATAAGACCTACCTTCTTGCGTCCCAGAATTCCTTTGTCCATTGAAAGCATCCTTCAGTGACCTAGTCACTTTCTCCGGGAAGTTACTGAATGTTCACTCAACAAATACCACTCAAGGGAAGCGGACTAGTTGACGGGGAACATCCTTTATCGACCACACAGGCAAACAATGAATTACGTAATTCAATTTTTGAAGATAAAGTTGTTGAACTAATATTGTGACCCTCCTTGTAATATGACAAACATCCCGTTGCAAAGAGAACCTTCCTCGTTCACGAACAGTCATCACGTTTGAAGTTAATGAAACCATGTAAGGAAGCCGGCGCTTCACAAACGCCAAGCACGGTCATACTTAAAACGCTTGCTTAAGCTAGATCTTATACACCATCTCATTTTGACTTTTCAAAAATCATAGGCCAGAAAACGTGTGCATCTTGCCATCGGAAGAGAAATTTATTGATTGATGGGATGACGGTATGTCATATTAGATTCTGGCAGAATGAGCGCACACACCTTGAACACACACTGGTCGATATACCGTCTTGACCCGTTCTGTATGCTTATGGATTTGCTTGTGACGTCACAGTGTCCCAAGCGATAAGACACGCAACTCGTGGACACCATCGTTTAGAAATTACACATTTCATAGTTACGCAGTGTTTTGCACAGTTCAGGATTACCGTTTTTCAGTACAGTGTGCCCGTTTTGAGCTGGACCAGTTAGCTTTGATTTCATTCCCACATCGACCCAACTTTTAAAACTATCAGCCTCCGGAGAGACCCCCTGAAGATTCTGACCGAAGTTGGTCCACTACGGAAGTCGGTTCCCTGTCTGAAAAGTTCACAACCGTTGAAAGATGCTTCAAATGACCACACGAAAGTGATCATTGGTGAGAGTTTATCTGCTTTAAGGACAGTGTACTTGGAGATGGACATCTGAGGTTAATACCACACAACTATAGTGAATTTTTCACACAGGATAACACTAGTTGTATGGTGTGGAATAGTCAAGCGACAGTCCAGTTTGTGGTTCCATGTCATAACAATCCCTAGAGTTTACGGTTACGATTTTCCAATTATAATTGTTCCTTTGTAGAAGATCACACTTGGGAGAGACCAATGGTCACGAACAATAAACTTTATCTGACCCACTAAGACTGTTTCAGTAGTAAACTTCTGCCCAGAGGAAACCGCTACTGGTCAGTCTCGTCGAAAAGAGTCAAAAATCTTTTTCGTCGGGGGAATTTTCACCTGGATAGGGTGCGTTGTTATAAAAATTCGCGTAAATTAGTGCACCAAACTGATATCTAACGGTTCGTTTAACGTGAAGCCCCTCTTGAAAGAAGGCCATCAACAGAGGCCACCCACTGAATTGCTCTCCCACGACAGCACAAGTGTACAGTTATGTCCGACCGATTTTCAAACGATTACCTCCGCTTAACCTTTCTGAGTGGTTCCTCCAAAACAAGAAACCGTGGCACGACGGTTCTGCCTCGAGAGGGAACTCAAACAGTCAGAAAAACTCCATCTGATTGGAAAATGTAATAGGGGGGACAGTTTCATCATATCGTTGGTCACATATTTAATTGGTCCAACTACATAAAAGTCCAGTGCACGAATATCGCATCCGGGTGAATTTGGGAGGGATTCCACTCCATGGGGGTATTTAGAATGGTCTTTGTTGAGTAGTATCAATCCCGATGCGAGTCTAACGGGACCGCATTAAAGCGTACTTAGTTGGAACTGCCATTTTCGTGGGGTATCACAAGCAACAGACGCTGAAGTTCGCTTCGGGTTGCCATGCTAGCTAAATGCAAACTTCGCTTGACCAAACGAAGATTAATTATACTATCCTTAGTTTAGAAAATATTGAAACATGGAGTTTCGACGCCATTTCACAAGAAATGGGAACCGAAAAACCGCTAAAACCAGTGGTGCTAAGGGTACTTGCGAGAACCATCAGATACAAACTAGTAACACACTAGTAACCGGTCACGACCTAATCACAGTCCAGCAGCATGAAATCGTGCGCCTGTCCGTCCGATCTCCACC
>SJOL01009700.1:387303-402811 GCA_004794785.1 Opisthorchis felineus | reverse complement strand
TTTCGATGGCGTCAGATCAAAGAAGAGCTATATCGTCTGCGTACTCCACATCTCTTAGTGGATGCCCTGGGAGCATTTCGACCCCACTGGCATTAGAGGCTGGTAGTAAGTCTTCCATAATCGCATTAACGACGAAGTTGAAGACGAAATGTGAAAGTGGACAGTCTTGCCAGTCACCTCTTGATGTGGTGAACTCAGGCGATAGTTCCCGTAGACCTTCACACGTCCGCGGGATTTAGCGTACAGCGCCTTATGGAGGCTCAATAATTTATGGGGGACACCTTTGCTCTACAGGCACTGCCACAGTGCCTGACGGTGCACAGAGTCAAATACAGCTTTCAAGTCAAGGAAGACAACCACTGTTGGTCGCTGTAAGCAATACCGTGGGCATTCAAGCATTCACACACGCATGACCACCAACTCAGTGAGATCAATTACAGTTGTGTTGCCAGTGCACTCAATGCCTATTGTCTCATTTCAACGCGAATCAGATAGCACGGCTTTTACGATCGATAGGGTATGACCTCAAACGTCAGAGTGCAGATAAACGGCATGAAGAGAAAGCGCGCAATCGATTGAAGCACACTTGCTAGTGCGGGTGACTGCAGTACTTTATGCCGTCTCGTTGAGATGTGACCATAACACTATGGATCCCGTATAAGTTTTTGGTACTCTTAAATTTTCAGTAGTAACAACCCCTCCAGTAGATGACGTAGTCATGTTGGATCACACATTTTTTTCTCATGGTGTGCGGTCTTGATTTTCGAATTATCTCCGAAATCAGCTACATCAGACCCATAACGCCTACTTACCCGAGTTGGGGGCGAGGTGGCTCAGTGATTAGAGCGCGAATCTACTGATCGGAAGGTTCGTGCTTCGAACCCGACCTCTGCGTCTCGACTTATTCTGTCTAGGCTTGGGCAACCTGGAATTATCCCAGTCCTCGTGCTTCTTTCGGGTGGCATGGCATCTAGGAACCTAAAGGGAGTTACAGATAAACTTACCCAAGTCGTATCGCATGGGGATTCAAACTGATTTGTTTTTGTCCATTTCTAAGGCAAGCTTACAGTGACAAAACACCACATCACTCTACTACGGACGCATTAATGTGTCCTCTCGGTTGTTGGTACACGACTTCAGCACGAACAGAATACTCTCACCTACCTTGACCACGGGTATGGTAAAAGTAGGGAAATGCTTGCTCCAATCACTACACAGGGCAAGGTATGACTCAGTGAGTTCACAAGCATCTCAATAAAAAAGAATAAATAATTGTCCGTCTGTAACACTCTTTAGGTGCCTAGCTTTCACACCACCGAGGGTTGAAATGCTGCCAGTTTTCCCAAGCCTATATCGGAGCAGTTTAGATGCGGAGGCTGGGTTCGAACCACGAAGCATCCAATCAGTATGATCGATCTTTAACCACCAAGCTGCCTAGAGCTCGAACAAACATCTTAATGAAATATTAATAAGGTGAGCGAAGGTGGCTGGTGTGCCGTCACGTTATAGAAACTGTGCTAGTATTAAGAATGTTTCCTTCGAGACCAAGTGATTCTGCGTTCCAACCTGGAAAAAATACGTACCATGCTATAGGAGCATCAACATGTTTACACCATTTCAAGACGGTAGCTAGGCAACAGAAGGGTGATACAGCTGAACGATTATTGTTATATTTTTATGCTAGTTTGGGCCTCTATCGGAAAAGAAACTGCTGAACTTGAAAAGTAGTCGGTATTAGTCACCAAGTAAATTTGACCCGGACATCATAAGGAAACTTTTGGGGGCTATGTGAAGTGTAGTTAGAAAGTTTATGATTCGAAACACGGCATCGTAGTGTATTAAATCATAATCCCAACGTTTTGGATACTGTGGTTAGTGCAAATCATGCCCTTAATATGAGCGTCCATATACTTAGACAGAAATTTGCAATATGACTATTCTTCACACTCGCACAGAGTTAAACGTGCAGTTCTTGTTCCATCAGTGGTATTACTCGGACGAATCTGAAAGGGAGGGCGAACTTGTAAAAAACTGAGCAAAGTGCTACAAGAAGATACCTATCCTAAAGCGCTCATCAAATGAACTGATACAGAGATCGACCTCAAAGCCAGGAGAGGAAATCTTCAGTTGGCCGGACAGATGGCCAGAAAACTAGAAGTAAGAACAACAGGATAAAATCGTCCTTCCGGATTCCCACATGGAGACCCCACAGAAAGAACGGAACTGGGACTGCCATAGCCCTGCATGCTCTTGAGTAGGATCATCGGATTCACTTTGCTGGTGTACACATTCTCCAATTAAACTTCAAGTCATATCAGGAGAGTCCGTGTACGGAAGCCCTAGAAAGTGTGTTGAACGCAGGGATATGATCAATTTACAATCCTCTGGATAAGTTTAACCACACAACAAACTCGGGAAGGTAGCCGGAAGTAAGACCGGAATCTAGGCGACCATTCATTTGGGGTCTCATAGGGTAGCTCACACTCACACGTCCACCTGTTGACCTTGTCAAACCGCACTAACCAGAGTAGACATACAGATTGGCAAACCCAGTCTCGCTCACCCATGCCACGCAATGGAACCAATCAGGATACACAATGGCTGACTCATTTTGCTGTTTCATTTGCGTGTTCACTTGGTTAAAAAAAATCATTTACGAAGGTTAGCCACCGTGGCCAAAACCTTGGGATGGTACATAAGACACCTACTTAGAGACTACACTCTTCCAAATGCAAGTTTTCCCAGTGCTTGTGCATTTTTCGCTCCGGAAAGCTGTAACAGAAAAACGATTTTGATGCGAATAGGGTGGTAAGTTGACCGAGACTTCTGATGATGTGTGGCTACGTGGTATGACGAGGAGGATTGGAACGACCGAATGAAACATACGATGGGAATGCCTTGCGTTATGCTTCAACGCCGATCACTTGGAAGGGGTGAGTACAAGCAACCTGGCACGACAAGGTCACAAACACACTGTCTCGACGTGCCTAGTGATGTCAAATATTCCCCGGGATTGAACAAATGAAAATCTGAGACGGAAGCTTATAGCCGGATTCTGTCATTCGCACTGGAACTACGTTCATTCCATACTGTTAGCCAGAAAAGTGTACATAGGCCGTCAACCAAAGAAGGAAGCACAATGAAGTCGGTCGATTAGTGCACGTGTCAGACCTGTTTTGGTATGAACGTAGGATCGTATAAAAAGCCAGAAAACGGTCCAAACTTCCGCACGGACTTTAAGTCAACTTCATGTGCAAAACAATGGTTGACGACGCAGAGTGATTTCTGGTCCGCGTGACCACGCAACGACGATGTCCCCTTCACTGGTGGCGAAATGTTTGTAAACCGATTATCAAACTTGGTGAACAGATCAACCAGTCGTGATAATCGTTCGGCTGTAACATCCTTTCAGTACCTAGCTGCCATGCCAGCAGAAGGAAGCAGAAGGGCTTGAATACTGCCAGACTGCCCAAGCCCAGACAGGAGCAGTGGGTTGGGTTCATGTCTTGACCACCGACCTATCTCGAGCTCTCTCTATATTCCGAATCCCGTAATCCAACTCATTCAAACCAAGCAACCAGAGAGAGTCACATGCTGAACTGTGCACAACGGAACCTGTCGACTGACGTATAAGACGGATAAACTTTGGCGTGCTCGAAAGTTCATTGTATCTGGTTGGAAAAGGCTACAACAGCGAAAAGGTTTATTAAGGCACCTAACCGTAGCTCATCTTAAATCACTGTATGACTGCAACCTTAGTCTTCATATGCATAGCGGTGTTGAGTGCTTCGTAAGAATCTCCTGCCTAATAGTACATATCCTCAGCTCTTGGATGGTTTTTCTTCACGCGATCCTTTGTGCTGCTTTCGCAAACGCCATCATGAATCAAATTCGAGGAACCAACCATTCGTGGTAGTCTATGGGAAATCAGAAATAGTGTGGTGCGATGTGGGTGCAAGAAGCATAAACCCAAACGGAGCCAATGTAAATTAGCGCGCTAAGATCGAATCATTCTCAGGCTTCTCGTTCTGGCATCGCATGACCCCATCCACTTAACGGTCTCCGGTAATCTTGATCAAGAGTGCATACGTACGATCCAATTATTTCAGAAATTGAATTCTGGAGATTTGCGTTGAGATGACATGTAATGGAATCTAACGCATATTAATGATTGTGAACATACGGAAACAAGTGGAGGTTCTAGGCGATGGTAGAGTGGAACCAACGTTACCGATTGTGCAGTGTTTTCCAAACCAACCCACGTCCACTTAGTGGAAGACGCTTGTTTCAAAGTCCGCCTAAGAACATTTAAGTTTCTAACACAACTCAACTTCCTCGGATAAGTCCAGTCATTAACGATAGAAATACAGGTTCCAGTGGTGGATTGATATAAATTAGACGTTACCACATAGGGGTGGTTAGGGGGGGGGGGCTTGTACTGGTAACACTTGAACGCGGAAGAACAGATGAAGCATGAAGATAACATTCAACAGTCTCCAAAGTCTTCCTTCTTATTGGGGATCAGTTGTACTACTTCACCCCACCAACAGTCCGAAATGAAATCAAAAACTTCCGGAAAAACCGGATGTATTTGGCCATCGTTCTGGAAGATATTTTCTTCCGGAAACTGCGGTGCGTGGTGCGATCCATCCGTGGAAGCGTGGTGCTGGATCCCCAGCATCGAATAAGACAGTGGCGAGTGTGAGACCTCAAGAATGTTCAGCTAGGTCGTTCATTTGTATTCAGTGATCTTCGTTGTTTCCACTTGCGCCGCCATTGAGACCGTTCCCAGCGCTTCGTGGCCTCTTCTAAGTACAGAAGGGTTTGAATGCGGTTAAGGAATTGACCCGTGGCTCCATTCATAGGATCTGCGTAGTGGGGTGGGGCATCTGAAATAGACAAACAGTGGTTGTCTCATTAACAAGGGCAAAGCTTGATGTAAGATGCCGGGTCGGATTGGGGCTGACAACAACGAGAACGACTACTACCGATCTAACAAAAAACCCAGTTGCGCAAAATTATGGCTCGATTGACTGTTTGGATTTGTAACCAAAAGGGATCCAGTGGACTATTGTTCGAGGCCTACGGCGAGCAGTGCTGACCAGAGACCCCGTAGGGACAGGACAGGCGTCTAGTGCTGTTCATGATTGGGTGAAAAGTCATGATTCCTAAACCCCACTCTACGTATATGGGGAGTGGTAGATGATTTCTGGTACGTAAGCCGGCAGACTGCTGAGTGTAAGGCTTGGTGAGGCATGCCTGGCATCACGCTAACTGCAATAGTAGCTGTAGCAGCCTCATACCACGTGATTTATCGGCGCATCATGGCGGCCAGTAACAGGGTCTAGATCACGTGATATGAGCAGATAGGCGAAAAGATTAGTAAGCTTTGAGAAAATACATGAATCTTGCCTGAGTCCATATGGGTCCTTGGGACAGCACTAGGTATCCAGGTTAGATCCGTTCCACCTAAGAAAAAGCTTGTACTCCTTGATAAACAGTCTTTAAGCCATATCACTTCTACTTATCCAGCAAAATTACCTCTTCGTGATAAATCCAAGACGGAATGTGCACGTTCGCATTGAGTAATTAGCTTGTCACATTGTGAATTAGGAAGACGGCTCCGGAGAGGCTATTCATTTTAGTGATTGAGAAAAATCCAAATGTAAGTCAATATTGACATTCACAGCAGTTTGCGTAAAATCTGACCCTATTTAATTCTCTCGTAAAGTTATTCAGAGTCGTCATCGTTCAGTCGAAACATCTTTTGGGTGCCTAGCTGCCACACCACCCGAAGGAAGTACGAGAGCCAAGATACTACTAGGTGCCACAGTGTGCCTGCTGGACTATGTAAAACATTCATAGAAGACCGTCATCTGTCCGATGCTTTATTTAGCCTGGTGTGAGTCCCTACTGCGGTCGTTGTAACGCCGCTTTACATGGCGTTGCTCTCATCTTATGTCGCCTTATTGCAAGTGTGTCCTTATTTTGTGAAAATAGTTCAGCTGTAGCATTCTTTCGGTGCCTAGCTGCCATACCAACGGAAGGGGGGCACGAGGGCTGGGTTGCTGCAGGAGCAGTCGAGATGCTGAGGTTGGAACCACGGGCCTTCCGGTCCGTAAGCTGGCGCCTTAATCACTGAGCTATCTTGAGCCTCAGAATGTGACGGATGACCTGCCATCGGAAGTCGGGGCTAGTGGGTCGCAATCCAGATGGCAGTTTCAGGGGAGAGTTTGGTTTTCGTGGGCTTTACGACCTGCCGACTAGTCGCCAAACGGTCCGAGAGATGGCCTGCTATGCTGTTGACTTCGACCGAAGCACAGAATCCCAGCATACTGCGCCCGGAAGATCAGCGTGCGTCCTCATTTTTTGGCCCCAGAGAGGAGCAAGTTGAGAGCTGTGAGTTCATATTGTAACACTAGTATCGATGCTTTGGAGCGCCAGTTTGAGTCAAGAGGTGATGATAACTTCGCTTGGAGCAAGCAAAATGGGAAAGCTCGCAAACCCTTGTTAGAACACCTATCCGATTATCGCTACAAACTTGATTTGGTAGACGAGCTACGCCCTTATTTTGCCAAAGTAAGCGACAACCTCCAATCCACTTGCTAAGCTTAGCAAACAAACAAAAAACTGGACATCTTATTGTTACAATTCTTAGGGTATTATGTCTACAAGCTGTCAAAAAGTGTGGGCAACAACGGAACCACGGTCTAACAAGTGGACCCACTTTACTTACCTGCATTCTTTAGGCGAGTTGTACCTTGAACGAAAGGTAATCTTGTGAAAGCAGGTGTCTTAGTATACGATTCAAGTAGGGTCTGTGGCTTGGAAGGAAGTTTGCACTTTTGTCCGACGAGACAAGCCAATGCTTTATCTGGCTGGCCATGTCTTTTGGTATCGCGGTTTCCTGAGTAGCTTGGGCACGCAGAAGCCTTAAAAGTCCGATTCATTTTTCGTTCTCGCCTACGTTCTGTGCCCGGATTTTGAAAAGAAGCGAAGTCGTAGAACTGAGTTGAATTGAGTTTTGCTTGCTGGTGAGTGGACTCTGTCAATGGTTGTTCGTTACGGCCGGAAATGCTAAGCAAACCCATGTGATACCTTAGACTCATATCCTCCTTGTTCACATCGTTGTCTGACTCCACACAGCTCCATTCAGTGCGACCAGTTTGAGCACACCACAGGGCAGCCCAAGAGGTCCCACGTGCTTTGAAGTTCGAGCGGCTGCAGCGCTCCGACGTATTAAGTTTGCAATCACATACAATAGAAGTGGAAAAATCAGATGGTTCTGAG
The DNA here is from genome assembly GCA_004794785.1 of Opisthorchis felineus. NCBI lineage: Eukaryota > Metazoa > Platyhelminthes > Trematoda > Opisthorchiida > Opisthorchiidae > Opisthorchis > Opisthorchis felineus. The sequence goes on along the minus strand of SJOL01009700.1, from coordinate 395,521 downwards.
GGCCGCAAATTGGTCTCGTTGCTTACAGAGACAAGTGGAGGTTCTGGCAATGCAGGAAGTGGAGATTGCTGACCACATTTGGTATCCATGGCTTGCGCAGAAATGCTCGCATTCATTGGTTTCACACATTCTGAAGTTTGCCACAGATCTGATAGTGGAAAAAACAATTTCACTGGAGTTGAATGATAAGGTTTAAGTGGAATCGAGCTGTAGAGAATCAATAACTACATAGATTCTACTCTGATGGAAATCCTCAAGTGAGAAGTTGATTTTATTCTGGAAAACACCCCGTAGAAGATAATGCTCGACCAGGAATCAACATGCGTAAATGGCACATATCACGGGTTGATTTCACCACTTGAGTCCTCGAGAAATGGCTAGCAGGGTTTCTGAAACGAGCACTAAGTGGAAAGGACATTCTTATCAGACCTAGCTCTTCCACTACACATGAGATGTATCAAGTCGGCCTTAAGAAACGGTGAATTGCATTCAGAACTGGGTTGTTCTGCTAAGAATATAACCGTTTTAGCGTGGTGGGCTTGACACGATCCATCAGGCCCATGGTGAACCTTGGTTTCGCGTTAGTCGGATGCCACTTCAAATTTCCCATCGGTTTGATTACCTATTGATTACCTATAATGGTTACCTATATTCACCTATATTCACTTGAAAAAGAGTGAAACATCAGACATAATTTCGAAGCAGCGGCGATAGCCTAATGACTTCTTAACTAGTAGCCCAGTTAGAATATGCCTTGAAGACGTTCTGTAACAAGAACGTGGAATAATTGAAAACAATGTAAGGAGAAATGATCTTTTCCAAGAGTTTTATTGGGCGCAACAAGAGATCGCTACGGAGGAGATTTCACATCCTAACTTTCCGTTTAAAAATGATATCCAGACAGGCTGGCAAAGCATTAGACTTCACAAAACGGAACGACCCCTGCCATCGCGCCTCGTTACTGTTTCATGGGTAGTCAACTAATGAAATGGAAGACCGAATGCCAGTCAACGCCGACTATGTGATAGTACGTTCCTTTTCAAGCTGCCGCGCAGTTGAAGATGTTGGTCGAACGACAAGGCAGCTAAGCTAAAGAATAAAGGAACATCCACCGCCCAGCCTGAGAAATGACAGCAAGGCGTCACATATGTAATGTGATGGACTGGCATTTTGTCCAGAGTTCGTCCTGAAAGCAAAGTCAATCTATGTCGAACAGTAGTGTACATCTGTCTGGTTCTTATTAGGATGCGTAAGCAGCGCGACTTGTCGGATTGGAGTTTCACTTACCGTATAAGTTATTTCTACTTCGCATACTTCCCAAATCCCCTTATACTACCGGCAAACCGTAAGTGATTCAGGTGTAAGAATGACTCACACGACGAGTGCTATCAGACTGAGTGCACCTATTCTCTATTGGCCAAAACACTTCAACTGTCTTCATTGCAAATATTTGGCGATATGAAAAGTCGCGATATGGAGGCCTAACGAAGCATTATCGAAAGCATACATTTGTACTCCCTCCTCCAAGAGAGCCCCCTCCTCCAAGAGAGCCCCCTCCTCCGAAGGCAGACCACAGGAGCGTTCCCTGTCGGCGACGATGGGGTATTCTCCATCCTTTGAAGATAGAGCATTCCTAGGGGAAGTTCAAAGGGGCCGTTCCATGTGACTGACCGCTTCAGGGGGTGGCTGAATATAGTTCTGTGTAGTGCCACAAGATCAAGGTCTCTGTCTGAAATTCAGCCACGAAAAGTGCAAAGTAGAAAGCTCCAACCGAACCATCTGTCCAGTCTACTTTACCAAACAATCCCACTGTAGACCACACCTCTGCATTGCATCTGTACAAATGAATACACCCGACCATGAATATCGCACTGACGGGATTTTTAGCCACACACACTGTCAAATTGTAAAACCTCACAAACCTGCGAGACTCACAATACTGCCTATCGAGCAGAATAACGAGCCGTTAGTGCAGCGTCTTCCACACACACATGCCTGTTGAGGGGACGACTCGGGGTTAGAAACCAGGGGGAGTACGGATAGTCACGTTGCTACTGTTGGAAAGATGAAATGAAGTCATCTGTCCACTGCCATCCTGAACAAAAATATACTGGGTAAGTCAACAGCCGGCTGCGCGGAGATTCATGCTCAATCCAAATTTTCTGCGTGTTTGGGAATGTATCGAAATGTTAGTAGCTTGGGTGCGTTTGCTGATAGTTGGCCTGTTCACCGAGATTGGCAGTTAGCTTACAAACGTTTCGTCACCCATCGTCACCACCATTGGTATATTGCTGTCCACCAATGAGGTCACTGTCCCTGCTACCGGATCTCTGATCATCACACTGTCCTGACACAGACTTGTGCAAGACATGTGTGATGTAATGAGAACGTCCGTACACAACTGAAAGCGATTCCATGGATGGGCCTACACGGAAGTTCTGGATGCCTGGTGTCATTTAAGGCCAAAACTTACACGTAAATTAATGGTAGTACGCGAAGACTTCATCTTTTAGTACTGAGTCATCAAGGATTTTGAATACACGAAAATGTGCTGGCTTCCGAATTTATTTTGGACTGGCCTGAGCATCGCCTCGCACCCTTTCAGAAGATCCTCTTAGGAGTTCTGTGCGCACAGAATCATAGCTGATGGAGGATGGTTGAGAATTTTAAAGGGAATGAGGAAAATAAAGAAAACTTGTTGACATTACGGCGTTTTGCACAATATATCACCTGGACCGCAAGGTCAGCTGTTTTGTAAACACATAAGGTGGTTCGATTTTCCCTATACCCGATGACAAAACCAGGCCTCGACTGTGATTAATTGACAATGCCCGACCTGAACCGATTTAAGCACCACGGGTATTCATCTGGTGGTCAATGTTCAGTCCTTTGAAAAAAAGCCACTTTGCACTGATTCCTTTGCAGTCTGAATTCATGCATTAACCGGTTCATGAAACGAGGCAGGTGACGAATGCCACCAAGTGAAGCTGTCCACATGCAAAGTCCCAAAATGTTTTGTGGAGGGACGTTTCGATCTTGCGGTACTGTGTTCACCATCCCTTATTCGGATCACCTACGTGTCAGTGGCGATACCCTTTTCCTCTCCAAAACGACCTCGAAAAAGCAAAGGGTAATACAGTGTACTGAAGATGTGGTTGGATAATGGGGGGAACAGCAGCCTGATACTTGTGAATGTCTTGCGAAGCCATATGACCGTACTACAGGGAATCGTTACGAAGAGGCCTGCCAGATAATATGATTCCACATGTAATTTATATCTCTTGTTCAGGGATATTACTGCCTTCTGATACTGAATGCTCTGGACAGCTTCATAAGAAAACCGTGTAATAAAACATCAGAAACTGTGACGCACCAGAGTGAAGCATATAGTTGGTAGCTCGGTAATTTTGATTTTTTACCGGATTGAGATATTTTGTCCATCCAACTGGTTTCTCCTTTTCAAGAGGATCGGTACGAGCATTCATAGCTGTGTAAGGGTGTCCATAAGCTGACCGACTGCCCCTCCTGGTTAATTTAGGGTTCATAAATCATTATTGCACACCCCATTTCGAGAGCGATTTTCTGACTTCACGGGTTGTTGAGTTGAATCCATGCATATTTTCAGTGTGACTTCGTTACCAATGTTTAACTGTTCCAATGTTCACAAAGACGATACGCTTTTCGGGACAGACTGATATGAAGCCGTTCGAGCGCGGAGTGAATAGGATCTAAAACGGATGCAGCCAAGGAGGATTGAATCCAAGTGTTACCTGACGCTCCACCCAGGCGGTGGGCGCTTCACCCATAGTGTATATGGGATGTAAGGTAGTTGGCAGCAAAAATGGAATAGAACAATAAGAGTAAGATTTAAACTGTAGTTGGAACCAGTGTTTTGTTTCATCTGGTTCACTTCTCGAAGGCAGTAGCTTCCAACCAAGCGCAGTGGTACATTCACTGAAGTCTGGACAGTTCCGTGCGACAGTCAGCTACAGTGGAAGGACCAGAGTAAAAGTACTGCGCTGTTAGACTGCCAGTTCAGTCCAATCATTGTACAGGCCCTACAGCGAATAGCACGTCATCGCCATAGTGACCAATTCGTTCTGCTGGTTCGAAGTACACAGAATAAACATATAAGTTGACTCACAAACTATTTGCTAATGGGAGTGATAGGACCTGATGAGCATGTAAGAGAACTGTCGCGTTCAGCTGGGAAAGCAGGCAAGACAAATTATGAGCATGTGCGTGCACATGTGGCATGTTCAGGCTAGTTAAACGAATAATGGTGCAAGCGATAGCGAGCAATTGTGCGCTCGCAGAAGTATAGCGCTATGTGCAAGCGGGTGCTACATGCCTCTTTCACGAAAAAACCGCATGTAAAACGACAAGCGTGAGATGACCTGACAAGAATCGTCCAGTTGTAATACCCCTACGGTGTCTAGCTGCTATACCCCCTGAGGGGAGCACGACGGCTAGCGTACTGCCAAATTACCCAAGCAGTCGAGCAGTCGAGACGCAGAGGTTGGGTTCGAACAATGGACCTTTCGGTCGATAAGCTCGCACCTCAACCACTGAGCCACCTCGAGCATGAGATGGCCCGCATGGGTTATAAAAACGTTCTGTTGTGCTGACTGCGCCCCAAGAAGGGCGAAACCGGTCGTGGGCTGTCGAAGAGTTTTCAGCAACCTTGTGAGTAGTTTCCTTCATGAAAATATACTGCGATATCTCGAATATCGTACCAACTGAAACAGGAGGCGGCCTGTGTGCAGCACATTCAGTTGAAGAACATCATAAACGAGAGACTCACTTGAGTCACTCGTGAAAACCAAATTGATTTGCAAATGAGTGTATTTCTCGAAAACAGTCCAATTTGGATTCAAATAAAATATAAGGTTGACGGAAACTCGGGGACTGCGCCTACCTGATGAGCCCCAAGAAGGACGAAACCGGTCGTGGGCTGTCGAAGGGTTTTCAGGTCGGTCTAGTGTTTGAGAACTTTGGGTGTTTTGTGGACTGGCGCAGGATTGTGGTGGGTAGGATGGACTATACGATTTGGTTGGACTCTCTTGAGTTTGTATCGTATCAGTGTAGATTAATAATACCTGATTTGACTAGAGTGGCGTCCTCACATCTGCGTACCAAATTGCAAACCAAGTACCACATGCGCTCGATGCTTTAGAATGCGACCCTCGAGCCATGGTGGAAAACATTACCATGGTTAGGAAGAATCACAAGATCGCCGATGTCAAAATACGTGTTTCGTTCTGTAATTAAGGTTAACTTGTTTCTCCATGGGTTTGTTTCGCCTGAGAGTATTGGTGTCTTCATGTTTCACAGCATCAAAAGTGCTACGTAGCCCTCGACCACATATTTATTCAGACGTGAGCCTGCAGTTCTTACAGCTGCTGTTCATCATTATCATCATCACAATCATTGACAGAAATACACCAGTAACAAATACTGATGCCTAACTGCCATACAACCATGAGAGAAAGCCTTAGTAGGGTGGGACGAAAAGGGAATAGTGGGGACTTATTGCGAAGCTTTATGTCCTTAAGGAAGACGATCAAGAATAAGGTGTTTAGACCTTTGGACAGCATCAAAATACACACCTGAGCATCACTTCGAAGGTGACATCAGCGGAATCAACACAGCGCAAAGCGACAGGTGAACTTTAGACAGGCAGTCAGGCTAGGAGTGACAGCCTGCACGCCACTGGGGCCGGTTGCGCGCCATGTCCCGCAGGTTTTTTATTTTTTATTCCAGCATGGTTTCCAACCACCTACAAGCAGGATCACGTGGGCCCCAGTCGGGAAGACTCGAAGATCCCACAGCACTCAGTATGACAGTAGCCACTTTCAATTCACGTTGCCACTCCAGGGCCCGTCCTCCACGAACCTTTCGCCAACAACCACTTGGGACAGAAAACAACACCTTCGGTAGACGGCGGTTGGGCATGAGTAGCACATGTCCTGGGGGAAGGCAGGATGGCTGCTTCCATAAATGTGGACATGCTGGTCGCCTGGGGAAACGCATCATTGCCTTCACACTCCTATCGCAGAAGACAGTACGACTTGACCTCCAGACAGCCTCGTAATCATCATTATCATCATCATCATCATCATCATCATCATCGACAGCGTGACATCAGTGTTCAACACCGATGCTTCACTGCCGTACAACCATGTTTTATTTGAAAGCCTTATTGTGAAGAAAAGAATAAAGGTGGACGGGGAAGGGACTTAGCGCTAGCTTACTACAATCACTACGAGGTGCCTACACACCCTGACACTCATTCAGGCAATCTGGATAGAAACTGGCGACAAGAACGCCACTGACATCGGTTGGAAGCCATATCTTGCAGTGTCTCCGACCAAGCGCAGTGGAGATCAGGCGGTCCCCATCCTGGAAGGCGAGTAGCACCAACAGCACCCAAATGTTTCGTAATCTCCTTCATACGCCTCTGCCATGTCAAGGGTTGGCCACCTCCCTGCTTCCGTCACTCTGAGTTGGGCATGGAAAACACCACACTCTTCGGCAAACGATGGCTAGGCATACGCAACACATGTTCCAACCAACGCAGCTTCTGCTGCTGGACACATTGTTCAATGGAAATACCCGTTGCATAACCGAAAACGCACTTTCTAATTGCCTCGTTAAGGATTCGCCGACACCAACCCACACGAGCTATGGTTCAGAGACAACGACTGTCGAACACCTGAGAACGTCTCAGTTACGCTGCTCGAACAGGCCAAGTCTCAAAGCCATACAAAAAAAACAGCCCACATTGTAGCTTTACAAACACGTCCCTTGATATTCAGGGATACACCGATTTGACACCATAGGTGTCTCAAATTAGCAAACACGACCCGGGCCTTGGAGATTGGTGCATTGACCTCATCTGTCACACCACAATCAGAACTAATACAACTTCCAAGGTATACAAAACGCTCCACAACTCCCAGTACCTCTCCCTGGATTGTAAGTGGCGTGTTCAGTGACTGCATGTCCACGAGCATGACCTTACACCTTGTGGGTGCGCAGTGCATACCAAAGGACTGGATGACTGGTTAGTTCATCCAAAAACACCTAGGACTTCTTCCCTTTGAAGACGACAACGACCTGATCTGCATATCCCAGATCGACATAGTTTTCTTAACAGGCTATTTGAACGCCGGGGTTTTAGTAGGTCTAATGATTTCATCGACCACGAAGTTAAATAGGAATGGAGAGAGTGGGCATCCCTGACGGACGCCACTTTCTGTACGGAAGCTTTTGGAGCGCTCGCCGTCTCTCACACGTCCGGGAGTCTGAGAATACAGAGAGCTTGTCATGTTCATAAACTTCCGGGGCATTCCTTGGTGGGCAAGCATGTCAAGAAGAACAGATCGGTCAACCGAGTCGAATGCGCCTTGGAAATCCAGGAATACTAGAATTTTGGGTCGCTTATACACATGCCGTTGTTCTAACACCTGACGGAGTGCGAAGAATCGGTCAAAGCAACCCCTACTAGGCCGAAATCCCGCTTGCTGCTCTCAAGTCAGTGTCTCGCGAGCCACTATAAGGAGACGAAGAGCAAGTGACGCCAACAGTCTCGTTACGACCGGGGTCAAGCTGAACCCCTTGTGGTTACCACATTCACTACGAGCACCTTTTTAAAAATGGGCCCTATCACCGACTCTTCCCAGTTGTCTGGGACAGATTCCTGTTCCCAAATGCAAGCAAACAGATGAGACAAGCGCTGACTGAGGACTTCACTTTCATCATTGAACAACGCGAGTGAGAGGCCATAGGTGGTTCCACGTTCACCGTCCAGGGTTCTACGTCGACTGTGGGCTCCAGATGAGTGGCAGCTGGTAGCCACGGCGCCTGGTGGTGCCGTGCCACAGGCAAAATTCCCAGCACTATGCAAAAAGGTGGCAATCTCGTCCCAGTATGAGTTCGCATCTGATGGTGGAGCATTTGGAAGAGATTCTAGGAGACGATTCTGGTAAGTTCGTCTAACATCCGGGTCTGCCAGTCTTTCAGTTGCCAAGCGATTTGTCCGCACCTTACGCGGCCCTGGAAAACGTAGGGAGAAGCGACTCCGGACGAGTGCGTGGTCAGAATCCACAAATGTGTTCCAAAACGACCGACAGTCAGTTATTGATCCACGCCATCGGTAACTGATGGCAATGTGATCGATTTGAGTTTGTGGCCGGCATGCCGTTGGAGGACACCA
>SJOL01009700.1:367384-386378 GCA_004794785.1 Opisthorchis felineus | reverse complement strand
TTCGCTTACCCGCCCTGCTGTATGCAGCGAGTAAGGCGACCCGGCTGATGGCACCACGCGACGGCCGATGTGGCATGAGTTTATTGTTAGACGTAGGTATCATGGTTGTACGTGGGCTGGGATACTGTCAGGGCGCCCACACCTAGACAGGAGGACGATTAGGATTCTCAACCAAAGCATTTGGCTCAAAAGCCTAACCGCAAGGCAGTGGGGTTCGGTGGGAAACACAAATACATTACAGTTTTTACGTAACAAGTCGCCACACATGTTCCAACCCCTAACCTGGAGAACCAGGAGACTGTTTGTCAGACCTCTAACCATTGACCAACCTGGTATGAGAGACTGCGAGTGTCGCGCGGATACCCCCAGTATAGCTCAATGGGTAGCGGAGGTTCAAAAACTGTCACATCACGGTAAGATCCCGTCTCTGCGTGACGGCGCCTCGTAATACGATACATCGCAGTACGAGAACTCGCTGTTCTTCGTCGGGCTGGTCCCCTTTGGCCTTCCTGGCACGGTTGAACCTTTAGGAATTGAGTTCCAGCCAGTAGAGCACGCAGGATCATTACAGCGCAGAAGCCCGACCACCACGACAAGGTGACAGCTTTAGGTCGGGTATGCGCATTGCACCCACAAAGTGTAGAGCCATGCATCTGGGTATGCAGTCACTGAACACGCCACTCGCAATCAGAAGGAGGCACTCAAAGTTGTGAAGAGGTTTACGCATCTTGGAAGTTGTATTGGTTCAGACTGTAGCGCGACAGATGTCAATACACGAAGCTGCAGAGCCAAGGTCGTGTTTGCTAATTTAGGACACCTATGGCAGTAAGGCAGAATATCACGGAATCTCAAAGTACCAGGGTACAGTAGGGGCTGTTTTGTTCTACGGCTGTTAAACTTGGCCTCTGCGAGCAGCGGAACTGAGATTTCTCCAGGACTTCAACCATCGTCGTCCAAGAACCATTGCTCGTGTAGGTTGGTGTTGGTGACTCTGTGACGAGGCGACTAGAAAGCGAGTGTCCGGTTACGCAACAGCGACTTCCAGTGGAAATTGTCTCCACCGGTGGTCAGACCGTGTATTAAACCGAACCATCATTTGCCGAAAAGTGCTGTTTTCTGTGCACAATTCGGAATGGTGCAAGCAGAGAGGTGGCTAAGCTTTGACCTAGCACAGGGATATGAGAGAGTATGAAAAGTCTGGGTGCTGTCAGCGCGACTCGCCCTCCAGGGTGGTGACCGCTTGGTTCATACCGTATGGCTAGAGAAGGTCTAAGATATGGCCGCTAAGCGATCTCAATGGCGTACTTGTCAGATTCTATCTAGATCCATTGAATAGGTGTCAAGAAGTGACTGGATCTTACCGTGATGTGACAGTTTTTGAACCTCCGCTACCCATTGAGCTATACTGGGGGTATCCGCGCGACACTCGCAGTCTCTCATACCAGGTTGGTCAATGGTTAGAGGTCTGACAAACAGTCTCCTGGTTCTCCAGGTTAGGGGTTGGAACATGTGTGGCGACTTGTTACGTAAAAACTGTAATGTATTTGTGTTTCCCACCGAACCCCACTGCCTTGCGGTTAGGCTTTTGAGCCAAATGCTTTGGTTGAGAATCCTAATCGTCCTCCTGTCTAGGTGTGGGCGCCCTGACAGTATCCCAGCCCACGTACAACCATGATACCTACGTCTAACAATAAACTCATGCCACATCTGCCGTCGCGTGGTGCCATCAGACGGGTCGCCTTACTCGCTGCATACAGCAGGGCGGGTAAGCGAAGACAGGCTACTGCTCACGCCACCCTTCTTTCTCTTTCATATACTTTTTCTTCCCTCTCTCCCCACCCCATTAGTACCTCTACCCTTGTAGGCCCAGCACTTAGGACTGATGACTCCGTTCGTCTTGCATCGGTTTTGCGTGCAGCATCTGCTCGTCACATGGCGCGGACATCCTCAGGTATCTCCAAAACAATCTTCAAGCCTCGACGTCCAGTCTATCTGGCCACCTTCAATGTCCGCACTCTGAAGCAAGCAGGGCTACAAGCTGCTCTTGCTCTCACACTGGACTCGCTTGGCATTGATGTGTACTGTCTCAGAAACAAGAATTCAAGATACAAGCACAGTGGTTGAGTTACTAGCTTCCGGCTACGCACCTCTGGTGATGCAGAAGCTGCTGCGGCGGGATGTGCAGGGGTTGGTATCGCCCTAAGTGACCGGGCGGAAGTATCCTTGCTTGACTGGATACCTGTTGATAGTCGCCTCTGTGTTGTTTGTTTATCAAAGTCTGTGAGGGAGTCTCACAAGTGGGAAGTTGATCGATGTCTGTTTATCGTGTCTGCTTACGCCCCAACTGACTGTAGCTCTGACGCCGTCAAAGACAGGCTTTACGACAACCTGAATGCCCTGTTGCGGCGAGCTAAAAGCTCACATATCGTGGTGGTTGCCGGAGAAATGAATGCACAAGTCGGCAGGCTTAGCGTATCTGGGACTCAATTAGGTCGACATGGATTGGACTCGGTACGTACGGACAATGGGGAACGATTGCTTCAGCTGTGTGCTGATCGCAGGCTGTTTTTATGCAGTACTAACTTCGGAAATTTACGGCAGCGAAGCATCAGTGTAACCATGCTGTCGATGAATGACAGTGGATGGGTGTCTGGAAGTGTAGGCACCTCAGAATGATTTTGGTAGACTGACTCTATGTCCTTTCTCCATCCGCTTCTATTTCTTTCTCGACAATAAGGCTTTCAAATAATTCATGGTTGTACACAGCGAAATATCAGTTTTGGACACTGATATTATGCTGTCTATGGTAATCGTAATGAGGATTTAGTGCCTGGCTGCCATGTCACCCGAAGGAAGCAGGAGGGCCGAAATGCTACCAAGCCTAGACAAAAGGAGCAGAGATGCCGGGGTTATGATCTGACCATGACCCTTCCGGTCAGTAATTTTGCGGCTGAACCACTAAGCCATTTCGACCATGTTGATCAACAACGATTCCGAGGTATGTTATTGAGTTCCAAAAAAATCACAAATTTCCCGCCCGTAAGTTAAAATGACGTTTTCATACTTCGTAAAAGTGGATCCGGGCATAGTGGTAGCTCTTTAATTGTTGACCTACTGCTACAGTGCAATCTAGGTACGTTGCGAAGCCTGGAATATTGGTGGGCATGTAGTCTACCATTTTTTGGAAAACAATGGGGGCCGTTTTGAGGCCAAAAGGAAGACGAATGCAGTGAAATAATCCTCTGTCTTGATAGTGAACAGCCCCACATTCAGAACGGACTTCCACTTGTGAGTATACACTCGCTAGCGTTAAATTTAAGAAATATCAACACCGTTCAGTATAGCGAGCAAATCTGGAACTAGTAACAGATACGGAAGTTGGTTCAGTGGCCCATGAAGGCCTGTTAAGTAATCTTTCCGTATTCGAATGGAGGCATTTGGCTTCCAGATTACGACGACTGGGACCGTCCAAAGTGAATGATTAGCAGGGGTGAAGGCAGCCCTTACGAACTAAAGATAAAGCGTGTCTTGGGGCGGAAAACTGGAATGCAACCGGCTTTCATCTATATAAGTGCGTGTTTTCGTACATGAACGAAGATCACCAGTGGAAACATGTCGATGACGTTGAATGATGCTATCGGTGAACACGGAATCGGAGGTGCGGATTGTCCTTGTATTTCTGGCTGTCATGTCACTGGACATCTTCCGGTAGATGCTGTTCAGCGAGGCGCTAACGGCGTCACGGAAGTTCAAGGAAGTCTAGGCCTGTTAGGTGCACTTTATCACTCGCCAGTAGGCAGTAAGATATCGTTAGATGTGCTCCTTATCATCTGAGACGTGATGTTTGGTGGTATCACTAAGAATGCCTGAGAAATCGATGTTAAACTTGATGCTGCAAACAAAACCCGTTGTCGTCACTTCCTCACACTATGCAGTTCCTACTTCGCCGTGAGCCACAAACGGGCGTAACACCAAGTGGGTTAACATGACTAGGCGGTCCCTGTATGTGCTGTTGTCCTCGTGCCGCTTAGATTTTCGCGTCCGGAATTCGGTCTTCGGCGTGATCTTCCATTGTAACCTTGGTCTAGACGCCCTCGACACCTGTACTGCTTGAACGGGCGGTGCCATACAAAACGCCAAAATCCCAACGTTCTGGCAGTGGGTTTCTTGACCGATTACTCTCACTGAAGTGTTTCTGTTCCAGAGACGAAAGTTGGTTCAAAGAATTAACATGATCATGGCCACCCGTTCAACACATTATTAATGAAGGTTACTCAGCTGGTCTGATCCCCGTCTGTTAGTCAGGAAAACGCTGCGTACTATGTTTGTCCCTGAGTTCTCAGATCAACTAACCTGGTTAAAGGCAGAAGGTAAAAGATGTCATCAACTGTGGTCACCGTGGACTTCGTACAGAAAGCAATTCAGACTTGGTTCAAGGGAGCCTTCGATTGAAGCCCAGGAAACCGAAAGCTTCGAAGTGAGAGGGCCACCCTGCGACAGACTGACAGGAATCTATGATGTTATTATTTAAGTGCATTTCTATTTTTGCCCTTATCTCGTTGTCCTTTGACCATGCAGCACGACGCGGTTGCTAATTACATACCACATTGGGTTGTGGTTCAAATGCCATTAGGTTGGGTGTTGAGACTGAGTACTACAGCGTCCTACGTAGGACGCAGTCAATTACTACACATGCCTCAGCTAATTAAGGGCTGCAACTGATGGTCACCGGTAGCGTTTACTGGGCGGGTCTCGTAGGATCTGATCGCAGGTGTCAAGTTTAGGGTTTACCAGACATAGACATTCGACCGTCGGTTGTTTTAAGATCGTGTCTTAATTATGCTCCATTCTGCTTAGCAGTCGTGTTTGAACATCAGCACACGACCTGAGGATGGAGGCAAAAAGTAACATTTCAATTGATCTGCTGTGATTGGTCCAAAGGGTAAATTTTCGCATTCGTGAGTTGATGAGTATGTGTATGTCTAGAGATTAAAATACATTCCTATAGGAGTATACATCGTCGTCGACGTATACGCCGTTTCGTCGTGTTTGATACGTCCGACGACCGATCCTGTAGAAAAGCGAACTTCGTGGATGCACTATTGGCATGGCATTCGGTAATACCATCTCGCCAAAAGTGGAAAACACTCACCCTAAGGTGAAAACTACTCATAAGACGGCGAATACCAAGAAGCTCTCTACAGTAGAGCTAATCTCCCCGGTGATTGTGGGTACCAAAATGCAAAATAAGCAGAACTCGCGTGTGATTGGGCGGAAGACGAGCCGATCCTGCAAGAAGGCGCCTTCCGATTGGTCGAAAAGTGTGACAGCAACCAATATCCCAGTATCCGCTTGGTGGCGGTTGCCAAGGCCACTGCCTGCGGGTGTCCGGACCCCCACATGTATACATTCATTTTAGCTACAACATGCAGTATATGGGTTTTTGACCCATTTGGGATATCCAGTACGCACTGCCTTCCCTCGGTTATTCTACTGCTGAAAACATCAGTCAGGTTAAGACTGAGAACCGGGACTTTGTACCTGGCCAACGAGAAACCACAATGCCTATCGAAGTTGCTTAACTCCGAGACTTACCAAATCACCAACATGATCGGTTGGAAGAGAAATAACTGGAGCTCATCAAGCCAGTGACTCAATGACCATGTAGCCAGACAACTAGCGTCTAGTACCAGCGTGTCTCTGGCCTTTCAGCTGATTCAGCACCGCCTCAACCACGTAGTCCGTAGTTGGCTCCATTTCTTCTGGCACCTTTGTCTCCCGGTTCAGGCAACACGAATACATATCCCGTACTGATGTTTTTAAGTTCGATAACAGATGCAAGGTGAGGTTACTGCTGCAAAACCCCGACACTCCGAGGCCACAGAAATATGGAAACTTTATTTTATCCAAACGGTTCCACAGCTCCAGCGTCGATGAAGCGCTCAGAACGCCATTGCGTGTATTTCGTGATCAGACGGCATTGTTTAGTATCCCAACCATAGCCTCAAGCTTGTCAAGAGAGAGGACGTTGGTCCATTCAGGTTTAAGGCGCTGAAAACCGGGAATACGAGCGATTTAGGCTAATTTCAACGATGGAGACCCAGTTCAGGTGCCTCCTTATTGTATCTGGTCTCCAGTCGTTCCAGAACCTCGGTTACCTTGCAGATTGATCTGCTTCAATGTGCGAGCATTAAATGCAGATAAAATGATCAGAATTCGGCGTTTGAAAGCAGAGTTCCAAGTGTTGAGGGTTGATACTGAAGTCGGACACAGATGAGCAGCAGCTGGGCGAGATGCACGGTAAACATAGCGTCCAGTTCTGATGCTGGCAGGGTATTCGTATCGAGCTAGGTCATGGGTAGAATAGCGGAAACGTGAAAGGGTAGCAGTGGCCTTCTTCCTCTTATTCGCCCTTCTGTACGCAGCAGATAATGTGGTCCGGCTGGTGGCACCACGCGACACCACGCCATGGTTGTATGTGGGCCTGGATACCGCCAGAGCGCACACACCTGGAGCGAAGCATTTGGCTCAGAATCCTGAGCGCAAGGCGGGGACTGAAAGTGCAATACCGTTTCTAGGGAGCACACCACCGCACACGTTTCAACCCCCATCCTGGAGGGCCAACAACCTGTTGGTCAGACCACCAACAATCGAGCAACCTGTTATGAGACACTGTGAGTTTTGCACGGGCACCTCTCAGTGGTTAATGGAGGCGCACAAACCGTCGCGCCACGGTGTGTTCTAGTCTCCGCGTAACTTGATGACTAGGCAGCGAAGTCTGAAATCCAATAGTAGCGAAGCAGAATGCGGTGGACTTTGCCATCTTACTCGATGAAGACCATATAAATGGCTACAGAGACTGTCAGACATGCGCAACCTCACTCGCGGCCATGCAGCCAAGCTGTTGGATCCAATGCACGACTTGCCATCTTGATCTTCCTCAGTTAACCGTTCAATGAACCCTTGTATTCACTCATAATTTATATCACTTACCGCCTCCGATATGTAGCTATATAACCTTATGTTCCGAAACAATCGGGCGATAGAAGTGTGGAAACTATAACGGCTGTATTTGCACGCGGTTTTCACAGTTGGAGGTGACGAGGATTGCTGGGGTCACGCCGACGACATGAAGCCATGGCGGGAAGTCTGTAACAACGACAGGAGGATTTAAATGGCCTGTCTGAATGGTTACTGGATCAGCAGCTATCTGTCAACCAGACAAATGCATCTGTATGCATATTCGCAGCGAAGCAGAGATGCCAAAGCGGCTGGAATTGCCCGAAGTTGCTCAGTTAACTTTTCAGCCACTTCGCTTAGTTTCATCAGTAAAAGTTCGGTTAACACGTTCCATTACTTTTGCTTACGCCGCTGCCACATGCATCAAGTGCCATGCGTACGGCCTTGGCGCCCATCAAGTCAGGTTGTTTCCATTCAAGTGTCAAGTGGGAAGGGGCACATCTGTTTTCGTATTGCAAGCAAATATGAGTTTGCAGCTGGACGCAGGACACACTCACACGTACGCACAGAATAGAACTCAGCAGGTCCACGGACAACCAAAAGACCTAACTTTGCCAATACACGCCACGCACCTACCGCAACAATATAAACCGCTGTTCTTTACACAACGCACATTTCTTTATCACTCACTGTGTTCTTTCTGCGACATAACAAATTGGCGGTCTCAATTACACAAGACAGACAACCGACGTGGGAAATCTTGACGTGAGTCATTTATTTTCACATGTACTGCTACGTTGCTATCTCAAACAAGTCTGACAACACCGATCGTTGGACTGCATATAAATTTGCTCCTTGATTATTTACAGCTCCCTCTGTGCATCCAACACCTTTTGGGCATCATGATCCTCGGATCCGGTTCTCTCAAGTTCGGGCCCAAATCACGCTCCATGATATCACACAAGGAACCACTAAGTAATGTCATATATTAGCCATTCCTTCACCAATGATCATCAGGGGCATTTGCTACATTATTACTGCGACTGACGCTCCTCAATAGTTCACACGCCTTCGGATACAGCAATCGGCCACGCCAGCATTTCCGAGCGCAAGCAGTGAGAGCAACTCCTTAGCGGTGAAGCACTAAACGGTCCCTCTCCCTCGCAATTTTGGACCCTCTATATAGCGTTCTCGGTGAGCGTAAGCTAGACCATGTTTTTCAAGCAGCATTTCCTTATGCGTTTACCCAGCCATATACAATCCTTCCTGGTGTCACACGTGGGCAATGTTCCACTACCCCAGCTTGCATACATAGCCGGTAAAGGTCTCGAAGTTCAGCCGCATCCGGTCAGCATCAACAGCTTTGAGGCGACTACCATGCATTCCATGTCGTCTGCTTTAGGCAAACAGATAGTGGCCATCCATTTCAATTTTCGGTTTTTCGGCGATTTTCGTACCAGCGCCATCACTCCAGCACCATATTCGGACCACCCAATCACCAGCTATCTCTTTGCTTGAATCACACTGTCCTTGGACGTTCCACTCTTAGGTGTGCTCAACCTTGGTAATTTCCCCCAGCGTCATGTTCTCTGACACTATCTTACGGAAGCTGCTCGGCGAGGAATTAGAGGCGAAGACGGTCTGTGGCCCTGCCCACAACACACGCCTACTCGCCATAGTTAATAGAACTTTCGGTCTTCGTTCCCTTGTTGATACCGGCGCTGGTGTAAGTTGGGTCACCGCAACCTTTTTCTGTTCAGTGTCACCGAAAGTTCACTCAAGTGGGATACCCCAGTGCAAAGATCTGGGTGTGATAGCCTCGAACGCACTTAAAACAACAACTCAGACGAGTCGGGCGTGTGCAGTGGCCCGCAGAATCTTGAAGTATTCAAGTTAACGCCGGCAGTATGAAAAGCACTATACCAGGCACGTGTGGTCACATTTGGGCCATGGGAGCGCAGTGGCATGCTCTCACCCTAAGGGAAATATGAACCAGATTCAGTGCGCTCAAAGATTGCCTAAATGCTGATGGAGTAGCTGGGAGACCTGTGATATTAGGACCGATTGGAAGTGTTGAACTTTTCTGTACAAAGCTCCCACCGGGAACTCTCTGTACCCCGCGGCAGTGGAAGAAGAGAGTAACAATCTCAAGTACGAATTGATTGGACACGTGAGGGGGATGCGATGCCAAAATTAGCATTCATGGTCGGACATCCCATAGAAACGTGACAGTGGGGTTTAGATGGATTCGATTTTAACCCTACGTCAGCTAAACATTGGATAGGTACTCTAAACGGGGCGGCTAGATTGCGCCGTCCTACAACAGTACAGCTCGCCACACAGTTTAGTACATGCGTTCGTTGAGACCTGTGGTATAATATTTTGACGCCACAAATGGCGCAAACGCGGGTATGTTCATCATTATTCGTGCCTTATCTCCCCCTCCATAACACCGTCATTCCTAATACAAATACCGAAACGCCTATAGTGTTCCATGCGTTGCAGCCTCGCACTTGGTACTCACCGAGACATGCTCAAGGTGTGATAAGGGTAATGCTTCAGCTCGGTACTCGGTCTGAACTTTCCAAGGTAGCGTTTGCGCAAAAGAGCCACCCAAAGTGTACAAGATGCAGTAAACACCAAAAAGTACGTCAAAAACACATTTACAGACAGTCGTATTTAAAGCGAACCAAGCGGTAACATTCGCCGCGCCCTGGAAGCACAATGCATTTTCCTGCAAAACCTTTGTGGGTGGAATAAAACTTTTTAGGCCAAAGTGTGGCATTTTGTTGCATATGTGCTCAGACCAAAAATCCCAATAATCTGCCTTCATTTTTAAGCAATTAGTTTTAATTGATCTCCGTTTAAAATTTTTGGCGCATCTTCGACTTTGAACTTGCTGTGCTATGGCTTCAGAAGTAGCTTCACACGCGGTTGTTGAGAAATTTGGGGCTGTATCCTTTTCATCCTGCACGGAATTCGAGAAGGCACTAAATCAAAACATGAAGGATAATTATGTGGTATTTGTGCGTTCCTCCAGTAATCGGAGCACCAACGCTGTTCTGCGTTACGAATGGATTTACTACAAATGCAGCAGACGACCTCCAAGACCGACGGAAAGTCGGGGAATCCGGAGAAGCTAGTAAGCTGAGCCTGTTTTGTATATGAAAAACAGTACTCGAAGTACCGGCTGTCCAGTTAGGTTTTGTCTACGGAGGCAAAGAAACCACCTAACGGTCACCTCTTATTTTCTTGAACACAATCATAAGCTGTCAAAGTTTTTGTACGATCGGCTTCCGATTAATCGACGGCTAACGGAAGACGAGTTGGGCACGTGCAGGGCCCTTCTGAAATATGGAACGCCGTCGTGTGAGGTGTGCCAGTTTGTGGCTGATGAATTCGGCAAGATACTTACTACTCAGGATATATACAACTACCGCCAGAAGTGTCGACCGGCTATGTTGAGTAGGTGCCGCATAGTTGCGTTTTATCGTGGCAGATGATATGCCTTCGGTCCTGGCTAAACTTCGGGAGACCGGACGCGTGCTGGTGTGGCAGTCAGAGGAGGGTCATTAAAGCCACATGCTTCTCCCGATGGCAGCAGATAGCGTTGTTCCGACGCTTTCCAGATGTAGTTAATGTTGGCGGAACGCACGCAACAAACTGTTTTGGGTAAGTTTTTTATAGTACCTATTATTTGGCCTGCAGATACAAGCTGTGTACTTTCCTGATAACGGACGGCATGGGTACCGGTCGTCCGGTTATGTATGCCTTCGTGGAGAGTGAACCGTTTGCTCCTATGCGTAAACTGTTTGACCTATTCAAGGAAATGATGGGAGAGCAGTATGCAGTTAGGACTTTCGTCATGGACAAGCTGGCGGCGCAAATGCGGGCTGCAAGTGTAGTGATCGGCTGTGATGTAATGCTGTGCTATTTTCATATCAGAAAAGCTATCAGGAAGCACGTATGTATCATGTAATATCCATGTATTTATGGTCGTAGACACTCTGCGAACAGCCGGCACATATTCCACCGCATGGCCCGCCTGGACATCGCCGTACAATAGGCTTTTGTTTATCGTAATACAAGCACACAGATTCCGCGAAGATCTGCAAATACTGCGCCGCACTGACCCACGATTTCTATCTTATCTAACGGCCCGCTGGTTGTACATTACCCGGAAATGGGCCGTACACGCACAGTCCGGAATGGTCCACCTTGGTAATGTGACCAACAACCGTCTGGAGAATGCAAACGGCCGCCTTAAAGACCGGGTTCACCACTCCGACACACTGGAGCATGCCATACAAAAGGTGTCCCGGCACGCCGAGTGGCTCATGCGAGAATTCGAGATGCATACGTCGTATCATTGTGACCGACGGCAAATATTGGAGGGTGACAGCTACGTTCTGAACGTGGTTTGCGGGATGACTACGTATGCCTGTTCTCTCGTTTTGAGGCACTTGGGGCCGCCAAGGCTGCACTATGATGGTATTGGAACAAACGAGGTGAGGTTAACCTATGTTAACTAACTTATAGTTTGTGGTGCAAACACCCAGGTGCACACAGACGGTTGACACCGGTGCCGGAGAATGCACATGTCCATTCTACCAGACGATGTGGCTTCCCTGCATACATCTGTTCTCTGTATTTAGAGATCAGTCGGTTCCAAGCAGTAAGAAATATTTTTCATAGATTTACTCTTAGCTTGCTTCCCAATCCACCAACAGCCGTGAGCAAATATCTGACTACTACGACTAACGCTTTAGAGCGCCAGCTAAATGAGAGGGACGAAGATGATTTCATTTAACCCACCAGCTCTAAACAAACTGTCTGTTGATGAGATATCATGCTTTTCATGTAAGTCTCGTATTTATTGATGGATACAGTAAGTAGACATGGGAAATAGCCGCTGAAGATGGCATTGTGCAAACAAGCCTCTACGATATTATAGCTGCCAAAGTGCTCCCATTATAAGGTAAGTATTCCTTCCAGTTTTTCAGCCGCGTGCCTCATGGTGATGTTTCGTTAACCTAACTTATATCTTCCTCTCCTTTCAGGACGTCAATGGCCAAGTGAACAATCCGCACGAAGACCTCAAAGCGCCTCCCGACATGTCATATATACGCGTAAAATGACCAATAAAACTAGACATTTTATGTCGTCTATTTTGGACCTTTTCCCCGGTAGAGATGAACGGGCGCGCTCCGGCCAGCTGATTAGGCCGGCGCTCTAAAGCGTTAGTCGTAGTAGTCAGATATTTGCTCACGGCTGTTGGTGGATTGGGAAGCAAGCTAAGAGTAAATCTATGAAAAATATTTCTTACTGCTTGGAACCGACTGATCTCTAAATACAGAGAACAGATGTATGCAGGGAAGCCACATCGTCTGGTAGAATGGACATGTGCATTCTCCGGCACCGGTGTCAACCGTCTGTGTGCACCTGGGTGTTTGCACCACAAACTATAAGTTAGTTAACATAGGTTAACCTCACCTCGTTTGTTCCAATACCATCATAGTGCAGCCTTGGCGGCCCCAAGTGCCTCAAAACGAGAGAACAGGCATACGTAGTCATCCCGCAAACCACGTTCAGAACGTAGCTGTCACCCTCCAATATTTGCCGTCGGTCACAATGATACGACGTATGCATCTCGAATTCTCGCATGAGCCACTCGGCGTGCCGGGACACCTTTTGTATGGCATGCTCCAGTGTGTCGGAGTGGTGAACCCGGTCTTTAAGGCGGCCGTTTGCATTCTCCAGACGGTTGTTGGTCACATTACCAAGGTGGACCATTCCGGACTGTGCGTGTACGGCCCATTTCCGGGTAATGTACAACCAGCGGGCCGTTAGATAAGATAGAAATCGTGGGTCAGTGCGGCGCAGTATTTGCAGATCTTCGCGGAATCTGTGTGCTTGTATTACGATAAACAAAAGCCTATTGTACGGCGATGTCCAGGCGGGCCATGCGGTGGAATATGTGCCGGCTGTTCGCAGAGTGTCTACGACCATAAATACATGGATATTACATGATACATACGTGCTTCCTGATAGCTTTTCTGATATGAAAATAGCACAGCATTACATCACAGCCGATCACTACACTTGCAGCCCGCATTTGCGCCGCCAGCTTGTCCATGACGAAAGTCCTAACTGCATACTGCTCTCCCATCATTTCCTTGAATAGGTCAAACAGTTTACGCATAGGAGCAAACTGTTCACTCTCCACGAAGGCATACATAACCGGACGACCGGTACCCACGCCGTCCTTTATTAGGAAAGTGTACAGCTTGTATCTGCAGGCCAAATAATAGGTGCTATAAAAAACTTACCCAAAACAGTTTGTTGCGTGCGTTCCGCCAACATTAACTACATCTGGAAAGCGTCGGAACAACGCTATCTGCTGCCATCGGGAGAAGCATGTGGCTTTAATGACCCTCCTCTGACTGCCACACCAGCACGCGTCCGGTCTCCCGAAGTTTAGCCAGGACCGAAGGCATATCATCTGCCACAATAAAACGCAACTATGCGGCACCTACTCAACATAGCCGGTCGACACTTCTGGCGGTAGTTGTATATACCCTGAGTAGTAAGTATCTTGCCGAATTCATCAGCCACAAACTGGCACACCTCACACGACGGCGTTCCATATTTCAGAAGGGCCCTGCACGTGCCCAACTCGTCTTCCGTTAGCCGTCGATTAATCGGAAGCCGGTCGTACAAACACTTTGACAACTTATGATTGTGTTCAAGAAAATAAGAGGTGACTGTTAGGTGGTTTCTTCGCCTCCGTAGACAAAACCGAACTGGAGAGCCGGTGCTTCGAGTACTGTTTTTTATATGCAAAACAGGCTCAGCTTACTAGCTTCTTCGGATTCACCGACTTTCCATCGGTCTTGGAGGTCGCCTGCTGCATTTGTAGTAAATCCATTCGTAACGCAGAACAGCGTTGGTGCTCCGATTACTGGAGGAACGCACAAATACCACATAATTATCCTTCATGTTTTGATTTAGTGCCTTCTCGAATTCCGTGCAGGATGAAAAGGATACAGCCCCAAATTTCTCAACAACCGCGTGTGAAGCTACTTCTGAAGCCATAGCACAGCAAGTTCAAAGTCGAAGATGCGCCAAAAATTTTAAACGGAGATCAATTAAAACTAATTGCTTAAAAATGAAGGCAGATTATTGGGATTTTTGGTCTGAGCACATATGCAACAAAATGCCACACTTTGGCCTAAAAAGTTTTATTCCACCCACAAAGGTTTTGCAGGAAAATGCATTGTGCTTCCAGGGCGCGGCGTCGCCTTCTGGACGCACCATCGGCATCCGGCTTCCCGCGGATACTGGATCGTGACTCGTTGTCGGGCCCACCTTTTCAACCAATCTGCGGTCGCCTCGGAGCCGGACAAGCAAGCCACCTGCTCTTCTGGCCAATCACTTGCGAGCTGAAAGGCTCTTTTGGTGCGCAATTTTGCCGAACACAAGAACTGTACGTCCCATAGCATCGCTTTGCACTAGGCGGGTGCTGATGACGTTTCGGAGGCATGGACGACTTTGGTCTCTCCAGTGACGGGTGTTGTTCCCCTCACTTGCAAAACTGAAGTCAGTTTCGTGGACCATAAGATTTACCCCCGGAGAACTCTGAACTCTGGCGTTCTGGAGATCCTTCATAGTTGGAGGGGGTTGAGTATTCTTGTCGGACAACGTTATAGGAAAGCTTTTGGAGTAGCTTTCTGGGACTCGAGCTCCATTCGCACCAGACCCTACAGCTATGTGAATACGAACAGCAGATGTTATTCACGGATTGATACACAGGATCGAGGCTTTTGCCCAAGTTTCGCGGGTCGGTTGTGTTCTTGCCGTTCTGCGGTTGTCGTTCACCTGAAAGGCACAAGCGAAAAAAGGGTGTAGCACTGCTCTTTAAGTTCTCAGCGCGGGGCAGTAATTTTGCCAGCACGAGAATTAGGTCCCCTCGGACCTAATTCTTACTTATGCCCTTACCTATTTGACATACTATGTTGTGGCAGCCTGTTAAAAAGGACGAATCGGTCGACGGAATCGAGCGAACTCTTTATGTCAAGGAACATCAATATTTCAGAGCGTAAATACACATGCCGTTTCTCTAACGCTCGGCGGATTGTGATGTCGTCCATACAGCCCCTTCCACACCGGAATCCTGCTTCCTGTCCTCAGCCTCCACCTTCCTGTACCTTCATTAGAAGACGTAAGATGAACAATGCAAAGGGTCTGTGCCTGCCAAACTATCGGCCAAGTTGGCTGGGATGGTCTTTCAAATTCAGATGAAGGCAAACTTGGATAGGTTGGATAAGCATCGACTGGGGATTTCACCTGCATCTTCAGGCAGCGGGTAAAAATTCGTCAGGACCAACATGTTTGTGTCGCTTGAGGGGAAAAGACATTTTTGTAAGAGGTTCCAAGTGGGTTCCAGGCCTCATTTGTGGTTCGTGAACCCGGTTAAGCAGCTACAGTTGACCAGCTAAACTGTTGTTTAAAGTATTCGTCTGATTGATTCAAGCTTTCTTATTTAGAGACAAGCCGACCGTTTTTATCAGTGATTGTTTCGTTCACCGCAGGCTTCTCTGGGCAGGTTGCGCATATCAGTTGAAATTTTTTAAGCACATTCCCAGAATCTCTCGCTTCCTTCGCCTCGTCAGCTTTCTAGTCTCTCCAAGCTTCTCCGTGCGGTATCTCTTCTTCATCTCACGTCTGAAAGCTCATCTGGTTGTATTTAATCTCCGCCAAGGCGAATGCATATCTGGGCTTCGGGCAAGCGTAGAGTAAATGTTGGTGTCAGAAGATATGTTGCCGAAAAAGGACTTCGGTAGATTATTTGGTAGGTTTGCTCAACATTAAGGCCAGAGAGCTTCCAAACGTCCGTGAGAGTTGTGCGCATCTTATGCTTCCCTGAAAAGACACAAAGAGAAGCGTCAACGAACAATCGCATGACCACAAACCAAATAGGTGTTCTAGAGCGGGCAAACAATCAGCCATTGATCCACGCCACTTACAGGTGATGGCAGTGTGGTCTATCTGTGTCGGAGGTTGAGTAGCACGTGAGATACACCATCTGACCAAGCGTCCTCGGTTGTTTTGGAAATGAAAGATAGTAGCAATTATTAGGGGAACCAACTCCGAACGTAACTGGACTACACAAATGCCAATGAAATAACAGTTTTCGTTGGGACAGATGAGTTCTATTTCGAGTATCTTTTTTGGCCCACCTAGAACTTTCCACGTGAGCTTTATAAGCAGCCCGTTTTCGGCTGCACATGGCACACCTGTACGCGTAGGTTTTCAATAGATCAGCTGATTCGCACGTGCTGATTTGGCTGGGTGCATCATGCTATCAACCGGGTATTTAGACTCGGCTTCTCGGTATTAAGAAGGCATTAGGAAAACTGATCCGCAACAACAGCAACAGATCAGCTGCCATGTCAAAGGAAATAAGCATGAGGGCTGAGGTAACGTCGGGTTGCCCAACCTGGACAAGAAAACTCAAGATGCACAGGTTAGGTTCGGACAACGGAGTCTCCGGTCAGTACATTCGCGCCTAACCACTGAGTAAACTCTAGCTCTGATGGTAGTACTATTATCGTTTATTTTTGAAGAGCATGGTCACAAACATTAAAAGTAAATCCGAGCGCTAAATGCGTATGGGTGTACAAGAGAATATTAGATAAGACGATGGAAACGTTACATTTGAAGGCGTGCTACTAGTTGTTCCAGTTGGACCAGTAATCGAAGAAAGGGCAAATGATGCTGAATGCTCTTCAAAACACAGTAAGCGCTGGTACAGTCAAGACTCGCACATCAGGCACAAAGTGTCCGTCATACTGGGTTAGGTGTGAAAGTCAATGGCAAGAATGAATACTCATCGCCATGTACCATGCATAAAAGTGTCATAAGTACGTAGAGAGCTCAAAATGACGAGCAGGCACGAGTCACTGACTGTGACATTATGAAGTCCCAGTCCAATAACAGCCTTGGCGGGTTAAGGAAAACAGACCCCTCCGTAAGAAATGATCATCGGTTGGTGGACCAGAAGTCAACATCACAATCGATTGCACGTGGAGCTGAGATTATAGCTTGGGAAGATTTATCAGCTCCATGCTTCTGCTTCTTCTCATTCCAGACAGTCACTCCGCGCCCATCCGAGACTATGCTTACGTCTATCACGGTTACTCGGCCCAACCGAACAGCGATTAGGTCAGGCTTGCTGAAAGACGCCGACGTAGGTACTTTCAACTCCTCGAAGACGATGTATCCAAGGCGACGGAGACGTTTCGCGAGTCCCTTTGCAACTCGGTTATGACGAGCACATCTAGCATCATGCGTGATCCAGCAGGAGTGCAAAATATGCACCAGACTCAGTTGGCCTCGGTTTCCACGACAGAAGATCGTCTGGCCACTGTGACGACACCGGGCGCTTCTAACTCTCATCCTAAGTCGGTTGCATCAAAGCTGGATACCCTAGGAAACACTCGTTCTGCAAGCACAAGCCATCGATTCGAGAGAGGCGAAGCGACCAACTCTCGTAAACCGCGACCATCAAGGCTGTTGTGCAGACTATCGCTCCAAGCAGGCACCAGCTCTCACTTGGCGATTACGCATGCACCTTGGACTCCGATCGGAAGGCTGAGATCGCGCGCAATCTTGCCAAATGCAGAATTGTTGACCACATTGCGTAGTCCTCGGCGCTGGGTAGACAGAAGCTTTTCCATACGTGCTCTCCGCTGCATCGGGATAGTTGCACTCATGTTCCTCCCCTTGAAGTTTCAGAGTGAAGGCGTGGGACAAAATATCCTGAATCAGTAAAACGCTTGCCGATACAGGGAATCACATTCGAAATGCTATCTGGAGTAAACTTTGCGGGCATATAACAAGGCATTTCGGCCTAAATGTACCAGTTCTCTAGATGTAGTTTTCATACCAAAAACCCGACCTCTTGGAGCTTGCATTCTATGATAAGATCGGCAACAAAGTCGAACAGAAAAGGAGAGAGAATGCAGCTTTTTCCGGACCTTCCTGGACAGTTTGTTGTGAGCACGACTGGAAGTGTGGGAACATAGAAGTATCTGCAAATTTGAGGTGCACTCTTCTGTGGTCAGTTGTATGTAGAAATGACCCATCTACGGGATCAGAGACTCCCTTGAAGTCGGGGAAAATCTCAATTGTTGGTCGGTGGTATGTGTGGTCTGCCCAAGTATCTGATTCAGTGCGAAGTTGTGATTAACGAACTCACTACCCGGCGAAGCCCAGTTTGCTGTTCTGATTTGCGCCTCCCCTGTCGGTGTTAGGCGTCGTCGTATTATTGAAGCTAGTAGCCGTGTTTCTACTTGCGTAAGGCTGATTCCGCTAATATAGAACGGTGCAAGCAACCAGATCTAAGCACTTGGTCTCGGGTAACACTAAAACTATTCGGAGGTCGAACATGTATTGCTCCTGGTCGAGCGCACGGTACTACTCCTGACGAACTCCCACCATCTCCGTTCAAAGATGCAAGTGAAATTCGCAGTCGGTGCTTGTGTAATTTATTTTTCTCTATCTGGGAGAACGAGACCGTCCCAAATAAATAGTGCGAGTCGAGGGTGGTGCCCATTTTCAAACAGAGTGCCCGGCGTGAGTGTGGCAATCACAGAAGAATTAGCTTTACCCCGTTTTGACAAGACGCTTTGCACCACTTATCTTACATCGTCGTACGAAGCCACGTAAAGACGGGATCAGAGAACAGAAAGCCGGGAAGGGGCTCCGTGGACCACATCTTCACACTCCGTCAAAAGTTAGGGGAACGGCATGTCTATAGGTGCCCCGCAATCTTGGTGTTCTTTGACCTCTGTGAGTTCGGTTCTGTCGACCGGTTAGTTCCTTTCAACACTCTTCCGCAACAGAGTATGCTCCATAAATGTGCGAATATCATCATCATCATCAAAGACAGCAACATCAGTGTTGACACTGATGCTTCACTGCCGTACAACCATAAGGTTCGTCTAATTATATTTAAAGCCCTAGAGTGAAG
>SJOL01009700.1:321262-364821 GCA_004794785.1 Opisthorchis felineus | reverse complement strand
CATGTTCCAACCCCCAACCTGGAGGGCCAGGAGACTGTGTTCGTCAGACCTCTACCCATTGACCAACCTGGTATGAGAGACTCTGCGAGTGTCGCGGGGACACCCCCCAGTATAGCTCAATGGGTCGCTGAGGTGCGCAAGCCGCCACACCACGGTAAGGTCCAGTCTCTTCGTGACGGGTGCGAATATCATGCGCTGTTTGTATTCACCTACAATAGTAACAAAGGTGCTCAAGGCTATCAGTCCTTCGGAGTGTGCTTCACGTCACAAAGTGCGAAGCCATGTTGAAGGACGTACAGTCTTTGCACATGCCTCGCTTGCCGAGATGAGTGTGTTTTCCGTGCCTAATTTTGAGTGACAGTAGCTAGAGATAGACGGAATTCGACTTGGCAGAATGGAATGAGGGATGTTAAGAAAAGTTTGCGAGAAGTACTGTGATAACAGGTACTACGTCCAATTGGGTTAGTGATGGTGCGTACATCGGAGCTTATGTTCTCGTCTTCTCCAAGATTTCCAGCTGGTCAATGAAATCGGTGAAATACTCGTACAGGCTGCTAACACTATAATTCGCTCAGATGGAGCTGATGGGCTTCAGTGTGAGTTTCTGGAGAGAGGTTTGGATTTCGTCGAAGGATTTCGCGTATCCGTTGAGGATTCCTTCATCTAAAGTTTCAGACATAGACGTTGACTTGGGAGATTTTTTTGATGAAGTGATGTGAATTGTGGGTATGAGAAAGCAGGCAAGAATGGGTAATACTTTAGGGAGGGACCGAGCGTTCAGCTGTAACACCCTTCCGGTGCCTGTCTGCCATGCTACCCGGAGGATATACAAGGGCTGAGATTCTGCCAGGTCATCCAAGCCTAGATAGAGACGGTTGGGATTTTGTGGTTGGTTTGAACCACAGACCTTCTGGTCAACAAGTTGGCGCCCCAACTACCGAGCTGTCTCAAGATCTGATTCTTTTAGGAACGTTTGTCTGTCAACAGTTCATCGCTTGTCACAATTGCCTCAGCCGCAGGATGTCAGCTTATCCTCCGATTCTGCTGCGTTATCTTCGCCGCTAAAAATCACATTTTCATATTTTCAGACTCCTTTCTTCAAGAGGCCAAACCCTAAAGCACTCCATTTCAGAGCAGTCGCCCCCAAGGTGGGTATCGGTCTATCTTCCTTTCCCGCAACAGCCTTATCACTGGACTCTGCTTCCGTCAGCTCCACGGAATCTCCCAACTCGACAGCTTAAAAGCAACCGCAATGTGGTCACCAATAACCGCACTTTCCAGATGTGTTGACCTGCCCATCCCATATCCAAAAGACCATTCACCTTTGGACCCCCTGGTGCCCACCAGTCTGGCAATCTTCGTTCCGGGACTCGCCTCTGCTGCATCAAAATCGGTGTCCCCTTCTACATTAAAGTCGGTGAGCTGACCATGGTACGTAATCCATAGGTTCCTGGCTTAATAAACAAAACAGATTTGAAAACACGACTGAATTCCCAACCCAAAGACTCATCAACCGTTACCCTGCGAAAGGCCTCCGCCGGGCTTCGAGGAAATACCTTCTGTCTTCACTTATATCCACCAAACCCTATGGATACACGTATTGACATCCACTTGCCATTTCTTCTCGCGCATCCGTTACCCAGTTGCCTAAACCCCTGTATACTCCCTACCACCGAATTACCCACCGTGTCGGCCAAATCCTCCGCACCTCGTACGTAGTTGGTGTCTGCATCTATACACAGGGTAAGACCTCCATTTCCTAAGCGCTGATATTCCTGCGGGTGAAGCATGTTTAATGCCCTAAAATTACGGGATAGTGACCGGATGGTAATTAGTCTTATCTACTGTCCCCCTTCATCCACTCCCCATTACAACGTGTTCCTCTCTGTCTTTGCCTGTCTTTCTATAGTATTGCTCCAAATTCATAATACTTGGTGACCTTTGCGCCCCAAGCATCAACTGGTGATCTCTAACAGTCTTTTAATCTGGTTTCGCGTCACTTCTAAACTCCGTATTCTCCACTGGATATCACGAGCACTTCTGTATCTCAAGGAAACTCCGTTGCAGCCAACTGTCTTCACTTGCAGACCTGGTGCCGTACGTCAATGAGGTCGCAATCCGCTCTGCTTCGGGCTGAAATGACCACTCTGTGCTGTCGTTGGAGGTGCATTGTTGTTGCAAGCCCTCCAACGAGCATAGCCTACACCGGCTTGCCCTCCAGTGTTGCAGTCGAACACCCCCTCAGCTACTTGGATTGGTGGTGAAAGCCCTGACAGCGTCCTGGAGGCCTGCTACTCCCACATCCCTTTCACATTCCCAGCCATTACCATCGTCAGACATACCCTGGCTCAATCCAGAGGCTCCTTGATGAAAAACCTACTCAAGGTGGGCTACACCCGCAATCAGTGTTACATTAGTTAGTTTATCTACTTGGGGCTCTGTTGCGGAGGCGTCCTAGCTGTTCAAACCTCCTGGAGAAATTACGGAACTCAGTTTCTGACCGGTGCCGTTCCAGTATCTACGATCTCAACAGAATACGAAGCAAGCGCTTCTTTCCCTAATGAGGTGGGATGGGAAACTCTGCAGCATCTGACTTGATGGAACGCTGACTTCCATTTGCTTCGATAAGTCCTTGAGTGAAACGCCATTCTTCGCAGCAATGCTCATGATTTGGTACGTCGCTTACGCCGTTGGGTTCCCGGAAAGCGGAACACTGATGATTTATCGCGGTTGGCCTTCGCCTTCTCAAGCTTTTGCTAGAAATGTCTACAGCCTGACATTAAGTCACCTTGAAAAGTTTCAGCCTTCGATTGTTAATCGCGAAGATTATAGGGGGAAAGTTATATTGCATCCATCTTCTCAACCGATATCCTTTTCGTGAATAGATTGAGGAGGGCATGACTTAAGCGTCGGGCATATACATGTAACTTGCACCGGCGGGGATTAATAAGTGAACGTCGAATGCTTGTGGCCAACTTGCACCCGCTGGTGAAAAGCAGGGGCCCCTAACCCTGAGATGTTTGCACAAATGATAATAACGCCATGTTTTTCATACTTTATAGGCTTACATAGGGCGTTAGTAGCAACACTCATGGAAGCAAGCGTCATCCACAACTTCCAGACTCTATGGAGTTGCAACTTGGTCCACGTTCTTTACGCGTTACGTGCGTGACCTGACAGGCTACGGTCGTTGGATTGGTTGGTATTATATAATCCTAATATGAACCTGCCGCTTGAAGTTCCGACTTGTTCCTGAAGACGCTTGTCTCAGTTTACCGTGTCCATCTACTTTAATTTAAGGATGGTGATCGAGGATAGAGGTCGTACAGATGAGAACTCATTCCGTGATGATAATGCAGATTGAATTGCACACTCGTTTCTCTCTCTCTTCACAGCGACGATTCTAAGAAAAAACATGCCAATATGTGTGGATCGAGAACGCAGGCCGAACGCAGGGGCCAAGATGGCCCAACTACTGAATGACGAACAAGAAGATGAATTTTACACTAGTGTCTATGGCGGATTTACTGAGGTGAGTCCCCGAATGGTTTTCTCGTTCCTACTACTGAATTCTTTTACAGTAGATAGAATTGCTTCTTCTCTAATCGCCCGTCCGGACAGTCCCCCTGTCTTGTTACGGTTATTCTGGTAAGGATGCAGATTAGGCAACTACTTATTAAACCAAAAAGTACCCGACCTTGAAGGCGATGGCATGTTCAGTTAGTTCAGGATTTGGGTAGCTACGCACTGAAAGCGATAGCTTTGAAGCACGAGAGCCATTGACTGCGCGATTGGGCTAATTCTGCCAGGGTCATTAACCATTGGTTAGTTGAGTCCCGTGGTCCCCATCCTGGGAGGCGGCAGTTGTTGACACGACCAAGTTTACTAGTTAGTGTTTTCGTACTGCGTTGCCAGGTTGTGTACTGTCCACTTCTCGGTCGCTTCCACTCAGCATGGCTGGGCGGAATGAGCTCTGCGAGGCACACGGTCTTTTAACACGCGGAGTACATGTCCTAACCAGCGTAATCTATGAAGCTTGAGTAATTCATCTATCACGGGAGAGTTCCTTATTCCTAGGGACTAGCATACCTCAGCATTACTAATCCGATGTTCCCACCAAATCCGACCAGTGCTTCAGATACACCGATGGTCAAACACTGACATCTTTCGTATGTCCTCTGTGCGTAGAGGCCACGTTTCTGATCCAAAGAGCAGCATGGATCGCACCGCCGCAGTGCAAACTCTGCCTTTGATGGACAAACTCACGTCACTTCGGTCCCATAGGTGTTGGAAGGTGGCAAAAGCTGCCCTGGCCTTCCAGATTCGAGAAGTAATCTCATTTCCAGCCAGTCCACCAAAACTTATACAACTGCCCAGGTAAAAAAATTCATCTACCATGTCGAATAAAATGCCCGCAAGCAGGAGGTTTGGGTTTGATCCAACCCAGTCTTGTAGCCGTACTTTAAACTTTGCAGGTGTGAAGCGCATGCTCAACCACGCGGCAGAGTTTTTTTTAGGTTATTTAAAATCGTCTGCATTTTTGAAGGATCTGAACCAAGGAGAGCAATATTGACCGCATACCGCATGTCTGTGAGCGAACGTCCCGGGAGCATTTAGACCCCCGAGGTTTCGGAGGCAGGCAGATAAATTTCGAGCAGCACATCAATGACAAAGTTGAATAGGAAAGGTGAGAGATGGCAGCCTTGTGTTACACCACTGGACGTGGTGAACTCAGGTGGAAGCTTGCCGTATACTCGTACGCGCCCACAGGAGTTCGCATACAGTGCCCTCATAAGGGATATAAATTTGGGAGAGGATCCTTTGGTCGCTAGACACCGCCATAGTTTCTGACGATCGACAGAATCGAAGCATTTTTCAGGTCAAGAAAAACAACCAACATGGGACGTTTGAAGGAGTGGCGCTGTTCCAGAATTTGTAAAGATATGGTCGATGCATCCTCGCCCAGGGCGAAACCCAGCTTCATTCTCACGAATCTGTCTCCCGATATTCGATCAACTTGTGCAAAATAATGCCAGAGGATATCTTAGATGCGACGGATACCAGCAGGATTTTCGCATAACGTTCTTGCGCTTTTTTGAAAACTGGAATGATGGTTGAGGAGCTGCATTCGGCTGGTATTCTGTTTTCATTTTAAATATTTTGAAGTATGGTTGTCAGACTGTTCACCAGGACCTCGCCACCTTTGAAGACTGCGGGGTACAGACCATCCATGCCAGGTGCCTTGTCGCATCGGAGGATTGCTGTCTCACGCTGAATTTCTGTTGTTGACGATGGATTGATGTCGATTTTCCATTCAGGTCCGCTGGGTTCTTCCAGCAGTTGTGTTGAAAGAGACCAGGTGAACTGTTCTTGGAAGTGCTCAGCCCATCGCTCAAGGCGACGATTGGGGGAGTGAATTGCCTTTTCGTCTTTTTTCGCATATTGTTTCACTAGAACCTGCCTTCTTTTGACCGGTTGATCGAATCAGCTGGGACACGGCGCGGCTTTTGCCTGCAGCGAAAGCCTTCCCCATCTCCTGAGCCTTCAAAATCCACTAGCGTCCTCAAGCTACTGAGTATCTGGTGTTTGATGCATCTGCGTGTGCCATCACAGTTGCTAGTTGCTGGTATGGTCTTTCTGGTGGCAATAAGATCTACGGATCTCAACGATATCCAGTGTTCCTTTAGTTGAGTCAGATGGGCTGGACAAACAGTTCTGAAAGCTGAGAGCATTGCTTCTTTAACTCGCCTCCATTCATCCTCCAAAAAATCTTTGTCGTCCACGTGACTGTGCGCTTCCAGTAGCTTTCTAGCCAGATCTGCTTGATACTCTAGCTACTGAAACCCATCGAAGTTGATGAATGGAACTGCTCTCCTTTGGCACACGTATTGCTGACGGAAAGCGAAGTGATAACCGGGTCTGCACGATGGCGTGATCAGAGTCAAGTTGCGTACACCAGAAGGAACGATAGTCCTTAACTGCGGCTTTCCATCGGTAACTGATAGCCACATAGTCCAATTAAGTCCACGACTGTCTTGTTGTAGGTGGCCTCCAAGTAACCTAATGTGAGCGAGATGGCTCAGTGGTTAGAGCGCGAATTTACTAACAGGAAGATCCGTGGTTCGAACCCGACCTCTGCCTTTCAACTTCCCCCTTCTAGGCTTTGGCAACATGGCAGTATCCCAGCCCTCGTGCTTCCCTCTGGTGGCGTGGCAGTTAGGTACCGAAAGGGTGCTACAGCTGAGCGATGTGAGCGTTCATGTTGGAAGTCCGTACTGGCCAGGAACCAATGATGATCCGCGCACAACTGGTGGCTCCCCATTGTCGGTATGCTCAGCGTCGACTCCAAATCTACCATATAACTGTGCTTCTTCCGGATTTACTCGTCCAACTTGGGCATTTATATAACCAGTCAGGATTAATATGTCCGTCCTTCTTGCCGACCGAAGCAGTCGTGACAGATCTTGGTAAAACTCGTCCTTCTCAGTCAGACTGCAGTCTGTTGGGGTGTGTGTTGATACGACAAATACACATCGTTTATCGCATCGACTTGCATTGATCTTAATTGAGCCAGACAACCGCACAGTGCGAAGATGATTGTTCACTGGGATCCGGTCCTGGAGGGCACTTTCAGCCTTGGGGCTGAGTGCAACTACCGCACCGTAGATACCACGAGCCATTGTGTCAGGACCACCGGATACCCGAAGAGTGAAACGTGGAACATCTGAGTTCGTCCTAAGCGGCTTGAGGTGCACGACCGAAGTGTATTGCGCAAAGGCTGACTCATATTTCAGTTGGTACGATATTCAAGAAGTTGCAGTATACTTTTTTGAAGCAAACTACTCACAAGTTTTCTGGACACTTTTTGACAGCCCACGACCGGTTTCGTCCTTTTTGGGGCTTATCGGCTGGTCGCAGTCCCCAAGTTCCTTTCAACCTTATGTCCTACTTGGACCCAGATTGGACGCCTTTTGCGAAGTACACTCATTTGCACACCCATTTGGTTTTCACGGGTAACTCAACTGAATCCCAGTTATGATCAGTGCACAGCTTTTTGCACCACATTGAGCGGAAGATTGGGGAATTCAAGTGGGATTAAGTTGATTCTTTGGTTAGGACCAAATAGGTACGCAAGCGAGTGTAGTTGGCGAGTTTCTTACAATTTGAGTTCAAGTAGAGCATAAGATTGAGGGAAATTCGGGGACTGCGCCCACCTGATTAGCCCCAAGAAAGACAAAACTGGTCGTGGGCTGTCAAGAGTTTTCAACAACCTTGTGAGTAGCATCCTCCAAGAAAATTGACTTGCGGGTGTATAATATTGGTAGCATACTTGGATTTCAAGTCTCACTTCGACTGCGGATATGAATAGCTGATGAGCCATAATAGGAATGAAACTGTAGTCCTTTTGGTTGGAAACTAGTTGGTATTATCGCTCTCGATGTAGGCGGGATTTCTAGGTTATGGATGTGTATTCAACAAACCCTGCAATCGAATTCGCTGACTGTGCAGACTGGTGGGTGGACACATGGTCCAAAGGTTATTGCCTGAGACCGCTAGTCATAGGGTCACACATCTGTCCCATCTACACCAACCTGGTCGTACGCCCTTCCAGCTGCCATGCCACCAGAAGAAAGCACGAGGGCTGAGATACTGCCAGTTTGCCCAAGCCTAGGCAGGAACAGCCGAGATGCTGAGGTTGGGCTCGAACCACGGACATTCCTCTTAGTAAGTTAGGGCCTTAATCACTGAGCTATCTCTAGCTCACGCTCAACAATGGGGTCAGCACAGCTTGTATGACTGAGGTTTTTTGGGATTCGGCCACACTGTTACCTTAAATCCCGGATCTACCCACAAGGAAAAGCTAGTTCTGTGTGTTTCGGTGACGAACATACACCGTGAGAAATTCGAAAAAAAATCATAATTCTGAGGTCATCAGCAGCCACCTGAATTGTTATCTGTTGATGAAGTTGGCCTACGTTTTGTTTATGATCACGGTTTTCCAGTAGCTCAAAGGCCACCTTGGGATAAGGCAAAATTTCAGAAGATTGAGGTATATTTTAAACTTAAATTTAATTTGGTTTTAAAGTTTTCGGTGAGCATCCTCTAACACAAAATAAGCACGTTTTTTAATATTCCTTGTAGGTGACATCCGTATGAGGCAACAAAGTCCCCTATGACTGATTTAAATTCACGTTCCTTTTAGGAGCTCACCTTGTCTTTGCGCATGTCGGAGCAATCTGCAATATGTTAATTGAGGTGTTGATGGCCAGTTTGGTGGAAATGCCATCACTCACAGACGAAGCCAGTCTACTGGCGTTGTTGGCCGTTTAAATTCACCTCTGCTGCGCCTCCTTGGTTCGGCTTACCTATGTGAATGGTTTACAGCACAATGTTGACAGCTTCACACCTTATGATCTATCAATAATCGAAGATAATCGATCGGTGTCTTGGAAAGAAGCATCTGCTGAGCAACTCTTCCGTGATACTTGGGATGACAAAACAATGGGATGCGCGGTTTTCTTCATGAGCCGCATCTCCGTAGAACGTCCTCCGCTGTGCATTCTCATAACGAGTGCACGGCGCTGCGTTGTTCGTATGATGTTGTTTGAATGATACTGTCACACTACATTCAATTTTTAGAGACGGTTACGCCTATTTGACTTTTCGGAGTGTCCATCTTTGCAGCGTAACCGCGCAAAAGTCTGACTCTGATGATTATTTGCCGCAGTGCCATTATCATGTTGAGTCAGGTTATTGAGGTGCGGTACTCTTCTGGTGGATATTGGCTGTGCAGCTTGAAGTAAGCATGAAGGCTAGGTTTCCCAGGCCCAGACAGAAGCATTCTGAAAGTCACGGCGTGGTTCGAACCTTGATCATGTTGAACAGTGGAGTGCGTAAGCTATCTTGAGCATCGGCTAGTTCGGTCTATTGAGATATAGAGCACAAAACAGGAAAAATGGATGACCCATGACAAACCTTTATGGTCCCTACTTCAAGATTCAGTCATGTGGCCTAGATCCAAAAGCACAATTACCGTTGGTTTGAGGCCATGACCTTCAGCGTCTCCAACCAAGCGTACAAAGTGGTGACTGGCGCCTTATCTTCGTCATGACGTTCAAACAACAGTAAACATTAAACAGACTCATTTTGAGAAGTTTCAACTCGTCGCTGTAACAGCACGAGATAGCTAAGGCGCCAACTTACCGACCGAAAGGTCCGTGGTTCGAACCCACCCTCTACATCTCAACCGCTCCTGTCTAGGCTTGGATAACCTGGAAATATCTCAGCCCTCGTGCTTCCTTCCTGTGGCATGGCGGCTATGTACCGGGAGGATGTGACAGCTGAACTATTGCTTTACTGTACATAACAGATCGCCTGTGAGGAGTGCCCCAAGGAGAGCATTTGCTGTAAGGTGTGAAAATGCAGTGTCTTTGGGACGTGACGAGCGAGGTCTGACTCGTCATTGGCCTTTCTACTTGATAGAGTCTCTGTTGTGCTTGCAAGATGGGAACCCTTTTCACAGCCCTAACTGTTAACCAGCCTGATGGGATCGGTAAACGCCCTCCGCGCACTCCGGGTTCTCGAGGTACACAATCCGTCACAAGGCAGCGTACGGTCCAGCCCCTCCCGAATTGCTTCTTATCCGTGGTTTCATTCAGCCATACTAATCACTCTCCTAATCTTTTTAATAGGTCTCTTGGGATCGCTCTATTCAGCATTCTAGTGACCTTGATAAATACTCAATTTCTCGTGTCGTGACTACGTATAAGCTGATTGTTAGATGTCGTACACCCCACGGGATCCTAGGTTCCCCTTATCGGATGCCAGTTGTCTGAAGGTCGCGACTGACCACTGACAGCCC
The DNA here is from genome assembly GCA_004794785.1 of Opisthorchis felineus. Taxonomy (NCBI): domain Eukaryota; kingdom Metazoa; phylum Platyhelminthes; class Trematoda; order Opisthorchiida; family Opisthorchiidae; genus Opisthorchis; species Opisthorchis felineus. Next base: position 354,959 of record SJOL01009700.1, on the reverse strand, counting down.
TGAAATAGCGCGCGCGTGGTTTACTGTCAGCAGTTGTCTCTGTTTAAAGGGCTGCATTCATTTGTTCTCTGGTTATTTTTTAGCCGCGATTTACGCTGAGAACTGTCCTCATACTGAATGTAATGATTTCTTCCAGCTATGCACGGCATTGTTTACATGTTGAATGATGCCTTCTGTTGATGTAGCCTGAATCGATCGCGTACACTTATAGATTTTGTGTGCAGTTTCTCTCCTTTCCTGTAGTTTTCCCAACTTACTCAAAGCTTGGTTGAATACCACGTGAGCAACTGAGCTTCAACATTTCACTAACAACCTATTCTTTGCGACCGATTCAGGGACTTTTCAACGTGGCTTATAAAAGTGTGACCCATTTGACCCTGATAACCTCATCTGCTACGCTTTATTTCTGTATTTATGTCATCAGGAAGCCGATGATGTCGACTACCAGTCAGAGAGCTCCGTCGAAGATATCATCGACTCGGACTTTGTGGATTCGAGCGCAGCGGAGTCTGAGACAATCTCTTCGGACGAAGACGAGGATGGTCCGAAGAATAAGAAGAAGCGGCGACACAGAGGTGTGGTGACGAAGGCCTACAAAGTGAGTAGATGGTTTGAGATATTACCTTTCACAATTGATTTAAAAAATTAAAAGATTACTATCGCCGTTTTTAACCTCCTCCATGACAGTACAAAGCACCTTTTCTTTCTGAGTTTAATGATGTCCTCTCCTTTCCTTGAATGTTTTGGACGTCAATTGATGCAATCAAAGGACTACTTAAGCCTGTCAAAGTCGCTAACTGCGCGATATTCCACCCATTGTTTTAAAAGTGTATTTCCGAGTGCATTGTCGCATCTTTGATGCGGGAAACATACAGGGCGTACATGTTAACGAAACACAGCATGTATCACTTCCGAATCGTTGAAACGGCAACCTACGGATTTATCTATTTGACTACCGGACCGCTCGATCCCCTCCATACCTCACATTTCCCGACTATCCGTTCTTATGCCTTATTCTAATCGTGAAAATATCTCGGAATGCATGCTTTGCTTATAAATGTGCGTAATCATGGTATTTTTCTTATTCAAGTGCTATGTAGTCGCTGTTTATTTCGTTGCCCGGTTACCGGCTATCGAAAGCAGGTCTGTGAAGTTTGCAGCAATCGCGACGACTGGGTGTGTTCTGTCGTTACAACGGATTTGTTTGTCTCCACTATCATCCTTCCTCCGAACAACAGCCCGATTGGCATGGTCTGAGCAGTGTTCAGCCTCCCGGTTTCTGCACAACATCCATCATCTGCCATTGTTCCAGATTGTCGCAACCCGGATGCCATGGCAACTCAAAACACTGCTGTACATTCGGCGATCTCGTTGTTGTGACAACGGGCGCCTGGGTTGAATTGATGGTGATATTGATGACCTGTAGTACATTTGAACGATTTTCATACAGGAAAAAAGTTATTTGGAGTGTTCTGCAATCACCGTAAACTAGCGAGTACTTCATAGTGCGTCGGAATCGTTAGGGCAGCAGGTTAAGCTTGCCAGATTAAGGTGAACGGGATACATGGTACACATTTCAAACCACCGTCTCCCCGAGAACCCAGTGTTTTACAGTCCACATTAGGAGGAGGGGAGCGATCAGGGCATGACATAGCATTGTGGAATTAAAGCGGCAGCTGTTAGGCCGAGCACGATAGGATCTTCTCCTCTTCCAAGCTGGAGTACACGTAACCTACCTTGCATAGTTGGAAAGCTTGTAGAACGTGGAGCCTAACCGTTCCCAGTGGCAGGCGTGCTGTCAGTTCGTCATCGAACTGGCTAGCTAAAGCTCCCCTCTCATGATACACTTTAATTGGACGAGATTCGAAAAGATGCTGATTCAAGTTCGCTGACAACGACGCGATGCTCAGATATGTTCGTTCCACTTTCCTTCGAATGTTTAGCCCCCAAACATGAATGAATAGATAGAGGTTTATTTCTCACCTTAGGACGGCTTTTTCGCACTACCATACCTACCCCTTCCTTTCCTCTTTACTGTGGCCTTCCTCATCCATAATTGAACGGCAGCGAACCACCAGCATTCATTTGCATGGTTTTTGATACGGTGGTGATGAGTGTGCTGATGGGTTGATCGACTGTGATTTTCCTGTTCATTCCCGACTGCAATAATGTGTGTTAGTCACGAAAGCTTAACCCGAGGTCGGATGTATAGGGCAAAACAATTGTCGTCGTTAAACGGACCAATGTCAAAGGGGAGTGAGTGGTTTATCATTTTCGAAAGTCTCAGTAAATTTTCACTGTGTTTGTTGATCTCCCGTACATCCCACTGGCGCTGCTGATGAGCAGTAACAGTTGTGTAACACAGACAAACAACGTACAGCAGCAGGTTGTCCCACCCGAACAAATTCATCGTTGGTACTTTGACCAGTGCTTCGGTTTGGTGCGCCCACAAAACGCAAAGCCATGCTGCAGGACGGACAGTCTTGGAACATGCCCCTCAGAATTCACGGAGTGACACTGCAGGTTGTGGAAAGCTTACGTATCTTGAAAGTTGCGTTAGCTACGACGGTGGTGTAATAGAAGAAGTCAACGCACGAATGTCGGAGGTCAGAATCGCTTTCGTCAACTTGCGCCATTTGGGACACCAAACAGACATCGGTGGATCTCACAGGTTGCATGTATCAAACTACATTGCGGGCTGTGTTGTTCTACGCCTGTGAGACTTGGCCATTTGGGGCACATTTTCAGGTCGTTGACCACCGACGTCTCAGAGCTATGGGTTGAATCGGCTGGAACCAGCAAATTTGCGGTGAGGTGTCAGGGGCTACTCTAAGGTAAGGTGGTTGGGTCATGTGTTACGCATGCTGATTTACCGCCTTCCGAGAAGAGCGCTGTTTTCCGTGCCTAATTCGGAGGGGCAGAAGCCTAGAGGTGGACAGAATTTGACATGGCAGAAGGGAGTAAAGGTTTTTACGGAAAGTTTGGGCGCTGTTTGTGCTTTTCGCCCCCCAAGGTTGGGGTCCACATGGCCCTCCTTGTGCTTGGCTGTAGACACTGGACAATATGGCAGCTGACCGATGTCGGTGGCGTTCATGGTGTCAGTTCCTATCCAGATTGTCTGACTGAGTGTTGGAAGTATAGGCACCCCGGATGTTTGTGGTAAGCTAGCCGTAGCTTGCCCTCTGCCCCATTTCTTCTTTCCGTTCAAATTGACGTGTTTTTACGGCAGTGAAACAACAGTGTTTTTATCTGGTGTTGCTGTCACTGATTATGAAAACGATTGGACCAGTCCACTTCTCGCTGAAGAATGTGACGTATTGAAATCTTTGGGGGACACAGGGACACGGAGGTTTTTATCCAGTGTGCTGAAAAACCGAGAAGCGTTTGATGTGTTCGGAATCATCATAGGAATTCTGTAAAGAGGGCTTTGATCCAGATACCTTCACGTTGGGAGTCGAACACTAAATTCGAGTCAATTGTCCTTAAGAGCACTTATTTATATCTTGTGGTATACCTCACCAGGTGACAACTTTTCGGATGACGGTCCGCGAATTACTTTGAGTCGTCACTGGTAGGTGGGCTCCCGTTCTAGGCTATGCAGTACAGGGTCTTGCCGTTGATGTTGATTTTTATTGTACACCGTAGACTGCCCACTGAACGAGCGGTCTTTAGACGGTGCCAGTGTCGTCCGTGCTACCAGTTTCTCTCCAGATGGTCTGATTGAATGCTTGGAGGTGTAGGCACCTCAGAATGTTTGTAACAGGCCAGCACCAAGTCCCCTCCCTCATCCACTCTTTCCGTTCTTTTCACTATAGGGCTTTAAATATAATTAGATAAACTTTATGGTTGTACGGTAGTGGAGCATCACTGTCAACGCTGATGTTGCTTAAATAAATAATAATCATTTAGCTGTAACACCCGTAGAGTTCGAGATGGCTCAGTGGTTAATGTGCGAACTTACTTACTGTCCTTAGGTTCGAACCCAACCTCTACATCTCGACTGCTCCTATCTAGGCTTGAGCAACTTGGCTGTGTCTCAACCCTCGTGCATCATCCGGGTGGCATCGCAGGTAGGCACCGAAAGGGTGTTACAGCTGGACGACAACTTTTTTGTAGCACTCTTTTGGCGCCTAGCTACCATTCCAGTTGGAGGGAGCACGAGGGGTGAGATACTGGCAGGTTGCCCAAGCCTAGACAGGAGCATTCGAGATGCTGTTGGGTTTGAGCCAAGAACCTCCCGGTCAATAGGTTCGCGCCTTAACCATTGAGCAATCTTGAGCTCAGAGAAGCAGGTATTGGAGAGTGAACGGTTGAGCGATTTCCAGTCATCTAGCACATAATATCTGCTGGCATGTCGTAAACTTGGCTAGACTTTTTTGATGGAGCAGGTTTATTTTCGTTGTAGGTGATTCATTTTTTATCTCGTCCGCTCGTACTTGGTGTACCACGTTACTCACTGCATCTGTTTCTCTCAGCCGATGGTCACTTTTGCGACATGGCGGTTTCCATACGCTCCACGATCTTGACATCTTAACATCAGTGGCCTTCAGTCCTGTGAGAATCCAACGCTTCCATCATGTGTGTTTTCTCTGTTTAACAGCGTATCGGGCGTATAGGATCACAGTATTGTTCCATCCAATTACACTTTACACGAACTCCCGTACAATAAGCATCTCAAAATGGGAAACCCTCGTTCAAAGAATGTCTGTCCGTCGATATTCCCATCGGTCGGGCTGTTCGGATGTTTTGTGACTTTATATTATACAAACGGATCACCAGTCATACAGTCCCTTGGTTCGCATGCATAACCCGTGTTACTCGTTTGTCAGTTCTTCATTTCTGTTCCGACCGTCGGATCTCAGAACTCAACAAGTAGAGATGCCACAACTTTTAAGCACGGTAGCTGAACCAGCCTCAGATCTTACCTGCTAATTGATCCTTCTCTCGGTCCACATAGGAGCCGAAACGATCAAAATCCGCAGAGAGTTCAAAATCGGCGGTTCAACAACTTGATGAACAGACGGAGCCAAAACCAAAATCCACTGTAAAAGAAAAAGCCACTGGTTCCACGGAGGGTGAGATGGCTACATTCGGTGCGTGTTTGTCTTTCTTCATTTTATCCTATATGAAGGCATTCTTTTTTAGTGCATCTATGTTTGTTTCTGCTTGAAGCTTGCAGTCTTAGCAACAGATCGATTCACTTAGACTTTACACTTCTGTATTGCACTCTTATGCAAGAGTACGATCGACAGTCGAGACAACTCTGCCATATCACGTGCTATCTGCATCCATCGGCGATTCTGCTGTTTTGGGTCATTTGAGGGCACGCGGTGAATCGCGGGGTTTCGGTGTGACTTTGGAAATTTCGTCTCAATGTACAAAGCTGTTTTAAGTCTGTCAACGTTAGTGATCAGCGGTTGGTTCCTCTTCACTTGTAATTATTCTCACCACTTTGCCAGCCTGATGTGGTAGTGTGTTTCTTGTAACCAAGGCCAACTAGTTTGCGATATGACCGGAGTAAAGCCTACTGGCATCCCAAGTTAAACATCCAGAACCCAGATGGTTTCAACCGATTCTCACTACTTGTATGGTGAACCCTGGATAGATTGGAAATGCTTATTTCATTGATTTTGGCCAGATCCTTACGTAGTTGTCAGGGTTTTTCAAATTCCTTCGCCCATCCATTAAGTTCCAGCTCTTTTGGGCCATACAAACAACATACAAGTTGAGTTTGAGATAGCCTAGTGGTTAAAGCGCGGACTTACTGATTGGAAGGTCCGTGGTTCGAACTCAACCTCTGCGTCTTGACTGCTCTTGTCTAGGCCTGAGGCAGTATCTCAGCACTCGTTCTTTCTCGGTTGGTATGGCAGCTAGGTATCGAAAATTTGTTACAGCTGAGCCATTATTATGTATTTATACAAGTTGGCGCAAACTGGGTATACGGTGGGTGGACAGTTAGGTATTGATCTTAAATGGCGAGCTAGCAATGTGAACTCCTTATATGGACGTGTGTCACTATGATATGACCTCTGTATTTGCCACTGATTTAAAGGCCATCCTCATTGTAACCCTTTCTCTCATCATATCAATAGAATCGCGAGTGTTGCGACAGCGAACCGTCGCCGCCACGACTGAGTCTACGGGAACAGAGTCGAGAAGCCGTCGAAATGAAAGCACTGCACTACGTCGGCAAGCAATGCTGGCAGAAATCGCTCAGAGAAAAAATGTGCCCGAAGTTCGTCGACTAACCCAGGAGGAGCTTCTGGCTGAGGCCAAACTAACAGAAGAAATAAATCGTCGGTCGTTAGGTAAGTGAAACAATTTAGCCGTTGAATTACAGCAATCTGTCCTCGTGGACTGATTCTATGGGTGCCGACTGGTTTTGCACCATATTCCGGATTTATTTCGCTATCTCGTCTGCGGCGTGCCACAGATTGCAATAGAAATAAATTTGAAAGACGTGTCCACGTCAATGTCTTACTCTGCACTTTACCACGCTAGTGTCGACGAAGCGAAAGCTGTTACTTCTGAAAATCAAAGACTCCAGCAAGTTCCATAACCCTGCTGTTTGCTGTGCTGAGCACGATATCAGTTTTAGTAGTTGGATCGATGCGATGCTTGCTCTCAATCAGATGATTGGCAACTAGCAGGACCGGTAGTGGAGGATGTGGTCTTGTTTGACCTTAGTGTTGTGCTCGTGCATTTGATCGGTCCAGCTGTCTTCGCACTCTCCATGGCGCCCGCCTTGCACTCTCAGCCCTAGTTGCCGTTCCTTTCTACCCAAGCAGGTGACTGTACCCTCACACGTGGATCGGTAGACGATGTTGGATTTGGCTGGCGGCTACAGCGAAACTTTGACTGATGAAACTGAAACCTGTTTTATTCGAGATTGGGATGGCTGCCTCACAGCTCTCAAACGACGTCAATGACGTGATCCTTTTCTAAAAATGTGGGGACAGTACTGATGCATCCCACCTTTGGTATCTGCATGCTGTTTCTGAATGCAAACCTCCGGATAGTGGTTAGAGTCAAGAGTATTTCCGGGGCTATTGAGTTCCTTTTCTGTGACCCCTACCTAGTAACCCATAGAGAGCCCAGAGTTTTTGACGTGCATACTCTTGTTCCGCCTTTGCTTTCTCCCAGAATTCAGTGGCTTGACATGCTTCCGGTAATGTTTTCTCAACCAGCTGTATGTGGTAAGACTGTCGCCACAGCTGAAACGGATAATTTCCTATTTCCACTTGGCCACCTAACGTCTTGCTGCTATTCTCATTGGGCTAAACGATTTCCGACACTTGTCCATGTCTGATGTTCCCGATCTATCGTATAAACTTCAAATCTATTTCGCCCTCCTTCTCCCCCTTCTAAAAGCTCGTTACCAACGTATGGAAATTGAGAAGAAGAAGGTTCATTTTCAAAAGTCAAAATCTACCGTCCCCATGATCCGTTATCATTCGTTCACTGTACCTTTGGTCGAAGATCAACCTCATTTGTACGGAGTCTCAGTCGATCCTCAAAGGTATGTGTTGAGATCACACCGGATTGGCCGCTATCTACCAGTTCCGCATATTGTGTGAATTTGTAAGTCTGTTCATAGTTCAATCTATCTACACTTGTCCACTGTCCCTGGGACTTAAACGGAAACGATAATATTCTCCTTTACACTCATACGCAAAAACGGATATAAACGTTGGTAACGATGGGGACTGTGTACTTTTATCAACCGTGTCCAGTCTTTCACTCGACTCTGCTGCATGTGACCCTTCCGGTGTGTTTGCCTTGTATCATTATCCACTTATCCACCTGTTGCCATGACGTCCTCGTTCCATACGTGGATGGTGCGCAAGCCATTATTGTGGAGGCAGGTGTGATTGCTTATCCCACTTATTCTTTGTTTTGTTCAATTCACCTCTATTGTTTGCGTGATTTTTTTTATGCAGCTGTTTACCCGGACCGTCTGTATATTCCCTCGAAAGTCTCATGTAATGTCTGGGGAGTTGTGGATGCTCTAGGGTATACGGTAAATAAACAGTATGTCTTATAACACGTAGAAGCTCAGAAACCTCCTATACTCTGATTTGGAATTCAAGAAGAACAGAAGCAGCTGTAGGTAGCGTTAGCTTGGTGAGTTCTAGTGGTTGATGTTTCCAGAAGCGTTGACTCTATTCGGCTCTGATATCTGACTTTATCCGCACGGTTCGTATCGCTTAAGCAAAACTATTTGTGGATAGGGGGCAATCACACTTCCAGCGCATGGAACCAGAAGACCGCATAGTATTCAGGTAAGGTGTAGGTGCGCACTGAATCAGGTAGCTTGGACCAATCCACGCTCTAGTGCGGTGATCGCACTGGCACGTCTTATGTGCCCCTGTACTTTCCGTTTTCTGCAGTTCGACGGTGCGTGCAGGCCCGATTATCACCGATCCATCAGCTCGCTGCAGCCGAAATTTGATCACATTCGCGGACGAACAATGCCTTCGTGCCTCAATGCCCAAAACCATCACACCATTGCCCGACCCGAACAACCCCGCCCCAGTTGCTCCGCGACCGCGCCGAATAATGCGAATATGTCCCATCACTGGGCTTCCTGCTCGTTACCTGGACCCCGTCACACTTACTCCGTACGCCAATCTTGCAGCATTTCGAGTGCTCAGGCGTTTGTATCAGCTTCACTTGGAGACCAACACTCCAGCCATAGACCTTTTGAGGGAGTACCGAAACAGTTGAAGTTATCCAAAAATTTTACTTGGCGGGTTACCGCTACGCCTGTACAAATATGCATCCAAACTATTCTTTCTCTTCCAACTACCGTATTCTTCTGTCATCTGTGGTTCATTAAAGATTGCCTGTACATCAAAAGCGGCTTTTTTCTCTAAATTTGCCTCCGGTGTTATTACCTGACTCCTCACCAAAGTACGCCGCATGCAGGTTGCTATGCAATAAAACTCGGCGATAAGTGTTGCCTCATTCAAACGACCACGTGAGTTTATTACTGAGGCTCACATAACACCTAGGGACACCCGTCACACTGATCTAGTCCTCAATAGGGGTACTTTGTCTTCCAGTGGTAAAAAGATTGGGCCACCGTGAGCTCCATTGATTTTCATTGATTCCAGAAGCGCGACAGCTGTGTCCTTTCTCGAACGCGGCTTAACCGATGGAGTTTAGTGAACTGGGGATAGCCACGGTCTACCGGAGGTGCTCATTGTGCTATGACACGTTCGACAGTATACACAGTTCACAGCTGATGAGATGGCAATAATTCAGTGTTTTCTCACACATGGGTTCTGCTTAAAAAACTCCACGTACTCCAACTCTCAGCGAACATAAAAATTTCTACAGTAGCATGTCTCTAATAGCCAAAATTCTCACAGAATACGACAGAAGCATTTACTTCGATAATCATCAGGGGAAGTAGTCCAATATTTCAAATGTTCAAAGCTACGTGTAGCACACTCAGTTTAGCGATATTAGAAGTGAAGGAATTCAATTTGACTCCCCCGTTGAATACCTTTTCAAACGAGTGTTTATCTCTACATATATCCATTTTATTGTCTATACAATAAATAAAACAAAAATTCGAGGACCGGGCCTATCTAGTGAGCCCCAAGAAGACGGGAACCTTTAGTCAGCTGTCCAAGAATTTTCACTAGGCTCATCAATTAAAGTGATTGATTTTGTTCATGCTGTCGAGAGAGATGATCAGTGCAACTCTACTGAGTGAAACCGAGTCTATTCGCGAGTAAGTGCGGTTAGCTGGGAATGACTAGGGTTCACGGGAGCCGGTTCCCTAGGACAAACTAGTCGAGGTTTTTTAACTCCAGGTGATGAATATTGCTCGTGTACTGTCACTGATCCTGTTCAATCGTTTGTATAATTAGTGGAAACAGGCAAGCTTAAAATTTCTCCCCCAGGTAAACGATCTCGAAGACATTGTTTGCTTAGGAGTCATCCATTTTACTGGAATAATGAGGATCTAGTATAGATTGTCTCTAGAAGGACAGGAATAACTTGCACGTCTTGCTCAGTCAACTAATGTAAACTAGTCGGAATAGGCCTTCACAAAGTATCCATAACACGGTCTGTCAGTTTGAAACTGGAGCAGTCTGTTTCCAAGGTACCCCTCAACCGCGATTCTTCTGGAAAGTGATGAGTTTGCCGAGACTGTCTTCCAGACCAACATACCTGGTGTGTGGCTCATCAATTGCGATTTTTTGCAACCTGATCGCAGTTAACTCTGAGGTCGCCCGGTAACGATTTCAGTTAAACCTAACTACCACACCTGTACATTTTGAAGGTCACTCGGAGGGAGTGAAAAGAGTGAACTCTTGCGTGGACCTTAATCATCAGTAGGATTGCCGGTAGCATAAAAAAGAACATTTTCTTCAGATGGTTTCTTGAGGATGGGACAACTGCATCTGGAAAGAAGTAGATCAAACACGGGACCTTATTTCAACAACCAGTAATTTCCCATCGGATAAAATCATTCCCTACCTACCTGAATTTTCTGGTTCGGAGCAAATTGTTTTACAGACTTCCAAATTGTTCCGCCTGTTGATAAACAATCGGCGTAATCCGGTCCTATTTGAAAGGTGGTTCAAGTCCTTGCACTACACAACAGATTTCATCATGGATTGTCAAACAGTTAATGTAGTGCAGTAGGATAAACGCATTTGGACAACGTCGATATTGTGAAATGGCAAAACGGAAGTGAGCACACAGATGAGTTTGCCTCCCGGAATTCCGAAAATGAAAGGGCTTAAGAGAAGCATCTTGGTTTTGATCAAACCAAGCGAACATATCCGGGCATATATGGAAGGATCACGCCGGTGTTGTGGGGTGGTGTGTACGCGATTGTCTGAGCAAGTTAGACCGTGTGAGAGCGCTAAAACTGATTTCACCAATTTTTATTTCAGCGCTGCTATTTCACAATGGTAAGATCATTTTGTTGAACTTACCAGTCTCTACAATAGGTTCGAGCGTTGGCTTTTGTTCAGACGCGTGTTGTTGGTGCCCTGTAGGGTTTTTGAGGAGTAGTGGCCGCTCACACGCCGTGCTGATTTCTGTCGTCGATATGCGGTCTATAATTCAGGCTCCGGCATTTCATTGTATTCGTACGAGTAATAATACGTGCTTGTACGGTCGGCAAGAGCCCCCTTGAGAGAGGCCACTCAGTCAAAATCAAATGATCTCGAATTTAGACGACCAAAGCTAACCGAGTTTGTTTTCCAGCTCCCGCTGATTTCGTAAGGAGCGTGAGGTTACCCATCCATTTGGAATTCGGATAGATCAATCGTTTATGATACTCTGACCAAGTACGCTGCACAAAAGCCGTCTCGTCCCCAAGTTTGGCTGATTTCGTTACATCGAATGACTTTTCATCGGTGGTACTATTTACAAGCCTGATGAAAGGTACCGGTTCCTTAGCATAAAGGAGAAATTAAGTTGATTGTCACGGCAACACCATCTTGATTCGAAAAGGAGTGTAATTCCAAGTTTTCGGGAGTACAGCCACCTAAAGGATAAAAACCGGTTGCTGAAGCTTTCATAAACCTTACAAGCAGCAACGTTTAGAGGAAAAGATTAAGCTGTTTCCGAAGCGAGGCGACACAGTATTCCGAAGAAAACGCTGATAAATATAAGCCTATAACAGATCAACAGAAAGTAAAACTGAGCGGGATCCTGAAATTTGGTGACGGCAATCAGTAACCCACTTAGAAGGCTGCATAACCGAGCGGTGCACGCATTTCCCTATTGTTATACCAGCACGACGACTTGCTACCTTTCCTTGTCATCAGTGTATTCCAATTTGTATGGGAACTTTCCAGGTGTTTGTGTAGCACACCTAAAAAACATCCATGGAAAAAACGACCTACTAGGATGAGTTTTGCTTTCTCCTTGAGCATTTGGATTCTACTCTGCTTCGAAGTGCAAGAACCACCAGGCGTTCCGCAACGAGGATGTGCAACAATTCTGTTATCAACTGAGAACCGAATCAACACCTGTGGCTTGCTGGTTACATACTCCAAGTAATCGACTAAAGATGGTTGCTTGGCGTGTGTGCGACAAAGCAGAACAGATGGGCAGTGCAACTAAGTAGAATAGCGTGGAATGCATTAAACCCATTCCATCCCCTAGTAGTGACTTCTGTGCCAGGTTGGGGGTAGATAGCACAGTTTCTGATCCTGACAAAATGGTAACATTGGTAGATCAGGTGCACGCATTGGTCGTGGATCAGTTGGATGTTGATTTGTTTGCCATCCTTGACAAGCAAATTGGAAACCAATCACAGAGTTACCATTTGTGCGCGGTCCATCCGAAGCACCCTTTCGGCGCCTAACTGCCATGCCACCTGAAGGAAGAATGAGGGCTGACATACTGCCAGGTTGCCCAAGCCTAGAGGGAGTAGTCTAGATGCAAAGGTGGGATCGAACCATGGATCTTCCGGCCAGTAAATTCGCGCTTTAACCACTGAGCCATCTCGAGCTCATGTTTAAAAGTGGCCACCTGGCAATGATACATAATCGACCTGATCAAATCTAAGCCTCACAATCTCGAGATACCATACTCCCCACAAGGATTATAAGACATTTGACTGCTCTCGGTTAGTCACATTCCGTGATAAACTTCATCGCGTAGACTAAGCCAAGTAAGCACTCCAATTCTCATTCATCTCACAGTCAAACGTGCTTGATGATCGTGTGGAAGCTACGGTAAACGGTGAAAGCTACTCAGCGAAGTGAAGTGCGATCGAACAAACTACACTGACACTACCGGCTCAAAAGTGGGTGGGTCGATAGATGAGCTGAACCCTTGGCCAAGGGGGTCGGTGTAATCGCAACAACACATTTAGGTATTTCTTGACGCGAAAACCGACGGAGTCCACGAACTGCGACTAAAGTACTCCCTCCCTCTATCGATCGTTTAATACGAACGTGTGGTTGCACATGGCAGTCGCAGGTGTCCGGCTATCCGCCCCTCCATACCACAAACAACTCTCTAATGCGACCGAATTTGCCTGACTTTCTTGCGGTAGCACGAGACAGGGAATACTGCACTTCAAAAGTCAAACAGTCCTATAAAGAAGCGTTTAGCAACCGAGGCAGAGGGAATGCTCTCCTGTTATGGTGTGCCCGGCCATCTTTTGTACACGCTCCAAGTGTGCACGAGGTGCTGTACAATGATGCTAGGAGATAAACTCGTTAAATACTGAATACTTCATTATGAAAAAATCATTGCTGGAAACTTCCACAATTATTTTGCAATTTCCCTTGACTCATTAAACTGACATTCGACCAAACGCCTTACTGTTGAAAAGAGTTAAACCTCAGGGGAGGCAAAATTCGACTTGTGCCATGGTGGCACCCTTCGGAAGGATAACCCTATATAGCTCATCAAAACTGCAGATACAGTTTGAGAGCACCGCTCAAGGGTATTCCTTGTTTGAAACAGAAACCTTAATTGTACAGCGTGAAGAGAACTAGAATTCGGTGTTCGCAGTTTTTCTGTTCCAAAGCCGACATAATAATTCTAAATAACGAACCATAGAACACAAGTTAGTTTTGAAAATGGCAATGCCTAAATACTGGTAGACCAGGTGAGTTTATTGGATGTTAGTCTGTTCGCTGAGCTTGGCAATCGGTCTGAAGACGTTTCGCCAGCATGCGCGATTGGGTCTGTAGTTCCTCCACTTATGCTCGCTGGGAAGTGGAAAGCACCTAAACAGGGGTTTGTGGAGGAAGTGCAGCTGTTATCGCGCGCAGACTTGTCAGCAGGCAAGTCTCCCACCAATGAGCTGTTTCGAGTGTACAACTACTCAAAACTTGGTTGATTAGTCTAGTTGAATAGTGGTCTGAAGCTCCGAAAAAGAAAAAATAATTGTACTCAGTAAATTTGCGATTAACAATTTCAAACGAGATTTCCTCATTCCCTGTCCTGCTTAGCTGGCCCCTCGATGCGGGCGTTAGTCATCACGCGCTGTAGCTGCTCAGTGTCCTTGCCCTACCTACAAACGATGTCTGGAAACTCATGCACCTAGTATGTAATAAAATATAAGAAATAAACGTTCGGTTGTGGTACTCTTTCGGTGCGTAGCCGGCGTGCGCCTCGGGGATCGAAGTACTGCCAGGTTCCCAAAGCCCAGAAAGGAGCAATCGAGAAGCCACGGTTAGGTTCAAACCACAAACCTTCCGGTCAGTAGTTTTGCGCCTTAACCGCTGACCTATCTCAGATGTAACTAAGCCACAATTTAAATCGAGGTAGGCTTCACACGCATCACCTACTTGGTGTCTATTTAGCCGTGGTAACCATACTCCGGAGGATTACTGTATATCGGAAAAGTTCGGGCAACTGAGAGATTAACTCATGGTTACTCATCTTCGTTCACCAATTCCAAGCTCGATTTCCAATTCCCCAGCTTTATTTGTATATTACGGCAAGAGTATGATAATGTTTTCCTTCACGCATTTCATCCAGTTGCATACTGCGCTCATCATGCAAACTTTGTGGGTTATTTTCTCTGTACTCAAAGACCCGAGTTGTCGAAATACTTTGGCTATTAGCATAAAATATAGTAATAAGTTACGGGAAAGCAAAAATAATAGTAGATATCTGCAGAAGGACGGAGACAAGTTTTTTTCAGTTCACGGAGGGTTCGTTCGAGCATATTGTCTCGCCCGCTCCTCCTGAGTTGCTCGCAAACTTTCCAGTTCATCCCGAATACGGTCAGATTCACGATTGATCCTTTCGAGATCCCTGGCTTGATGAGCCGTGTTCAATGCGGCACCTGAAAGCCAAAACAAAGAATCACTTGGTTGGTATTCAGATCGAACTAGTTGCGTCATGACCGAAATCACCATTACTAAACAATCAATAAAGTAGCATCAGTGTTGATGCTGTCGTTTTAATGTTCTATACTCATGAAGCTCAGTTAAAAAATCTTCGAGGTCAAAACAAAAGACGGGTGAATAGGAAGGAGCCTGTTGCTAACCCAGTACAGTAGTTCTGAATTGTCCATATGCAAAAGCGCTCAGGTCGGACAGTGTGGATAGTTTAAAACCCATTGTGCCAATTCAAGACGCTTCCTAACCAAATAAATTCCACGTGATTCGAAGGTAGGTACGTTGAGTTTTGCTGATGGTCGTGCTTTAATGGCACATTACAGTGTCAAACAGCATGGCATTTTTGGCTTAAATATATATATTTCTAAAACGCTTGCTTTTTGTCCACCTGTTCCCGAAGGGCACGAAAACTTGCCAAACACAGAGGTAAATAGCAGTGGGATAGCGTGTAATTCGGAAACATCCTAATCACTAACCAAACGATCGACAGGGTTGGTTGAACTCCAGCAAACCGCAGGCTAGCATCGCAATGGGAAGACTTTAAGTGCTTGAAACAATCAGCATCGGCAAGTGGTCACAAAGATTGTGTACAGCACTGTCACCTTGTCTGTACTCTACCAAGACCGAGAGACAAAGATGGTATAGCAGCCCTATATTGGAATCCTCGATCAATTCCATCTTCAAGGTCTGCGGAGGACCGGATACCGAAATTCAAGTTCTTCGAAAGACAAAAATATGCGGACTCGATAGCACCTTGATTTCCAGGCGGCTGCGCTGGTTTGGTCCCGTGGAACGAATGCCATTGGATGGCATTCCCAAACAAGGGCTTATGGGCGAATTGGCTGTAAGGCCGAAAAACCAAACAACAGCATAGACAAACTTAAGTCGAATTTAAAAAACGGTAATTTTGATTTTGGATCGTGGGAAACTCTGGTGCTAGGGCCGAATTAGCAAGCGAAAGGTCGTACGTGCAGCTATGGTGGATTTCCGGACATGGCGTGTCTTGCTACTCCAAAACAAACGATGTTTAAAAAAGATTTCTTCCTGTCATGGAAGCCAATCCATGCTGAAAAGCCGAGAAGCATAGTACAGTTGTGTCATCCTTGTTGGGAATCAAAAGTGGCCATAGTCCTGGGGGCATTTCGACCCCACAGGTATTAGAGACTGGGGGTGAGCCTTCTAGAATCATAGTGATGACGAAGTTGAAGAGGAACTGTGAAAGAGGACAGCTTTACTTGATACCAGTGGATTTAGTGAACTCAGACGAGAGCTTACTGCATACCTCCACACGTCCACAGCGCCTTAAGGAGAGTAAAGAGTTTATGGGGGATACCTTTGTTCCATAGGCATTGCCATATTACCCGATGGTCCACAGCAGCTTTCAAGTCTGGAAAGACTGTCACTCTTGGTTTCTGGAAGCAGTGTCGCTCTTGCAGAATCTGTGGGAGGGTGAGAGTGTGATTGATGCATCTTGCAGGGCGGAACCCAGCTCGATTTTCACGGATCTGCCTTCCTCTCCTTCTTCAGTTAACCTTCGAAGGATGAAACCAGAGGAAAACTTTGATGCTACATCTATCAGGTTAATACTACGGTGGCCTTCATAGTGTTTGCGCACCCCTTTTGAGGACAGGAATAACCGTCAACGTGTCCCCTTCTGCAGGCGTTTACTCTCTCCTCCATATCGCACTAATTATTATTATCAGATGTGTCATCAGGGATTCTCCCCCTTCATTGAAGAGAGCTGGATATAGACCATCCGGTTCAGGTGCCTTCTCACGTTTCAGCACACATGCTTTGTAATTCATTTCCTATTCTGACGGGCGATTGAGGTTTACATCCCATTCGCCGTATGAGCTGTCTCCAAGGGCTGCTGGAGACCAGGTAAACTCCTCTTCGAAGTGTTCGGTCTATCTTTTCAGGGCGTTTTTGCGAGTGAATTAATAAGCCGTCTTTTTAACCTATCCTTGCACTGAGCTGTTTTCCTCTGGCCAATCGTATCAACTGGTACAGGGCGCGGCTGTTCCCCGTCTTACAAGCCTTCTCCATCTCCTGAGCTTTCGATGCTCACCAAAGCTGTCGGTCCTCCCTTGCGCTCTTCACTATGTGGCGTTTGAGGGACTTGCGTGCGCCGTCGTAGTCATCGCCTGGTAGTATGGAATTATTAGCATCAGTAAGGACAAGCGACCTCGACGATATCTAGTGATCATTTGATCGTATCGGAGAAGTTGGATAGACAGCACTAAACGCCTATAGCATAGCTTCTTTTCATATTTCGTCACGCTTCATCCATCTGCTCGCTACCAGTACACTGTACTGTAGAGGGTAGTTGAACTAGCTCAGATCTACACTGTTGAGCTATGGTACTTCTTAGAAGACAGCGGATTGGCGTGTTTCTGGCTAACTTGCGAATGCCTGAAGGAGAGCGAACTGTCAGACATGCAAGCACCATGGTGTGATCTGAATCAAGTTGTGTGCCCCGGAAGTAACGGCAGTCTTGAATTGTGGTTCTCCACCAGTGGCTGATGGCCACGTGATCCAATCGGGTCCACCGTTGACTTGCACTTTGTGGCCGTCAGGTTACACGATTCGAACGTTTATGCTGAAAGTTTGTAAGATCCAGGAAAAGCGGATGATAAGCACACAACTAAGGAAGCCGCTCTCCGTTGTCTGCGCGACGAGCATCGACTACGAATCGACCGCGCAGATCTGATTTCAAGCACCTCAGACGACCGACCTGGGCATTCATATCGCCCGCAATGTCACAATGTCAGTGCTTCTTTCTTGACGAATGAGCTTGGATTGCTCTCAACAGAAAGTATCTTTCTCAGTGTTAGAACTGCATTCCCTTGGGTCATATGCAGATACTACAAAGAGGCACTGTTTT
The DNA here is from genome assembly GCA_004794785.1 of Opisthorchis felineus. Classification (NCBI taxonomy): domain Eukaryota; kingdom Metazoa; phylum Platyhelminthes; class Trematoda; order Opisthorchiida; family Opisthorchiidae; genus Opisthorchis; species Opisthorchis felineus. Next base: position 337,235 of record SJOL01009700.1, on the reverse strand, counting down.
TTATGTCGAGAGGCATTGAGCTTGATTGAACTGGATAACCGAACGGTGCAAAGATGACTGTTCATTGGGATCCACTCCAGCAGAGCGCGTTCAGCTCTGGGGCTGAGTGCAAATTCTACGAGTCACTGCTTCTGGATCACCGGACACACGGAGTGAATTGTTCGTTCTTGGCGTGTTGAGATTCATGACCACGTTTTGGTCTTGTATGCGTTCATCAGTTTTAAGGGAGCAGAAGGTCTCAGTGAGCAATATCTGTTTGCCAACTTGACATAGAGTAAGGAAATAAAAGCTCCTCTGTAGAAAGGATCTCGTGGATTTCGCAAGCTGTTATTTTGTCTATTGTTAATGGGTAACGGGGTGCATAAAGACCATCGGTCAGATAACTGACAAACAAATGATCCAGAAACGTTTGCTTGTGTGGTGGGAAGGGGTTGAAGAGTGACATCAGTGGACAAAGAAGATGCAGGGTTTTGTTCGGGGACGCTGACTCTAAAAGCCTGACCAGTGAGAAAGAGCATTCCGGCCCTTCCGTTCACATGATCAGTCACCTCAAATCCCAATCAATGTTCCCGTCAACTACCCTGTAGATTTTCAGACCACTAGAATGTTTAACCAGTTTATATTGGTCTTCCTTGATGGGTCACTGAGAGCAACTAAGTCAGTAGGAAAACTTTTCAGCACTTTGACAAAAGGAGTTGTGAAGCTTTTGGATCTGTCACTTCGAGCCCTGTCAAGAAGGATTCAAACGTTTTAGGCCCACAGGCGAAGTTGATATGTCTTCACCGTCCCTTGTTTGGGATTGCTCACTGGTGCAATTTTCAAATCCTCAATAGCTTACGACTGTTCCTGGTCCTTTGGCTCAACTGCCCACTCTATTTCTGAGGCAGCTTTACCTAGGCTAACGATTCCAGAGTCGGACACACTGTGAAGTGGACTGGCCTTGTCCAGGGACGCATGGAGTGGGAGATAATCGTCTCAGTCCGATTGCTGCTGTATACACCAGGTGAGTTTTGATCCCCCGGACCTCTGGTTTGTAAAGGCATTTTGATCGGCTGTCGTTATCAACTGCTGAGCAATCGGAATGCGTGGCTTTATGGCCGACATTCTCTAAGTCATCTTTATTTCTAGAGAAGGCAACATCGATGCTGTCATTTGTATGGAAATACTGGACACCTGGAGAGAACACTTTATTATCCCTACCTAAAGCTGCGACCTTGATGTGGTGTTCAGTTGGGAGTGCTGAAATGATCATGACGGCTACACTAGATACAACTCCGTTCCACAAGGTGCAACCGGACCCCGGAAACAACGTGTGAGCGGAACTATCAAGGATCAGAATGGAGTGATCATCGTGAATAAAGAAGAACGCCTCGACCGTTGGACCGAATATTTGGAACGACAGTTATCATGGCCACCAGATGCCACTCATCTGGACCCCACAGTTAACGTAGAACCCAGGAAGGTGAATGTGGAACACCCTACAGCCTCGAGGTTTATAGCTGCATATGTTCTCTAAAGTATCAGCGAGCCTCTGGTCCGGATGGCCTCCCACCCTCATTGCTCAAAGACGGGAGTGAAATCCTCAGTCAGCACTAGTCTGATCTGTTTGCCTGCATTTGGGGAAAGGAGACTGTCCCAGACAACTGGGGGTAGTCGGTGATAGTGTCCATTTTCAAAAAAAGGGGTTCGTAGTGAGTGTGGTAACCACGGAGGGATCAGCTTAACCGCCGTTGTAACGAGACTGCTGGCGCCACTTTTGCTTCTTCGCCTTATGGTGGCTCGTGAAACACTGACTCGAGAGCAGCAAGCGGGGTTCCGGCCTGCTAGGGGCTGCGCTGACCATATTTCCATACTCCGTTAGGTGCTAGAACAATGTCATACGTACAAACGACCCACAATTCTAGTATTCCTGGATTTCCAAGGCCCATTCGACTCGGTTGACCGGTCTGTTCTCCTTGAAACGCTTGCCCATTAAGGAATGCCACGGAAGTTTGTGAACACAATGAGTTCTTTGTATTCTCGGACTTCCGGACGTGTGAGAGTAAACAGAGAGCTCTCCAAATGCTGCCGTACACAAAGCGGTGTCCGTCAGGGGTGCCCACTCTCTCCATTCTTATTTAATTTCGTGATCGATGAAATAATGAGACGGACGCTGGGAGGTCTTCAAAAGCCCGGTGTTCAAATAGCAGCTAACGAAAACCTTGTCCATCTGGAATATGCAGACGAGGTCGTTGTGGTCTTCGAAGAGAAGGCGCAGGTGTTTTTGGATGAACTGACCAAAAACATCCCATTCTTAGGCATATAGTTTGCACCCACAAAATGCAACGTCATGCTCATGGACATGCAGTCACTGAACACACTACTTACAATCCAGGGAGAGGCACTGGAAGTTGTGGGGTCTTGGAAGTTGTATTAGTTCTGATAGTAGTGTGACAGATGAGGTTGATGCACGAATCTCCAAGGCCCGGGTCGCGTTTGCAAATTTGAGACGCTTATGGCGTCAAAGCGGTATATCCCTGAATCCCTGTGTGTATCACGCTACAGCACAGGCTGTTTTGTTGTATGGCTGTGAGACCTGGCCTGTTCGAGCAGCGGAACTGAGACGTCTTCAGGTGGTTGACAATCGTTGTCTCAGGACCACAGCTCGTGTGGGTTGGTGTCGGCGAATCCGTAACGAGGCAGTCAGAAGGCCAGTTTTCGGTTGTGCGATGGGACTCCCATTAAAGAATGTGTCCAGCACCAGGAGCTGCGTTGGTTAGGCTATGTATTACGTATGCCAAGCCATCGTTTGCCGAAGGGAGTGCTGTTTTTCGTGCCCAATTCAGAGAGGCGGAAGCAGAGAGGTGGCCAGCCCTTGACCTAGCAGACGGGTATGGAGATTACGAACCGTTTGGGTGCTGTCGGTGCTACTCGCCTTCCAGGATGGGGACCGCGTGATCCCCACTGCGCCTGGTTGGAGGCGCTGCAAGATATGGCTGCCAACCGATGTCAGTGACGTTCTTGTTGTCAGTTTCTATCCAGATTGCCTGAATGATTGTCTGGAAGTGTAGGCACCTCGGAACGATTGTAGTAAACTAGCAGTAAGTCCCTTCTCCGCCCACTTTTATCCTTTTCTTCACAGTAGGGCTGTCAAATAAATCATGCTGGTACGGCAGCGAAGCATCAGTGTTGAACAATGACGTCATGCTGTCGATGATGATGATGATATCAAGAGTAATGTTGCGTAGTTAGTTAGTATGGGTAAAGGAGAGGAACAGTGAACTTGATACAGCTACCATTAGGATTCATCGGTGGTATATATCCGTTACAGTTAGGGGTCGAATTCCGGTCATCTGACTGCACCACTGTGAACTCGTGCGTCAGCAAGCATTTTAAGCGAGGTAGTTGATTGTCGCGCCACTTGTCGACAACAGCCAAGCAAAAGCAGATTAGTGAGCCTACGATGGTGTATCATAAGTGCTGCGCTAAAAAAATGGATATCCCTATCCGTGATCTGCAACGTATCCCGCGATGAGATTGGCTGTTCCACCAGGCCCGTCACAGATGTTTCATAGGACATAGAACGGTTGTTTTTATTGATACCTGGCAGAGGCAGGCTCCTCACCTCCCTTAGAGAAAGGGGTGTGAAGAGAAAACTTTGCCAACTTTCCGAACACGCCATTTTGATGCGGATTTCATGCCAGTGGTATAGCTGACTCACCAGGTGCAGAATAGTACGGGATATCCCAATAGCGACGATCAAATTCATTTACACGCGAATGCGACCCCCATAGACGTCGAGCAGCATCTACTTTGAGCGCCTCGCCCAACGTACGGTCCAGGGAAACACACAGAGCAGGATTGCATCCTCCGGTGTACTCGTAAGCTGCGCGGAGGGCTCTGCGCAAAAAAAAAATATTAAAAAAACGCACACTAAAACTGGGATTCACGAAGATAAATGAGCAAAATTTAATGCATCTTAATGGTGGAATATGTGCGCACACAGCTGGAAACCATGTGTAAGTTGTGCGGTGGCATCAGCCGAAACGGTTTTGTTAAACATACGACGCTAAGCTGTATCAAATAAGTCAAGGACACTCCTGAATACCTCGTTGATCGACCACTGAAAGTTTTGTAACTTCGTAGTTGTTGGTAAATGAGATGCCATTTTCTTGAAGTTGTCTTTGCAGATCCCAGGATAGTCTGTATATTGCTGATGTAGGTCCATTCAACCGCTCAGGCTAGATTTTCTACGATAATCGTACAGTTTGTGATGGGTCATTGTTCAAGGGGATAAGTGGTACTTCATAACTATGGGGTACCTGCGTCCAAACTTAAACACTGCTTCATAGTGCTCAACCCATCAGGAGACCTAGTTCAAGCGGGCTCAGTATGACCAACCTTCCCCGGAGAACTCAGCTCTGAATGTTATTTACAACAATCATAAGCCGGTTGATGACGATGTTCGCTACATCTTCGGCGGATTGGTATATTTACATTGGTTGGAGGTGATTTCAATTTCTTACGGCCTAGTATAGAATGGGGTATCAGGACTGAGCAAACATTCGTTCATTCGGGATGTCCACTCGCTCTACAGTCAATCAACGGTACATGTAGCCCGAAGAAGCAATAACAACCACAGACGATATCTTATTTGCCAGTCTCATAGTTGTTTTCCATACGAAAGAAACCCAGAGAAATAGTAAGGAGACGCGACTGAATGTCTCATATCTGCTTAGGATCAAGACCGTTCCAACTAAGGAAGATATTTTACAAGACTCTGGAAGAGACGTGTTAATTTTGCATAATTAGCCAATCACACCAGTTCAAACCAATAGCTGGGTATCTCGACTAAGTAAGCGGCTGGCCGATCGTGCGATTCACACAAGACTCACTAATAACTCTTAGATACGGCAAGTGTTAGCCCAACAGTCAGAGGTTTGGCGAATCAGTGTCGATTCCAAATACAAACATATAATGTGGGCTTGCGACTACAAAGAACGACAAAGAACGACTTAGGCAAATGAAGGAATGCGAATTCGAGTTCCACCCGCGCCCGTCATTTTACATGCGTTGTCTAAATTAATTCGTGTTCAAAATTATCCAAATCTCCGTACCTAACGAGGTCTGTAGCACAGACACAACTCGCCACAACTGTTGGAAACCCAGGCATTCGGAAAAATGGCACCAATTTCAGTTATACTAGCGACAAGTTCAACTGTATTCCACACTCACCGTAGTTCAATGACGACTTCACCGTCAGCCGGATAATAATGTCTATAGAATTCGCTGCGAAAAATATTTTTATACGAAAAACACAATACTGTAACCGAAGGAACGCTTCCTGGAATCTGCGCCTCTCTATCAAGTCTCTGCAAACGGCGATTGAGTCTGTGGGCCCGTTTTCATCCACAATTCGACTGCTAAGTCATTTGAATGACAAGTCAGATACAACCCACCTTTTATGCGAGGTTCCCTCAATCTTTTCGGGCCAGAGTGGGGCAGTTGGCCGAATCGATGACCACGATGACCTATCTGAGGAGAAAAGTGTTAGTAAATCACGACTCACTGCAACATGATGGGCTGTGACACCGACGATGACCGTAAGGATGATCACAATCGGTATGAATTAAAGAATGGTGACCTGTTGTGCATCCGTGATGACATTCGTAGTCACAACAACGCGGTGGGGATGGAGCACAACATATCACTGGTCTTTCGCGACGATACTTTTCAACCAAAAATTTCAACCGATTCAACTCGATTTCTAAAGCTAATTTTCCGAAGATGAACCGACAGAAGTAGGGAGCGAGTTACCTTGCTTGACATCGTCCATCAGAAATAGCAAGATGTTCACTTTAAGACAGGGATGTTGGATTGTTGTATTTCAAGTACATAATCGCACCATTAGTGGAAGGCTGTCAAGAAAGACAAGACATCTGTCAACGAATATTGCTACGGGGAAGAAAGTGGAAGAAGAAAAAACGTTACCGGGCAGTGCTACAAACAGTTTGTCTGATTTCCGTCGATGCAAAATCACTCGGAATGTTACCTAGGACTAACTACAGTGATGCAGTAGCGCTCAACACTAAAGCTATTGAGCTAAATCGTGCAACAGTAGGTTATATAATAGGGACCAATGCAGAACAACCTATGTTCGCTATGTGCTGAATGTTACAAGCGAACGGCCAGGGAGCATCAGAGGCCTAAAAGGGTTGTTCCATGGCGATATCGAGAACAGAGTTGGAGGGAATACGGGAGGGGGATCGCATCGCCTGGCATCACTCGATGTGGCGAATTCGGGCAAAAGCCCACTGTAGACCTACCCTCAGCCACCTAACACAAAATTCCCAAGAGGTTTCAAGGAGCTACTTACAAGTGGCAACCAAGCAAGGATAGCCAAGATACCCAAACCGTCGTTGAGACAGTGTTCAGTAGATAGCTAATAGCAGATTTGAAGAATTCTTGGAACTAATGCATTGCTTTCTAGGAAAAAGTCACTGTGAAGTAATCGATAATCGGAGAGATGGACTGGGAGTTCGACGGTCAAAACGGTAGTTCTGTTACACGTATGAAGGCAGGGGGTACTTCCGCAACAAAACGCGCCAGTTTTCATCAAGAGAGACAATTCAGGGACGGAATTGCAACAGCAAAGGCATGTACTGAGCGATGTATACATCGTGTCCACAGCTGTAGAGAGGGTTCTATTGTCCGTGGATGACCAAACCGTCCGGGTGTTAAGACGAAATTTATCCACGATTCCTGAAGTGTCCAACAAAGCAGATTCTTGAAACACTTTCCAAACTGTGGGAAAAATCCTTAGACGATGGTCAGTTGATGATGCTCTAATCCACTAAGCTGCAACAGCAGAGTTCCAAAAAATCGGCCCCAGTAATCGAATCCCCTGTCGCTGGTAATGGCTTTCATATTTCGCTGCCAAGTCATTGTTTGACCTTCCCTGGCTCGTTCCCACCCTTCGCGTGGTTGTGCGAAAGGAGCCCTTTGAGAAAGTCGGTCGACTGGCATACGGAGCACGTGGCCAAGCAAGCGCAACCTGTGGAGAGTGATCAGTTCATCTATCGCGGGCGAGTTAGTTCTTCCTAAAAACCATTTGACGTACTTCAGCATTGCTGACCCGGTGTTCCCAGCAGACCCAGGCACTGCTCCGAAGACATCGATGGTCAAACACTGAAAGCCTTTTGACGTCCTCCGCGTGCAGCGGCCAGGTTTCTGATCCGTATAGTAATATGGAGCGCACCGCAGGATTGTAAACTCAACCCTTGGCGGATAAGCTGATGTCACGCTTACGCCACAGGTGATGCAGGTTCACAAAAGCTGTTCTGGCCTTCCCAATCCGGATGGAAATGTCATCTTTCGCGAGACCACCGGGGCTGATACAGCTGCCCAGGTAGACAAACTTGCCTACTACCTCAATCGGCTCATCCACAAGTATGAGGTTAGGGTTCAAACCCACTCAGTCTTGGAGTAGCACTTTACACTTTGAAGGTGTGAAGCGCATGCCAAACAGCGAGGCAGAATTATCCAGATTATTTAACATTGTTTGCATTAACACGGCGCCAGATCCAAGAACAGCTATGTCTTCTGTGTACCCGATATCTGTGAACGAACGCCACGGGAGTATTTCGACCCCACAGAAATTAGAGACTGATAGTGAGTCTTCCATAATCGTATCAATGACGAATTTGAGCAGGAAAGTTGAAAGAGGACAACCTTGCCTGATACAACTTGATGTGGTGAACTCAGGAGAGAGCTTCCCGTAGACTTTCGCGCGTCCGCGGGAGCTGGTGTACAGCACCTTAAGGAGGGTGAAGAACTTATGGGGGACACCTTTGCTCCACAGATACTACCATAGTGGCTGACGGTGCACTGAGTCAAAGGCAGCCTTCAAGTCAAGGAAGAGAACTATTGTTCGTATGAAGGAGATTACGAAACATTTGGGTGCTGTCGGTGCCACTCGCCTTCCAGGATGGGGACCGCATGATCCCCACTGCGCCTGGTTGGAGATGCTTTAAGATATGGCTACCAACCGATGTCATTGGCGTTCTTGTTGTCAGTTTCTATCCAGATTGCCTAAATGAGTGTCTGGAGGTGTAGGCACCTCGTAGTGATTGTAGTAAGCTAGCACTAAGTCCCTTCCTCGTCCGCCTTTATTCTTTTCTTCACAATAAGGCTTTCAAATAAATCATGACTGTACGGCAGTGAAGCATCGGTGTTGAACACTAGTGTCATGCTATCGATGATGATGATTGTTCTTTGCTGGAAGCAGTGTCGCTGTTTCAGAATCTGTAGGAGGGTGAAAATGTGATTGATGCATCTTCTTGCAGGACGGAACGTAGGTGGGTTTTCACGGATCTGTCTCTCTTTGTGTTCAGTCAACCTTCGAAGGATATGACCACAGAGCACTTTCGATGCCACAGCTACCAGGTTGATCGCACGGTGGTTTTTGCAACGCGCCGTGTACCATTTTCGAAGACAGGAATAGCTGTCGAAATATGCCATTCTGTAGGCACTTTCTCTTCACTCCATATGGCACCAATAGGCTTTGTTAGATAGGCCACCAGGGATTCTCTGCCTTCTTTGAAGAGGGCTGGATACAGACCGTCCGGTCCTGGTGCTTTCTCACGTTTCACTACGGATACTTCCTACTTTATTTCTTCTTCGGATGGGCGATTAAGATTTACAATCCATTCGCCTATAGGCGCTACCTCCAGAGGTTGTGTTATAGTAGGTCAGCTTCCAGTAGGCGATTTTGCGAGTGAATTAACAAGCCGTCTTTTTCACCTACCGTTTCACTAGACATCATTCCTATAGCCACTCTATCGTATTAATTGGCATATGCCACGGCTGTTTCCGGTGGCAAAAGCTTTTTCCATCTACTGAGCTTTCGATGTCCACAAAAGCTCTCGATCCCCCCTTAGGCTCATCACTATTTGGCGTTTGAGGGACTTTAGTGCGTCGTCGTAGTCGTTGTCTGGTGGTATGGAGTTCTTAGCATCAATAAGGAATAGCGATCTCGACGATCTCTAGTGGCCGGAGAAGTCGGACAGACAGCACTGAACGCCGCTAGCATAGATCCTTTCACATGTTGCCATGCTTCATCTATCTACTCTCTGTCAGTCCCCTGTCGGCTTACTGTAGAGAGTGGTTGAGCTAGCTCGGATTGATACTGCTGACCTATGGTAGTTCTCCGAGGATGGTGGATGGGCACGTTTCTGCTAACTTGCGAGGACCTGAAGGGACGCGATGTTTCATACGGGATCGCATCGTACAATGACCAGAATCAAGTCGTGCGCTCCAGAAAGAACGGCAGTCTTAAATCGACCGGATCAACCACCCAGCACTGTTTCCAAGGAGCATAGACGACCGACTCGGGCATTCATATAGCCCGTAAGGATCACAACGTCCGTGTTTCTTGCTTGAAGAATGAGCACGGATAACTCAGTAAGGTATCCTTCTCACCGTCATAACTGCAGTCCGTTGGGGCATTTAACGAAACTACAAACAAGAAACGAGCATATGGGAGGCATGGAGCTTGATGAAGCTGGATAACCGGACGGTGCAAAGATAAGTGTTCATCGGAATCCAATCGGGAAAAGTGCGTTCAGCTCTGGGGCTGAGTGCGAATCCCACGCCATGTATTCCACGAGTCCATGCTTCGGGATCACCGGACACACGAAGAGCGAAATCTGAAAGAGTTCAGTTCGCTCTTTGCGTTTCGAGATGCATGACCATGACAGGGTTTTCTATGTCTGTTTCAGAGGCACAGTATAAATCAATTTTAAGGGAGTATAAGGTCTCGGCGAGCATTGCGTTTGCCAATTAGACATAAAGTACAGACGTTGAAGGCTCCCATATATAAAGAACCTCACGCATTTAGCAAAGTGTTATTTTGTTCGTGGTTAATAGGCGGCCGGGTACGTAAGGCACATCGGTCAGATAAATGACAACCCTATGACCGAGCAACGTTTGTCTGTGTGGTGGCAAGAGATTGGAGAGGGACATTGGTGGACAAAGAACTGTGCGGGCAAATGATACTTTCAGGTTGTCCAGGCCAAGGAAGGCGGTTTGTTTGAGGTACCCCACCTTGAGCCTTTGACTTAAAAGTGTGACCCGCGAGGCAGCGGACAGTAGGGTTTCTTTTAGGATCCTGTCCACAGCCGATGAATGAATAGTCGGAATTGCTCGGCTGCAGGGAGCTGGCCTCACCCGAGGGCGCATGGAGTACGGCATTACTGTTTCACTCCTCATGCGGCTGCGCACAGCAGGTGCTTTTCAAGCAGCACCAGACTCCTTGGTTTTAAAAGTATTTCGGACTTATTGTATAACGCACTGGCGGTCCCGATCCCGTTGGGCGATCGAAGTGTGGTTTTTAAGGCCGACCTGTTTTAAACCGTCCTTCCTAGGGGGAAAGCAGTATGGGTGCTTCCATGAGTATGGACATAGTAGTCCCCCCGGGGAAAACGCCTTACTGGCTCCACACTCCTACCACACAGGACAGTACGTCTTTACCTCCAGACTGCCTGCCAATACGATTTCTCGCAATACCGGAAACTCGCTGTTCTTCGTCAGGCTGGTCACCGTTGGCCTTCCTGGTATGGCTGAGCCTTGGGGAACTGAGTTTCAGCCAATATATCCCGCAGGGTCATTGCAGCACTGAAGCCCGATCACGAAGACACAGTGACAGCTTTAGGTCAGGAAAAATATGTACGTACGTATGTATGTGTGTATGTGTACGTATGTGTGCACGAAGAGATGAAGAACAACAGACACAAACAACGAATGAAATGAGTCTTCAGCTACAAAAACCGACAAGTGCGTCAACCAGATGAGCTACCCCCGTTTACCGGTGGGAACAACCGCGCAGCAGATCTTCGGACAAAGTCGTTGAATGCTTTGCGTCAGAGATGTCATGCTGTCGATGATGATGTTTTGCGTTAGCATCCAGTGTTCCAGTGTTCAGTCGCCTGTTCAGACTTTACGAACAACCGACACCCCGATTTCCAAGCAACTCGAGGTGCTGGATCTTCTTCAGCACATGCATATCCGTAAAATGGGATCTATTCGCTGATCCGGTGCTGGCTTCGCCCATGGCACTGGTGTTCACCGTGTCACTACAAAGGGGAATTGTTCCGGATGACTGGAAATCAACTGTTGTCAAATCTGTATACAATGGGAATGAGAAACAATCATGGAAGATATCGACTGGTAGACCACACCTCTGTTGTGAGCAACCTGATGGAAGAATGAAGTCAGAGGATAATGTTGCAACATACCAAACAAAATCAGATCCCCGCGGAAGACTAAACATGACCCCATGAGCTCTGGATCATTTATCACCAACCTCGTGACAGCTGTGGCACACCTGGAATGTCCAATTCCGGTACAGCAGCGGGGCACTAGTGTTTTCATCTGGTGTTGCTGTCAATGATGATGATGGAAATGTCCAGTAGATGCGAAAACTCAGCAAGGCACTTGATCGGGTCAAACAAGGAAAACTGATCAAAACGCCCGGGAAATACACCTTCCTACCGGATCTTGTAAACTCGATCAACAACTTAGTGAAATATCGAGGCTTTCATGCGGGAGAAGTGCACTCTCCATCGATAGATCAGATGGTCACATTTCACATGTTACCCTGTCAGGCTATGTGCTTCCTATATCACAGAACCATTTGTCTCGTAGAGCCCTCCTCATCCGGGGACGACCCAGGGGTTGTCAGTCCATTACTTGGCAACGAAGCGGGGAAGTCTTTACAAGTCAACTCAGTAGCGTTGGTAACTGCCGTCTCCCCGGATGGGGCCCCCGGGACGGGGCAAGCCAGTGGTTAGTGACGCTGAGAGATGCAACAAAGCTATCGCCTTCACTGCGTAGCTCTCACTTCATGCCATACTGGACAGATAGATCCGTGTGACGTCAGTGACGGATTGGGCCACCATCTCTAACGCGCAGTTCTCACTCCCTCAATCTCCTTATACTCGGTGAACGGAACTGTAGCGGCTGGGACCACCGCGTTTTGGTGCAGTCTGTGGGCTGAAAAGCCTGAACTGATCCTGATGTTATGGCGCCTGGTATCTATGCCGTAGGACTTGCACTCAGCTCCAGGGGCGGAAGCGTATTATTGGATGGGAATCCCGTAACCGGTCACCTTTGCGCTGCACAGTTATCCGGTCCAACTGTCAATGGACATCAATTCAGTAGGCGACGCCTATTTGTTGTATCAGAATGCGTCCCGACAGACATCTGTGCTGAAGCTGAAATAGATGTTTTACCGAGGTCTGCCATGGCTGCTTCAGTCAGCAAGAATGGCTATTATCAACCTAGCAGGTGATATGAACGCCCAAATTGTACGACTAAGACGGCGCAGTTAGACGTAAGCTCCGGAGTCGACGCTCACAGCACAGATAATGAGGAGCGATATCTTCAGCTGTGTGCCGAATATAGTCTGTTCCGAAATTCCAGCACAAGCACTCAAGCGAGTTGCTCGAAGACCACCGACCGCAAGCCAGTTATGCACTAAGTTAGACAGTTTGGCCGTCAGTTACTGATGGGGAGCCTTGATTGCGAGTTGCCATTCCTGCCGGGTGTGCAACTTGGTCTCTGCATGCAGAGGATGTACAAACAATATCGGTCTTCGACCACTGATGCTTCGGAGCATTGGTAAGATCTAGCGGGAACAACAAATAAGTAGCGATGAGGTAGGCTAGATGGCACTGCACATTCTTTGGCTTTCTCGACGAGGTTCAGGCACCCAAACATCACAAATAGGAAGACTATTGACAACGCCAACAGGAGATTAGACAGGCTCCCGATCATTTGGTCCAGGAACTGAGATCTTTAGCCAGGGATTGTGATTTCTAAGCCTTTACAGTGGAAACGTCGAAATACTACTTTACAAGATGATTATACTGATGGTGCACCGTCTTTCAAAAACGGCTACCATAGGACGAAATATGTTCTACTTCCAAATAGCATAGGAAATTCCCATACCCCCAGGCTTGCTCAATAGCATCAAAGTCATGCTAACACTAAGCTTTCCCGTACATCATCTGGCCGATTGCAAGGGAATCTTCTGGTCCTCCCTTTGAATCTTTTCATCTAATTGCTCTCTTTGTGAGTTTGCCGGATATCCCCATTCCAAACATCTGGCACGCGAAGACATTCGCAATTTGTATGGAAGAGACGGCTTCAGATAGTTTTCATGTCTTCACCTCGAAGCGGAGTCATCCTGCAAACAACCCCGTCCGTTACGCTGTCAGTGCGGCGGTTCGTTTTCTCTTGCGAATACCATGAATGGAATCCGAATCCAGGCTCACTTGGACACACAAATCTCATGAGGCTACACTGCTTCATCAGTAGTACATGGCAACAAATGGAAAATGACCAGATCGAAAACAACCCTAGCAGCACACGCAGTCCAAAACCCGAAGTTTCCGGTTAGTTGGTGGTTATATAACCGTCTAGTAACCACCTATTATAGTTAACTGGTGGTTATTTGCACAATAAGAACCGCCCTATAACCATGTTTTGTGGTTATCTGGAGGTTAAATAACCGACTGATACCCTTAAATGACCGTGGTTCCCGGTTATTGGACGGTTATATAACCGTCATTAAACCGCATGTCGATGTTCAATAATGGTGAAATAACCACCATAGAACAGTACTTCGCTGTTATTAGACTTATTTAATCACGTTATGACGTCTTTTCACCGTATAAGTAACCACGAAATAACCGCATTTTACGGCTACAGCGACGTTGAATAATGGTGCCCTAATTAAGGCACGTTAACGTTAACGTAGTTCTTCCAAACTCGGCTATCTGACTGTTATTTAACTACTTATTTACCGAGTTTTACGGTTAAATAACCGTGAAGATCAGTTTTCTGGTAGTAACTACCCGAATTTTCCCCTCGCCTGTTGGGTAATTTGGCGGCTATAACTTTAGTTTATTACAAATTTTGTATGTAGTTCAACTTGTGGTCATCGGTCGTCACCTGCGGACCACTGAACAAGCCGATGACTCAAGCGAGGAAACACAATTCCGATAGGTCGTGTGTGCCCGATCCCCCAACCAAAAATATACTGCGCATCCTGGTTGCGTTTCGAGGCACACTTCATTCCTGTTCATCCATTCATTCTTACATGAAATGCATGACAAGTGTGTCAGAGCCGATACCTTCCGAAGTGAGTTAATATCACGCTTTCATTGCTTTTTTAAATATTAGAAGAAATGTCGGATCGTTTGGAAAGGCTGGATGAACGGCTGATATATGTGGAGCAATGCCTCAGTTCGGGTGCGTCCGCACAAAAAGCACGGAAGGGCGGCCTGGAAGAGATCCACAGAATGACGAAAATGATAGATTTGGATGCTTTCCTGATCAGATTGTTGGACGCGGTATTCCACGAACAGTCAGTGAGTACTTTCACCCCGGTCAGCACTTTATTAATAAAGATTATTTCTCTTTCAAGACCGATCTGCACTGACCCACGTCTGTCAGTTAGGAACATGCTGCGTGCTCTTTTCGCCTCTGAGTTCGCAGATAAACTAACTTGGCTAAAGGGCGAAGACAAAAGGCCTATCTCAAGCACAGAATTACCAAGACTGATAAAGGGCGAGGTAACTGTTTTACATTGACATTTGACACTTTAGATGCAATTTACTCTGTGGACACACACTCGAGTGTCGCAGTGGATTTCATTGAGAAATCAACTGTCTTGATTCAAGGGAGCCTTTGATCAAATCCCCGGGAACCGGAAGCTGTGACGCGAGAGGGCCGCCTCGCGACGGATCAACAAAAATCTACGATTATATTGTAATATATTATTAGTACATTTGTATTTTTGCACTTATCTCGTTATCCTTTGACCATGCAGCATGCTGTCGTAAGCACGATGCGGTCAGTAATTAGGTACGGCGTTCGGTTATAATACATATGCCATGAGGTTAGGTGGCCAGACCGAGTACTCTGGGACGCAGTCAGTTAGCCGGCAAATATGCCTCAACAAATTTGTGGCTGCAACCGTTAGCCCCGTCCGACTGCAAGGAGTTTTGAAGACTTTTGAGAAAAGCCAAGAAAAGGTTGCGCTGAAATTTTTTTGGGTTGCCACCTTTGACCGACTGTAGCCATCGGTGGCAAGCGCAACGTGCCACCCCTATTTGCCACCCTTGGCCAGTGATGACCACCGGTGGCGCCACCGGCGGCGTGTTTACTGGGGTTGGTGTGCGGTCATGTAACTGCTCCCAAACGTTTTCTACGGCTAACAACCGCAACATGACTGTAACGCTACGACCTACATTGGTAACTGTTAGGCGGAATTCCACACGGATCCCGCTTTACCGCTCGCAGTCAGGTGCCGCTATGGCCGAGAAGCCTATTCCGCGCAAGATTGGCCAAAGTTTCGGGACGCTTGCCGGTCCGGCATCAGGCCGAGATGTGATTGGTCGAAAATCTGGACTCAACAGCCAATCATGACGCAGTATTGGCCAAAAGCCGGTTGCCAATGGCGCATCCAGAAGGCGTCAGAATTCCCAGAAAATTGTCGCCGTTTACGCTATATATATGAAGCACTGTACAAGTGTTCTTGACTTCGTTTTGGGCGGTAATATACTTTGTGCACCTTTGGTGGTTGTTTCGACGTGAATGCTAGCTTGGAAGGGTCAGACAGAGAAATAAGCTGAGAAAGATACCGAATATTACAATTGGCGAACGGGAACCCACGATGTCAATCGAACTTAATCAGCTTCGAGAACTATTGCAGCAGCAACAAAAGCAGTTTGAAGAAGCGCAACTGAAGCTCACTGAATCACTAATCCAGAGACTGCTGTGGTGATTTGTACCTTTCTTTTGCTTTCATTATAACGTTACGTATTTCATCAATTCCATAAACGATTTTTGTTTGAATACGCAAAACCACAAAAACGCGCATTTGTACAAATTACATACAATACAGGCGTGGTCGCATTCTCCGATTTTC
>SJOL01009700.1:301516-312496 GCA_004794785.1 Opisthorchis felineus | reverse complement strand
TGCTCACAAAACTGCGCACCCCAGCCCAACTACCTCAATCACGACGTCCATCACGGGGCTGTCCAGAAATTGAAGTATCTCAGTGCAGTGACGGCACGGCACTGTCATACCCAGTTTGATAGCATACCCGCAACTGTTCACTCCTTACTTTGACCGCGCCCGCTCGCCCACTCGTTCCCTTACCTACAACCACAATGAAAGTCGCCACCGGGAGACGTTCATTCCAATTTGCTGAACCTTCCATCAGATATGAACATCTCGGTGTCTTTTACTTTGTACTCCTCACCAAGTCAGTCATTTTCCGTGCAGTTCGCTTTCTTTCTTGTGCGTTTGCGTGAACTCCTTCTCCCAAGGAACTTTTACACCCCACCCCGCTTCAGCAGCAACACTAGTGAGTCTCTCCAGTTTCACTGCACATTGTGATTCTGAATTTCCTGCTACCATTTATCCGTACCGCATATTCTCCCACTTACGCTTTTCGTGACTCCGGTCATACGCCCAACAGGCCAAGGCTACGATGCCTCGGTAACGGTTTTAGGCTTTAGTTCATATCGGCCGGTTAGATGGTGCCAGTTCTGCAGCCTCTCCAGATCCGTCATTCTGGTTCCACTTTTCCTGCAGATTGAAGTTTTTCTTTTATTATTTTTATCACGTACCAGGCGGGAAGCCTCTTGCTATGCCCTCCCTCGTATTATTTTTGCCCGCCACTTTCAAATCCTAATGATCGTGCCTTGTCCCATCTGATATGTTCCCCATAAGAAAGAAAGAGCCCTTGTAATTTTGGTTCCCTACCCATACCGTCTCAGGCGTGACCAAGTCTACTTCGGATAATGCCCACTCTTTATGTTGCCGTCCCTATTCCACGGAATTCCCAGTACCCACAAACGCCACCAGTCATGCTGTTATTCTGACTGTAAATTTATGATCATGCCTGAAGTTATGCGAAGGTATGGGAATAAACATTATTATTATTGGCCAAAACTTCGGTCCGGCATCAGTCGGAGTTGTGATTGGTCGAAAATCTGGCCCCAACCGCCAACGATGACCCAGTATTAGCCGAATACCGGTTGCCAATGGCGCATCCAGAAGGCTTACGCTATATATATGAAGCGCTGTACAACTGTTCTTGACTCCGTTTTGGGTGTCAATGTACCTTGTGCACCTTTGGTGGTTGTTTCGACGTGAATGCTAGCTTAAGAGGCTCAGACGGGAACTATGCTGAGAAGAATACCGATTTTTACAGTAACCAAACCGTTGTGCGTGCAAATCGTCGGACCCTTTACGGGTATTAAGGCCTGATCTTTAAAGACCACGAGAGCAAGTATAATGCCAAATAAGATATTGTGCATATTCACATGTGGGAAAAAGTTTGATTGACGGTCATTTAAAATTCTCCGTCGTTGCAAATAATTCCGCCAGTGTGCTTCTTGGCCACAAATTTTTGGAACTATGCAAAAATGAAGTATTCATCCACTTAACGTGGGCTTGTCGCAGCAACATTTCCCCCTGACTTGGAGTCAGCGGCAACCAGATCAAGACGCTAGTCTCCCTAGGATAAATAGTTCAGACGACTGGGAGCCCAGTGTTAGGCGGAATCCTATGTGAAGACGCCATGGAGCTCAAAACTTGACGCTGCAACAACCAAATGTCCAGCTCGCAAGTTATTGGCCAGGTGACGACCATTAGGTGTTCGGGCTTCTCCCTGGCTTTAATTGGCCAGTCAGTCTTATGCCAGTGTCCGCTAAATGTCGGTTGCCTATGTCGCAACCAGAAAGCTTCCGAATTTCCAAATTGTTATTGTTACATGCACTCCATTCCGACTCGTTGTACATGAATTTCCTCCTTGTTTTTTGGGCATTTGAAACAGGCCATGCCCTCTTGGTAATCCTGCTAAAAGCGTTTAATTGGAAAGATCGGAACGATGCTTGAGTTAAAGAAGGAAGTCAGATAATTGATGCAAAAAACTCGGCACACAGAAATATGAATGGAGCAAGAACATTATTCCCCAAAGCTGCTTCGCAGCCTCAGATTTAGTGGAAAGATCGGAAGGCTGCTACAGATATTGAATGGTCAGACATCGTATTTCAGTGCCCGTTAAGTGCTTCAATCTGGTCATGAAAGGATAAGGTTTCCTACCCCTGATGTTAGTCAGGAGTTCTAGATTTTTAAGCTTAACGCAGTGAAGTTTAACTATTTCAAGTACCTCGTTTCTGTGTCCCGTCTCCATTTACCCAATACGCAGACATCGGAAACCGGCCCCCTCACTGAATTGAACAGGATTCTGGTGTGACGCTGCAGGGACTTATCAATGGATAGAAACCTTTCAGCAGCTTGGAGCACGACACGCCTACGATGGGTCATTCACCTTTAGCTTCACGCGGTTGTCAGTGCAATCAGCCCCACCACCACAACGGCATCCAAGAACGAGCCCGGTAGAAGAAACATCCGAATACGGTACTTTCGAAATTGGTTTCGTTTTTTTCTCGCGCAAGTTTATGAAAAATTTTGTTGCTACTTAGTCCATTTGCAGAAGTAACATCTATCATTTTGCTAATGTTTCACTCTAACAACCTCTGCGTGAAAACCCATCATATTGCACTCCATTTCTGGGGTGCACCCACTTCCATTCATGAGCCAGATCAATACGGGTTGCTTTCCTCGACAGCCATCGGTGGACCACAACAGATATGAACGAAATGGATGTCCACCGAACGTAAGCCGTGTAATGCAACGGTATAATGGTCAGGGCGCGAATTTACTGGCCAGAAGGTCCGTGGTTCAAGCCCGACCTCCGCACCTCCACTTCTCCTGTCTGGGCTTGGGCAACCTGGCAGTATCCCAGCCATCGTGCATCCTCCAGGTGGTGTGGCAGCTTGGCTCCGAATGCGCGTTACAAGTGAGTGATGTTTCAGAAGGGCGGTGCGAAACAAGCATCCGCTCAGCCACAGTTCAACCGACCTTAAACTTGAGACCAACACGATGGTAGTTATGGGCCATTGTGCTCTTAAAAGCACGCCGACGCAACTGGCCACGATAACGGATTGCAGTTTCTACTCAGCGGCCGCAGACCGCCCTACAACCAACGGCAGCGATGCTCGAAGAGGAGACCAGGCTGGTGGGAACACAGCGTTCAACTAGTGTAGAATTATTGTAGCATATTCCCTCAGCAGACGGCAAAGGCGCAGCGATGAACTCTGTTAGTGCTCTGATTGTAACGTAATGAACTCAATAATCAGAAAGTGTCAAGCAGTAACGAATGCCTGTTTTATAAGAATGATGATCACAATGGTTAGATGCACCTTGATAAATATAGACACAATGGGACATGTGGAAAAAGCCAAAAAGTGACTTATCGTTTGGGGACAACTGTTGAGAGTTCCTGAATGAATTTCCGCACGCCGGAAGTGTTTTCTATGCAGTGTAGCTGCTACACGTGTTCCGTAGTTGCCCGTGACTTCCTGTCCTGTGCAAGTTTTCGTTTTGGGCCGGGTTGCATGTCTATTTATTGTGTGCAATGTGAAGAGAGGGGTGTCTTTCCTTGTCTGCTAGTTGCAGGAACATGAGTACAACATGAGCTGATTTGATTGAAGGTTGCAAGCCTAGAGCGTGAAGCAGGTGGTAGCCGCGTAAACAAAATGGATGGAAAACTGTAGTAGTAGTAGTGGGTTGCGATTGCAAGTAGGACAAGAACTGTTACGTGATTTGGACATTTGCGATGCATAATCTAAAGAGGGACCGCTACAGATACTTCCCCCAAGGGAAGGGGACATAGGTGTTGATGAAACGTGCGATGATAACGTGAGACAAAGCGGTCTGGCCAGCGTACATGTCTGCCGGAGCGAGTGATGCGTTGTTTGGCTACGTCGGTGGCAGGCGAGGCAGGTGGAGACGTGGAAGAATGTGATGAATTTGTATCACTGATAGGAGTGTTTCAAGTCAGGGTAGGATTACTGGACACATGTGACGCATGATCTAGTGAGGGGCCACCACATCCCCACATCCGATTCACAAGTTACAAGCTGTAGTCGATCGGCTGAGCGGATACAAGCAGCAAAGTTCACCCACAGTTCAACCATAAGCGTTTACTTCGATTTCGGGGACTGCTGGGAGAGCCACACAATAGCTAAAATGCGAAACTGACAGCCTCCAACCGCCATCCACGCCGTCAGAAACCATCTGTCCAGTTGTGGGCACCCATGATCGCGATAACCGAACGCAAAAACCTGACAACCGTGTACCAAAAAATCCTACGTACATGGAGTTAGCCACGCTGATCCCGGATGACCTGGGAGTCCATACAAACACAAAGGAAACGCGTCTGCGGTCAAATAAGCCACGTGCACTTCATTCACTCGAAAAGCTGCTTGCTAGATTTCAGGCGCATCTTCTGCGAACACAAGACTCTTGGGAGTGCCGCCGATAGTAGCACTCCTTGGTGGTGCCACCCAAAGCGCAAGCAACCCAAAAGGACCTCGCGGTGACGTCTTGCCGTTTAAACTGTGCCAAAAATCTGAAATCGTTGGACGAGAACAAAAGGCGGTATTGCACGAGCTGAAAACAACGACCATCAAAATTTTCAACCACAAGAGGAAAACTACGTCATTCAAAGGCAAAGCGTTCACGCAGACCGGACTTTCAGTGGCTAAAATCCCCTCGTAAACGAAGTGTATTTCTCGGAATCACCACGGCAGTAGGCAGACAAGCATACCACAAAGGTCCTTTCGGAGCTTTTGACTCAAACCTGACCTACAGCTGTTAAATCTGCTAACCTCCACGGTAGAACAACTCTCGGCTCTCTAGCTTCAGAAGCAGCGGGTATAGTGCTAAATGGCTTGACCCCAGACTGCCTTAGCTTCTTCGAGGAAGTTTGCGATATTGAGCAGTCGGCCTACCTTGAATAACCATCCGTTATCGCACTCAGGGAAACCTGGCTCACATTGGACGCGTCTGACGAGGGGATCTCGATAGAGGGTCACTCCATTTTCTGAGGGAACTCATAACGCGGGGGGATAGGTGTGGTTGCTCTAAACATGCATGCAGCCCTGCCCTTCTAGACTGACCCATCAAAAACCACTCACGAACCGCTTTGCGGTGTTTTCTGGATTCCAATCATGCTGTGTGGGACCGATTCTCTTATTCTGAGCGTGGTCTATTTTCGACACTCATGTCCACCGGAAGACGAACAGTTCCCCATGTAAACACTTTAGCAACTCTCCCCTACCTACAACTTCACACATCTCTTGCTGGTGGGTGATTTTAATGCCCCGAAAGACTCCTGTATGGAGTTCCAGGACATTGAATCTAATGGTCACTTTGCATCGCCGCTGAACAAAGACGTTCGACAATAGGCTTGAACTGAAAACTTCCCAGTAACCACCAGACACCGCGGCGGCCTAGTACCATGATTGCTGGATTTGGCTATCGCAAACAAAAGACAATTCGTTGATCAGGTGTTGATTTAGGCTATACCAGGTCATAGTGACAACTGTGTGCTGACTTTGAATTAATCTGCTGCTGAGCAAGAAATCCGGGACCTCAAACGAGAACAGAAAGATTCTGCAGTGCAGAATTCTCAGGAATGCTTATCTGTTTGACACATAAGGCAGACAGGCTATTAGTAATATTCGGAGCCACTGTAAGTCAGATAGCTGCTAATGAAACATACAAAAACAAGCCACGATACTGGGCCAAGCCCGGAGAAAAACGAAAATGTGCTATTGAACTACATGAGACAGCGTCGGAGAAATAGGCCAAACGCGCACTCCAGGAAGCGCAGAAACGGGGAACTCGCAAGTGACCCAATAGTGGTAACTGAAGTCCACAGATAACACTATACAGGCCTGTATTCTGCCCCAGTGAACCCGTCACATCTACTCTTGTCAAGACGCAAATACAAAGGGCCTCTAACCAAGTAAATCTTCACGAAGGAGGATGTTTTTCAACCGTTGCACAAAACAAACCCTTTAAGCTCGTTGGGTCCAGACAAGGTCCAGCCAAGGAAGCAGAGAGGAACACAGCTCACACGGGCAATGCATTTCTACCCGGTGCTTCGTCAGTCGCTTGAAGAAGGCGAACTTCCCTCTGCTTGAAAGAAAGCCATTGCCACGCCAGTCTGCGAAATTGGGTGACCGACTGTCGTTCGGCAGCCACAGGATTACTAGTTACGCTAGCGCACCATGCATGGCGATGGAAGGTATTCTGAAGCGGGCCATCTTAAATCACCTCATTTTCAACAACCTAAAATCCCCAGCACAACAGGGATTCCTCCAAAAACCGTTCTTGCTTGACGTACATGCTTGTATCTATAGGCAGATTAACCCAAAGGAAGGACGAAGGATTCGTATCGAGCGGGATATTTTTCGAATTGTCAGAAACATTAGATCGAGTCCCACGTGACCTGCTGCTCTAAAAGCTCAAGTCTTAAAGGACTCAAGGAGAAATTCTATAATGGATTAAGGCGTTCCCATCAGATAGAAAATTTTGTGTGAATTAGGCTCGGCCAACTTCTCTACGGCGCCGGTCTCCATTGGAGTTCACCAAGGTCCTGACTTGGGACCACTTCCGTCTCTGGTCTACGTCAACGACCCTCCAGATGTTGTTTCAATCCATGTCTGTCTTGTGCAGACGACTGGAAATCCTGTGGTTCAAGTTCCAGTGCCCCCAAATGGGCGTAGACGCTACAAAGCCGTGGGCAATGGACTGCTTCCTTCCTCTGGATGACGAAACGTGCATATATATGTCATTCCAAAGAGATTAAGCGAACGTCTTTGTCGTGCATGTGCCAGAAGACATCACCAGGTTAATGCCGGAAGGATTAAGATACCTGGCTCTCTTCAAACATGTCCTTCCCGCTGCACCATGGGAAATCGGCTCAAAAGGCAGTCGCCGTTTTACGGATGATTCGGCGCATCTTCTCCCGTATTACTCGCGTAGACTTCCAGATACTCTATGGATGGTACGTCAGACAGCTCTTTGAATACACCAACCAGATTGCCTACTAAGAACGCGAGAAGGACGTCACTCTCATTGAGCTCGTCGAACGAGTTGCTACGAAAATTGTTGGCGGCCTTAAACTTGTGGATTTTGAAACACGTTTCACGGTGCTCGGCCTCGTTCTCCCGGAGTATCGTTGCCTCCAAGGAGGCCTAACACTTACATGTGCCCTGGTTAAATAAGGTTTGCCCACCAGATTTCCTACCGTTTACCCAACTAACAAACGGCGGGGACATAGTAGAAAGCCTTTCAAGCTCGGAACGTACGCTTTTTCTAGGCAACAATTTTTTTCATTTCGGGCATTTGGTGTGTGGAATAACATTCCTCTCGCTGTTGTTCAGAACGCTTTTAGACGCTTTTTCAAGTGGATCCCCGCGCTGGCAATCTTATCGTCCCGCGCTGAAAAAGTAGAGGGCAGTGCTATACCCTTCATTTGCTTATGCCTTTCAGGTGAACAGAAGCTGCTAAAGGACAAGAACAAACCCAACCCGGGAGGCTTGGGTGAAAGCTTTAATCCTGTGTATCAATCCGTGAATCCGTGAAAAAAAGCAAGTAGTGTGGTGGGTAGCATCTCGTCTTTTTTACAGGCTTATTCGTCAAGATGCCAAGTTTGGTCGCCCGTTCTTTAAAGCCGACGTATGCCATCCCACAACCGTCCAACGTGGTGCTAAGAAAACAGGTGCCATCCCTTAATCCCTGGGCTGTAAAGCGCGTTTTGCGGTGCTTGACCTATTTCTCCTGGAGTATCACAGACTCCGAGGAGACTTAATACCTACTTATGCCCTGTTTGAACAAGGTTTGGCCAACAGTTTTTTTTACCGTTGTTCCAACTAACACACGGCGGGGACATGGTAAGAAGGCTTTCAAGCTCAGGTTGCAAACACTGTGACCAGCTTTAAGTGGAGGACAATATTTATGTTTATCCCAGCTCGTGGGTGGCATTCAGTGGGCATGATCGTGTTAGATTAGAAGCATGGCTGATGGGATTTGTGGGCACTCAGGATTGCACGGAAACGGGGCAGCCACACAGACAGTGGGCATCGTCCGACGCAGATGCGGTCATGCCTAAAATATTATGATCAAAATGCGGTAAACATCTGGAGCAGAGAAACACAATCATTGTTTTTGGCCGTTTTTTGGGCAAAATATCAAGCTTAAGCAAGATCGGGCCGTTACAATTTGAAGGTAGTGAGCAACAACACAACGGGGAAGACAAAACTGAGACGTTCTGCCTGGCATGTAATAAGAAAACTGGAAGTTGCGGAAAATAAGGAACCGGAACAACAGACCTGGTGAAGCAGCTGCCTTGCAGTGATCCTGCCGGTCGATTTGAACTAAAAACTTAAACCATTGCTGAGGCCACGTGGCCTTGGACATTTAGGTTTGTGTCCACGGTCACAAAAGTGTAAGTGGGAATTATGATTGAGAGAAATTCGCAATACGGGTTTATGGTGGCTTGAATATCAGAATCACGGGTAACAGAGAAACTGTATAGACTCACTGTCATCGCTGTTGAAGCCGAGTCGGGTGTAAAATTCCCTTGGAGAGTGAGCTTGGGCCACGCGACGGAACGCGAGTTGAATTGGAAGTGATTGACCATGTGGGGAGCGCAAGCTTAAAGTCCACAGAGAAGGTTAGATCCAAACAAATGGCTCAGCTGATTAGAACAAACTGGTTCCGGGGGCGGCTGGCTCCAGGTAAGCAGATTGTTTATAGTTGCAGGCAAAGTAGCGAGTGGACGAGAGGGCACAGTCAACAGAACGATGGGGATAGCTGCGGGGCTGCCATCATCCTGGGTATGGCACTGCCGTGTTATCAATGCACTGACATACTTCGGTTTCTGGACGGCCTCGAACTGGATGTCATGTTTGAAATGATCGGACTAGGGATGTGCAATTTTGTGGGCAGCGGAATTTTTGGTTGGCCATGGCGATCTATAGAGGCGGTAAAGAGCCGTTGTAGGACCACAGGCAGCTTTGGTCTGGTTGGAGATCCCTTTAGTTGCAAAGCATAGACCGTGTGGACTGGATGCCGACCGTACAGGGCGTTCATAGTATGAGCAGAAGAGGGAATGGGATGAGATTGGCAAGGCCTGATGAGTTTGAGAAGGTATCAAATATGGTGGGGTCTGTTACCAGAAAAAACAACCTAAAAATTCCTGCAGTTAGGGTGTTGACAACAGGTGGCTAACAGAGGGAGGATGGAGGTGGATTTGTGCTCGGTAGCCTGGCAATCAAGGACTGGCTCAGTAGCCTGACAATCAAGGACTGGTTAAGCTTGTAAATATAATATTATAATTATTACAATACAAGAGACAGAGTGAGACCGGTATAAGTATGCAGGCAGGTGGTTTGATAAGCTCCAGTCATTGACCAATCGGGGTATGGGCTGATGCTGGACCAGCGCCCAGTTCAATGCCTTGACCAATCACGTGTGGGTTGAGCTTATTGGGTGATGTAATGCATAAACGCGAGCTGTATGACAATCTTCGAGCATGGTTCCGGCTAACTTCCACTGAAGTCAGCTGCCTTAGCTCCAACGTCGGAATTTCTATTAAGGAGGCATCCGTGCCTGTAGATTTTGTCTGTTCAGTGTAGCAGTCTTGATGCGGGTTCTTATCAAGCCCGCAAAGTAGCCTCCTAAGTCGTGGAGCTGTGATCAAAGCTGCCGAGTAGTATCTGCGGTCTCAAGTCACCCAGCCCGAGTGAGAGGATGTGTATATTTTTTAGCCGGCTTTGGTTTACATGCCGGACCCTCTCGGCTGTCTAAAGTAAGCCTTGTGAAGCACTTTGTCACGCTGCCGAAGGATGTGCCCTCGCATTCATAAAAGTATCTGTTTCTGATGCCAAAACTGCACTCTCACCGTCACCGGAGTGGCGCTAGTTTCCACAGTGACGGAAGCTGATTCTTTCATCTACCCGCCCGTTGCGATGACTCAGCCGCATTTTCTTTGATTTATAGTGTCAGTTTGTTTTTAAAGCTTCCGTCCGGGCGTCGGCGAAATGGTGTCTTATCTCGAAGTCATATCCCAAAACTAGCGAAGCCCATCGCTAGATAGCGCCACACCCTGGATCCGTCTGGGCAAAAAAGCAGAAGAAAGCAATCTGCGACCGCTAACTGGGGGGAATGATGCCCGTAAAGCATCTTGTGGAATAATAATAATAATGTTTATTCCCTACCAGTGGGTGGCACACCATCCGGCCTGATCATACGGTTAAAGTCAGAATAAAGCACGACTGGGGGATTTGCGGGTACTGGGGGTTGCGCGAAAAAAGAAAAACGTTATAAACCGTGTGCTTTAAACAGTGGCGTTTTCTGGAAAAGAGGTCTCAACTATTTTCCAAAAAAGTTGACTACAGGAGACAGAAGACGAGCTGGCATTTCATAAAATGCGGAACCGCTGTAAATCAGAAATCCGCCAATGGAACATACGAAAACAAGCGATCATTCTGGGCCCCGCCCGGAAAAACAAAAATGTGCCGTTTAAATACATGAGACATCGCCGCAGAAACAAGCCGTCCGCGTTCTCCTTGAGGGACAGGAAAAAGGAAACCACGAGTGATCCAGTAGTAGTGTCTGAGGTCCACAGAGAACACTATGCAGGCCTATATTCAACCCCATCGTTCTCGTCACATCCAACCTTGTCAAGGCGTAACTATGAACGGCCTCTAACCGATTTGGTCTTCACGGTGGAGGACGTTCGTCAACTCTTGCACGAGATCGACCCGTTCTGTGCGTTGGGGCCCGACGAAGTCCATCCAAGGATCCTGAAAGAAACGTCGTATACACTGGCAAATCATTTCCACCTGGTGTTCCGTCAGTCGCTTGACGAAGGCCACCTTCTCTCTTCTTGGAAGGAAGCGATTGTCACATAATCTACAAATCTGGTGACCGACCATCGCCTGGCAGCTACAGGCTTATAAGCCTCACTAGCGTGCCATGCAACGTGATGGAACGCATTCTGAAGCGAGCCATCCTAGACCACCT
>SJOL01009700.1:266191-294512 GCA_004794785.1 Opisthorchis felineus | reverse complement strand
GTTTGCTAACATATGATAGTGAAGTACAAGAGATCTAGTGCAAACCGACATAAGCACGCAGAGAGGTAGTGTGGTTGGGGAAATCAGAAGTATAAGTACTGACGAGGGTGAACTTCCGAGATGATGGGCTAGCTTATCTGGCATTTATTACTTAAGTTGGGCAGCAAAAAAACCTAGGAGAGAAAGTAAGTGCAAGTAGGAAATAGTCACCAGTCCCAGAAGCACTGCTATCAGCTTCAACTGGTCCTACCTAGCCCACCGATTCAAGAAATCCTGATCCCTCTGCCCCTATTCCATTCCATATTGACCTCCTCCGGCTTGCCAATGTTTAACTAGCAGCCCTACCTACCTCCTCTGACCCCGCTAGTAATATTTCTGTCCTTCTGGTCAACACCCACTCGCTCTTACCTAAATTGCACTACAACCAAGCTATCTCCACTATGGCTTATCCAACCTTCATACACATCACTGAGACGTGGCTCTCTCCTAGCACGCCTGATGCCCTTATCTCCCTTCCGGGATACACTACCTTCCGTTCTGATCGTTCCCACCGCCGTGGTGGTGGTTGCCTCATGTACTCCATAACCGAACTGGATGTCTCCCCTATTGACAATCCACTACTTGCGGACACTCCGAGGCCCGTTTGGCTTTCTGCCTGTCGGGCTACCCTGCCATTCATCCACGGTTGTGTATACATGCCCCCTCCACACTCCGCCAGCTCGATTAACCAACTATCAACGCTTCTTTCCCACAACCAAGCTCTTTCTCACCCAAACAAATTAATTGTTGGTGATGTTAACCTTCCTGAGGTCTCCTGGTCTCAACATAAATACCCTGTACATCTTTCGCTTTTGCTTGCCCAACTTGATGTCGAAGGCTGGTCCCAGCTTTTAAGGCATCCAGCACGCGGTCCCCATACCCTGGACGTTGCCCTTGTCAACGGTTATCTGTGTCCCACCGCTGCAGTTGCCCCGATGTTCTCTGTTAGTGACTGTCGCATTGTCTCTTGCAGATGAACGAGTACTCACCCTTCTCCTACTCCCCCTTTAGGCTTCTTCATCCTTTTCCTTGGCATCCTTGAAGCTTTTGCACTCTCATTGCGCCACAAAACCTGGGACGAGTACTTTCTCTCCCTCGCGACACCCAAAGCCTCTTTCTGAACCTGAGGATATCGTAAACACCTTGAACTCCTACTTCGCCAGCTGCTATGTTCCCTCCGCATCGACCCTTTCTTCTCATTGTTTCCCACCTGGTTCCGTAATGACCGCATCTGTCGATGAGACAAACCCCACCCTCTACACACTCAATTACCTTATCTGACTTAACTCCCTCACTCGTCCGCCTTAGAGGCTCCAATTTCCCAGGCACTGGTGGCATCCATTCGCTCATTCTAAAAGCTGGTGGCCCGGACAGCCCCACCCTCACCCTTAATCTCTTCAATATCTCCCTTATCACTGGCACAGTTCCAAGTCAGTGGAAGCACTATACCATTGTTCCACACTATAGGTCAGGTCCACGAACCCCTCCAGCTAGCCGTTTTGGCATCCACCAAACCTGCTTGCTCTCCCGTAGTCTAAAGCGCCTTATCAAAGTCCCTGTCATGGATTACCTGCTCACCACCAAGACCCTTAACAGTCGGCAGTAGGGGTTTATGACACGGCGGTCAGCTAACACGTCAGGTTGATTTCTTCAATCATATTTCGTCCGTTTACGATTCCGGGCTCTGCATTATTCTCATCTGTTTTAATATCCGCAAGGCGTTTGACCAAGTCCCCCACGGTGCACTCCTCAACAAATTACGATCTATGAGGATTGGTGGCCCGCTACTGCGTTGGTTCATTTCTTACCTCACTGGGAGAACCCGGATCACCAAAATGGGGAATTTTTCCTCATCACCTTTTCCCATCACCAGCGGAGTTATTCAGGGCAGCGTGCTTGGCCCCCTACAGTTCTTGCTATACAATAATAATGTCACTGATTTGATCACCCATGGACCCCATTTTATATTCGCTGATGATATTAAGATAGCCTACACATTTAAGGCCAGTGACTCCATTTCTACCATTGCTAAAATTCAGTCAGATCTGAATTCCTTATCGCTCTGGTCCTCTAACTCCTGTCTTTCTTTCGCCGTTCCAGAATGCCAAGCACTCTCATATGGATTCCAGATTCCTCCTGGGATGCTTATTCCTAATGGACTCTCGATTCCTACTCTCCCCGAAGTTAGAGACCTAGGTCTTAGGTACTCCTGTGCGTTTAGTTTTTCCCAACATGCATGGTACAGAGTGGCTAAAGCCCGCAGGCTCTGAGCTTTCATTCGCTGATCTTTTCACAGTAAACCATGTTTAATTGGCATGTTTAAGCGGTTTGTACGGCTCATTCTTGAATCTAGCCCTGAATTTCCCTCGCAGTACACACAGGCATGCAGGGCTGCTGTGGAGAATGCGCAGCGCTCGTTTATTAAGTCTTTTTTCCGGCGTCATCCACACTGCCATTTTGTTTTCGCTGTTTATCACTTGGGCTGGATCCTTTATGGCTGAGGCGCATTAGGTTGAACCCAGGCCATCTGCATCGCCTAATCTACCGACGAGCTTACATAGCTGACTGCCACCCTGAATTTTCTTCCTGTCCTCCCTACAATACCCGCAACTCTGGATTTTTGCTCCCGTTGTCGACCTGTCGAACTGTCTTTAGACAAACCTTTTTCCTTTGCCTGTATTCCAAACTATGGAACAACTTCCCTTCCCATATCAGTACCATATCATCTCATGTAGGCTTTCGAAAGACCATCGATTCTTACCTCTCTATTGAGGGAGCCGAGCGTCTTTTCGCGCCACAGCTTATACTAGAAACTTTCTTTGAAATGACCCTCACACGAGACCTCTACCCTCTAAAGTGTTTATGTCCATAAATCACCATATTATCTATCACTTATACAGACGTTTTACTTCCTGTGACTACAACTGCACCTGCTCCCTGATGCGTAGTTGTGTTGCAGAGAGTGCCCAGCTCCTGCCATCGTAACTGTTTCCATGCCCGTCTCCACCTTCCTCATTATATTTCCTCACCTCGGTCCTTAAGCTTCTGTACCCGGCGAACTTATTCCTTGTTCTTTCAAGCCGGGTCCTATCCCTGAATAACTATGCCAGCTCTGTTAAATGTCTGGTGCTTTGCTTTGACTAGCCAAGCCGATGCCTTATTTCTTCACTGTTCAGAACCATTCCGCATACTTTGATCACGCGCAGTGCACGCACATCAAATAGTGGGTCTGATGATGAGCAATGAATGAAATACTTGTTTGGTTCCACAGCCCACCCATTCACACATATAACACAGAGGTGCACCTCTACTTGACATGGCGGCTTACATGAACGCTTTGTCCTCGTTTAGCCATAGTACACGGATTCTGAAAATCTCCGTTCTACTCCCATGGCCCAAAAGGTAGCTGCCGTTTCATTTGCCTCCGAGACTTGCCTCTTCCAGTGGCTGTTTGCTGTTTGCTTGTTCGAAATGACTGAGCTGTTTTACTGGCCTGGCTTTCCCCCCAACCGGATAAAATATCTGGTAGCTGGAGTTCTTTATGAATATACAAGCGCAATTATGACTGCTTGGTGGCTTGTTACCCCGCAGATCTGGTAGCATGCACGAGGGATTAGAACCTCGTGTGGCGGATGGGTACACCCTACAGGGAGAGTCGCCCTGTTACGTTGCACCATGGTGCGTTCGTGTACTCGCCACCCCTCCAGTAGCACGGGTGCATCGCCTATCGCCGGAGGTTCTGAGCCTGGCCTTTAACTCAGGAAATCCATAAAAGAACACCGCTGTTGCTTGTCTGTAGCTGATTTGGACCTGTCCCGGTTGTTTTTTGTCTGACAACACCACAAAATACAAGCGAATGACAGCTGTTTCTTCGTTTGATTTAAAAAAAATATGCATGGGATAGACTGATGATACTCTGCGAGGCTCATGGCTACCACCGACGTGCAAGGCGTTGCCACCTTCGTCCTAGTTGGGGTATCACCACCCCAAGTATAATTCATCATCCAGACATAACACACGCGTTCTTTCCTCTTGTTCTCTGAAGCGATTACATACATAAAAATGTAAAGTCCTTATTATTTCCTGAATACCTGCAGTCACGGCTAGCGCCTTTGGCTGTTTTCGCCATGCACTATTCGTTGCTTGGGGCTGACTCGGTGACTGGCGACCCATACCCTTGCCCTTCTGTTAAGTTCACATAGTAGATGCCAGTTAAACTACGGTCCTTATCCGTTATCTCAAAAGCTTTTGCTTAACCGTTTGTTATTTGCCTGCTGTCCCTGTTCACATTACCCCCCCCCTTTGTACAACAGAGACCCAATGATTATATTCTTTTGTTGAGCTAAAAACTACCGCCACCCCCTGTCTAACTCACCATGTAATCGCCCGTTCCAACTAGTCCAACGACTAGCCCCGCTGATGGCTACCTCGGCGGCACCTACTCTCTTCCTGGCCGTACGCCTTCTGATCGACTGATGCTCAGTGCAAAAACGAGACAACTCTTACCACCAATGATAATCTCTTACATCACTATCCGAAGCCACTGCATACGTGCTGAGCAGAAGCCCACTAATAATGATTTGTTGTCTCCTCATAATACATCTTCGACTTCAGCCAACAAAACATCCACCCTTTGGTGCTTTTATTTGGCTTGCTGTCATCCCCTTTTAGATTTTTCAATTGGACACCGTTTTATCCGATACCCTTCGAACTCACCAGATGCTACTGCTCTCATCCTATTTCTGACTCATTTCCCCCTCTCCCCAAGCTTTAAACTTCGGCTATAGTTGCTCCAAAAGCCCCGTATGGCCGTCATTCATTCAATCTGGCTGGTCCCCGGTCTACACCTACATGGTCTTCCAACTGAATCGAAATTACCCGTTACTCTACATTGGCCTGGCTCTACCTGTGTCAGTATCCTGGTCCGACCCAGATCCAGCTGCCACAGAAATGCGTATCCCCTGTCCGATTGCGGCGACCTTTACTACCGTTACTGAGCTGTCCAGAAACCGAAGTATGTCAGTAAAATGATGGCATGGCACTGCCACAGCCAGTCTGATGGCACTCTAGTAACTATTTTTTTCTACCCTCGACCATCACCTGTCACCCACTCGAGCCTGTAATTGCAACTTCACCCGCCCACAAGCGCCTCTGGGACGAGTTCGTTCTAACTCGCTGAACCTTTCGCTCGGATTTAACGTACCTGGTTTTCCGCTGCGACTTCGGTTTGCCCCTTTCACAAGTTAAATTTCATTTATACTGTTCATTTGGCCCTATGCATTGGTACTATCTCCCCATCGAAAATATCCTTCACACCTGACTTCCCTACAACAGTGGCACCAGTGGATCTACTTAGTTTCAATGTGAACCATATTTTTGAGACGAAACATGCCATTTGTCTTCACTTCGAATTCTTCCATCTCCATCTCTTTTTTTGCTTTTTGTGACCCTGGCCACTCACTTAACCACTCAAGGTCACCCATGGCCAGCAATGATTTTCAGTTGTAGTTCATGTCACCGGCTTCATCATTGAACTAGTCGCTATTTTCCTTGTTCTTTTGGTTCCCATAACCGCGCTGAGCTTTCACATAATAAGCATGTCTTGTTGATTTTACCTTGCTCCCCGTTTTGTTGTTGTCTATCGTGTTCAGGTTGTAACGACAGGATCATGCCTCAATTGGCATGTTCCCTACAAATTGGGAAATGAACCTATTATTGTTATTATAATTATATAGATGCACGAACCTCGTGTCTAGCAAACCCTGAGTTTGATTTTGAAAGCAGGAAAGTAGCGTTGGGCAAAGCTATGTTTGCTTGGTAGGTCTCCAGCTTAATTCAAGCGACAAATGTCAAAATTGGGTATGGGTTGCTCACTGCCGATACGACAAAGTGCCATTTTGTGGCAGAAGTCCTAAGAACAGTAAAGCCGGACTCCCGGAGAGGGCTGGTATAGACCAGGAAATGCATAATTGGTGGCGATACAATAACAAACTTTCGAGCTCTGGCGGGACGGGCATAAAGCTGCAATATACCTAAATGATTTTGCTGCAGCTCCCAAAATGTGATCGAGGCATCTTATAGTGTTTATTCTAGAATTAATGAAAGGTCCAACCAGAATTTATTTCATAGAATGTGGTGGGCGTCGGCGGTGGTATCTCAAACCGATACCCGACTCAACCCACTTGGTGGTTGTAGGAGTGACATGCGAACATGCAAGTGCTGCTAACCTCAGCATTGACAAGAGCAATTCTTTGGCCATTATTCCTCAGGTCGTCGAAGACTCTGAGACGCGACTAATCGGTACATATTGCTGCAACCCGACGTTGGCAGAACTCTGCTTAAACATTCACGGCCGCACTTCCAGTTCACGCTTTCTGTTTCCTTCACAAGGAAGAAGCCCCATTCCACAACTCAACCGCACTTATTCAGGCACCATGTGAATTTCGACGGCTGAGTCAGATGACGAATGACGGCATATTGTCACCACGTCCCCTCAAGCAACTGGTGGCCGACGCAGTTTTACAGCTTTTTTGCTGGCAGCCACCAAATTCGTCTTCTCAGTGTCGGGTGTAAAGCTTCGCTACGAAACGTTTTGGTCGATACGTCAGGGAGCTTAGCGTAGTCTCAGCAGGCTCCGATGACCATCTCAACATTTCATCTTTCTCAGGAGCTAAGAGTAACACACCAATTACAGCTTGCGGTTGCCGTCTAACCGGACTTAACTGGAGATTTAACCAAGAATACTTAAGGACTTTCATAGTGGCTGACAGCAATTCTGCTAGCCGCTGAATAGTTTTCATACAAAGGTTAGACTCGCTTGTCGATACGCATAGGCAGCAATCACTGGATTCTATTATCGGTCAAAAGTTCGAAGAGACGTCTACTAGAGTACAAATTTTTGTAAATAAATTAGAGTCTACGTCTTCGACAAGCCGTATGCTTAGTATTCTAAAATTTCTAGATACACAGATAAGCTCCAAGTTAAGAACGTTGGCCGTCAGCCACATGTTCACACATTAGCCGCCGGAATATTGCTGTCCTCATCTCACTTAACCTGAGGACTCGTCATAAGAAATGCAAGGTCCAAACGCATCCCGCGGTTGAATGCTATTCGAACGTATGGCAGTCCATAGGCATCGGCGCCACAGACAAAATGCCACCGATTAGTGGTCCCGTCACGATTATGTTGCAGTAAACAATATTGACACCCCGTATATTCGGAGCATCACCGACGGCCCGAAGGGAGTTCGTATTTTCAGCAAGGCTAACGTTGTCCACGTCTACCAACACATCATCACAGCAGCAGCAGAAGTTTTATAGATGGCAGTAATAACATTATTTAGGCTGTCCGAATTCCTCAGGATCCCCTCTGGACCTGCCAGTGATGCGTGAACTCATCAGTGTATCACCCGCGATGTGTGCTGCGGGGTCGAGCCCCTTTAACCACACATCAGTGGCATCCTAATTCTCTTAAGACGAAGAATTTTTTATCGATTCCGCCTTATCCAATAAGGTATGATCACTAAATGTGGATTGAGAATCCAGTTCCTCGAAATTTTGGGCCACAAGGTTTTGTCAGCTTACACAAGTGCACATCCAACGAACCACGGATGGTCCAGAGACAGAGTCATCCAAAAAACAAAGCAACTTCCGTTCCCTGGAACAGACCAGTCAAAAACGGACCTTAAATACCCCGAAGCAGCCATCAAACAAACCGATGGAATACGAAGTATACAAACCACAACTCAGCGCAATTCGCGATCGGGACAGCAGTATTACGAGATAGGCATATACCAATTAGCCAATCAGAAGAGAGGGTAGTTGATACTCTCCAAAAGCTATATAAACGCAGCTAGGCACGGAGGAGGCATGCACTCGACTACGCACTGATGATGTCTCCTGGAGTGGGAACGAAACGTTTGCAAGCCTATTGCCAAGCTCGGCGAACAGATCAACGGCCGTCTGATCAACCACTAGTAAACACACCCAAGCTTACGGTTTTTCGACACACTGACAGGAACGCAAGTTTTATGGCCTGATCAATTTTTACTACCTTTAGTTTCTGGTTGAGAGACAAACATTTAGCAAGCTGCTGCGTTTTACAGATGAAAAAACACCGTCAAGAATTCAGCTGAACAAACTCCTGTTCGATTAAAGGAACCTATATGAAATACGACCCCGGCAAGATACATCGGACACGTTCGATGCGCTGCGGCAGGAGCCGTATTACAGTGTGAAAAGCTACCGGGCGGGATTATTGGAAATCAGTCAGGTTACAGACTGGTCAAAACAGTTCAGAGTCCTGGCTCCGTATCTAGCAAATGACTGATTTGGAAATTGTTGAAACTTTTGGCTGCATTTATAACCTTATGTTTAGCCTTCTAAAATCGTTGAGAAAAGCTCATAAGTGCG
This sequence comes from Opisthorchis felineus, assembly GCA_004794785.1. Classification (NCBI taxonomy): domain Eukaryota; kingdom Metazoa; phylum Platyhelminthes; class Trematoda; order Opisthorchiida; family Opisthorchiidae; genus Opisthorchis; species Opisthorchis felineus. The sequence continues at coordinate 286,061 of SJOL01009700.1, read as the reverse complement.
CTTCGGAAAGCTGGCTTTCCCAAAACTCTTCCCTCAAGGTCGAGGGAACACTTCTATATTGGGCTTCCTCTAGAAACACAAGGACACAAATAAGCCCAACAATCTGCCACTTATTATTGCCATTTAAATTTGCCATCATAATTATGTAACGTCGGATAGAATATATTACTATTTATGGTTGTTGATGTTCTTTTCAGTTTATTTTTGGATTGACGGTGTGTGGTAAACTTTTACCTGAGTGGCCAAGAAGCGCTGTGCAACCGTTTGATACTTACTGGGAATCGTGAGAATTGCGAATCTCACGAAGCTCTTGGGAATATCAAACTCTCAACCTCACGGTTAGTACAGTTCTTCCCAGTTTGGAAGCGTAAATTGGCCTCACTCACGGTGCGAAATTTCCACTCAAAACTTTTATCTGACCGTAGATCAAAGAAGAGTCTTCCCGTTTAGTCACCTCTGGTATGATCTGCTATGTGGTTCACTACGTTTCTTTGGCTTATACATATTTACGGACATCATTTCTGACCGGAATGCAAGAAACTAACCTAAATATATAAAGGTGAGATGTAGAATGTTTTCGAGTTTATTGTGAGGCATTGAGTCTGAACAAGGCTGTCTATATCTACGACACAAATGTTTTCTCAGATAAACCTCCAAGAATGGATAAGTGGTAATACATAGCGAGCATTGGTCGGTAGATTACGTAGTCTGTCAAGTGATTACGGAGGTTGTAAACTTTGTTTTAAGTCGCGGCCGTTGGTTTTTGCCTTTTTCATTCTAGCAGACCCCCCAAAATCATAAACTCTTGATTGTCTATGCGTAAAGTATATTTGGACCAAAAAAAGGTATGTAAAAAGGGCTGAGGATGTTTCCGTTTGCAGGGCACCGACAGTTCACCAGCTTCTTGGTTTAACCGAAAACTGCAATGGAAGCAAACGATATCAATAGCAACACAAGCTCAATGACCTGGAAGCTTTGCCGACCTAATGAGGGAGGGGATTTTCCTGCCTAAGGGAGTTGGAGTATCTCTGACAACTGTAGGTGGCCGAGTGGATAAGACAACAAACTGCTATTTCGGCGACTTAGGTTTGATTTACACAAAGGAGCCTTAAAGTTGGACACTGGATCCTAATCTATACAATAGCTGGCTTAGAAATAAGGACGAGAAAGTGAGATGAACCTCTTTAATCCTGTATGAAAGTACGCCATGTCCCAAGGCTCCGAAAGAGTCGATTAGGAACCTCGTAGCTTAATGCAAGCCTTTATTGAGAGCTACTATAGTTTTTATTCATGATACTACGAATAGTGCATTACAGCGGAACTCAACCAGAGAAACTGCACCTCGTCCGCAGCGATCGTCATTTTTCTTGCTCTAAGTGGCCTATACGTCGTAGGTTTGTCATTTGGCGAGTGAGTGTTTGGCTATCATAACTTTCAACTGTCTAGCCCTTGGAGGTCAGCAGTTCTCGTCGCCGTACAAAGCTTTCACTGACTACCACAAGATGTAAATGTCATGGAAAATTTAAACAGATATTGGTCACCTTTAGATTCACCCATAAAATATGTATGATTTAGAACAGAGGGTGCACTTGCATAAATCAATGATCACCACCCAAGCTCCAAGCCGTACTTGTGAAAATTTTGTCCGGAAACCTCATTCATTGTGGTAGGTGAACGAAACGACTTACGGCTTTTGATTCCTAAAAAGCAGTGAGAACAAAATTGCGTTAAAACTGATCGTTTATTTCTAGATGGAACAAGATGTCAATTGTAGTTGAAGCAGCATGACTGGTAGAAAAGCATAAGTTGCCGAATATTTATGTTGCAGAACAAAACGGAAGTGTGGAACCTTGGAACCGTCAACAGCATCCCAAAAGCAAACTTGTATTTTTAATCAAACCGTTGATGGTGATTTACCGAACTGGAGAAAATCAACCGCGGCTTCTGATAGGCGGACAGCCAATGTAATCTAATGGAAAGCCTTATGAGTGCGGTTGCTTTAAAAGTTACTTGCATCATAATCAGCAAAAGCTGATCCCTTTCGCAGAGCAAAAATAATTAATCGTCTGAAAGGACAGCAAGAAGGGTGGCGTTATTGAACAAAACATACGCTTTAGGTTCAACGGGTTTCTTCCTTATTTTCCCTGGCATTAAACGGTTTTCTAAGAGTGTGTCCGGTCGTTAAATGCCCCGTCCCCTAGCCAGCCTAAAATGATCGGTCTTGTTTCCACTTTGATCCATATGGTGATTAATAGAGAGTTTTCTCGAGGTTGCGGCTGAAAGGAGTAACTGAAAAAAGTCCAAAACGTACGCCCAACGTAGATCGAATCAGTCATGTAACCAAAAACATCAAACGGACAGTCTTGCATGGTTGGACTTCAAACGCCGTTTGGACGGTGACCAATAGAAACACGAGACTACCAGTCGTCCAATGGGACCAAACATCTAATTCGCCAATAACAACTGGTCAGAAAGTTTACATGTATCAGAAATGCCCTGGGCACTGTTCTCACCAGTGACAAGACATTCTCATCAAAACTACCAACAGCACAAATCAACCATCAGTTACCGCAACAGACGCACTCATATAAATGCACACGAGCCTGCAAGTACCTGACGCCAGTCAGGGGCAAGCAGGTGGTAGCAACGTGCAGCGATTACACAAACACGGCTACCAAACATGGATGGAAGTTTTAAATGGGGAAAGATGGGGCAAACAAACTTTGTTGGTGTAGGTGAAGCAAATAGCGGAGGCCAAATCGGCAAAAAAATCTCGAAACCATTTGAAGGAGTTTTTATTGAAAAATAAGGGCAGCCAGTCTAGTATAGTGAAAGCTATGGATCTGTAGAAACGACGCAGAAAGCGTTTCATATGCTATGTCTCAGCAGAGGCGCACGGAGTACCGGCAGCGAACACCATCTTGATACCAAGCTGTGGTCTGTTCAGAACTCTCCGTTCTGAAAATCATCTTGAGCTACAAATGTAGATTTAGCGCGCTAGTTGTGGTAAGTCACACGAACATCCACTTACTTTTTGGAATCCAACAAATCTTCATTCAAATTAAGCCTTCCCTAATCGCACCTCTAAAGATGGCATTAGGACTAGGGGTGGGATGGCTCAGTGGTTAGAGCGCGAATTTACTGACCAGAAGGTCCGTGGTTCGAACCCGACCTCTGCCTCTCGACTTCCTCTGTCTAGGCTTGGGCAATCTGGCAGTATCCCAACCCTCGTGCTTCCTTCGGATGGCATGGCAGCTAGGCACCGAAATGGTGTTACAGCTAGACGATTTTTGTTTGGGTAAAACATTTTCATCAGTCAGTCAGTCATCAGTCACATAGATTTATTACTGTTCTGTGACCAAAAAACTGTCATCGAGTCCTCCGTCCCCGATTGTCGGGCAAAACGCACTAGCTGCATGAAGATGGATGAAATTCAGAGTGCAAGCCGCAAGTTGTCTGAGAACCAGACTGGCAACGTTCGTAACCTGACCGTCACTATCTGTCAAACAAACCAGGTTGAATCCTTCAAGGTGAACAAACAGCCGCATGAGATTCCTTTAACAGGGCCTATCAAAAGCCATTGGCAACAGCAAATTTCGTTGCAGTTGAGTTGTCGTCGTTAGGGAAAGACGAATGCCTTATGGGTAAATTTTCCACCAATGACAGTTTCAAGAAACGTGATTGAACACTGCCCGTGTTTGACGAAGCATAATGCATTCATCCCGTCATCTAGTTGTTCGTTTATTCACTTAGTTATTTACTCATCTACTGATTGCTCACCCGACCAACCAGTGAATCAACCAAACAAACAGTCAGTCAACCAGTCAACCAATCAACCTGTCCTTCAGTCGATTAATGTAATGCATAATGTGCATACTAATGATAAAATGATGTAAAAACACTTAATGTAATGCACACGTACCGTTCCAGACTAAAAACAGAAGTGAAGTTTATTAGTTCCTATGGGTGACAACACTGATTGGATTGGATGAACCGTTGTTTTCCCGAAATGCGAAAACTCGTCTTCACAAAATTCGTTTTTATTGACTTGGGGAGAACCGGTGAGCATTGTTTATCCCCGTTAACATCAAGAAATGTCAGTCTAGCAAGCAATATTTTGTCAGTCTGCTTAATTGTTGAATAGGATGCAAACTGACACATTGGAGTCAAAAGCTTGTGACATGGAGAACGTAACGGTGGTTGATGTTTGGACAAGATGAATTTCCATGTGACGTAAGGGGCTATCTTAGCACGATGGTCCATCGAGAGATGGTATAACCAATTGTCCTACGAAGAATTTCATTGAAAATTTGAGGTGCAACGGCCCTGTAATTTACAAAATAAGGTGCTAGACCCAAACCCTAATCGGATCCAACTGATGGGTGATTTACTCAAAATGGCTTGATACTGCTGGATGATTACTTAAAAAGTACAACGACGAAGCACGCTCCGACATAATGGAGACTACCATAAATCGTCTATGAATAAGATTGTTTTTCCCACGTCCACTATGACGGTCAATAAATATTCAGGTAAAATATGACAACTATCTACCAGCTGTCAGACAACTGGCTGAATAAGCTGAGGGCTTAATACACTACTCATAAGGTTACTGAAAATTCTTCGACAGTTCACGACCGGTTTCGCCCTTCTTGAAGCTCATCAGGTGGCGCAGTCCTAGAGTTTCCGTCAACTTTATGTTCTAGTTTAGCCCAAATTGCACGAAATTAGCGAAACACACTCAGTTGCAAACAAATTTGAAACAAATTTGAAACATCATATACGACAGATTAAGCTGGTTCCTAAGTGAGTCTCTCGCAAAACCAAANAATTTGGCTGCCGTCGTGAATGCATAGGTTGATTCAAGAGGGAGAGGGAGGAAGCTTTACGGTGGCTATTGATCTGTTCGGTGAGCTTGGCAAAAAGCTGAGCTACGCAAAATTTCATCTTGTGGCAACTGTTCATGATTTTCTATGGATGAAGTCGTCTTTTTCCCGTATACTTGGCTTTCGGATCTGACATGCCATTGACACTTTGGCCAACACATCCAAAATGGCGAAACCGCGCGTACTTTGTCTTCCTAACAGGATGCTAGATTTTCTCTTCCCACCCAACTGCGCACTGATGATGTCTCCTCGTATGGTGACGAAACGTTTGCAAGCCAATTGCCAAGCTCGGCGAACAGATCAACGGCCACCTGATCAACAACCAATAACATTCGCTTAGTCCCCTCTCCAATTAGGTGATGTTATGCCGTTGGGAAATTTGTTCTGCCTACTGTAGATGCGACTGACGTGTGCAAAAAAAGATCATTTCTGTCAGCAAACAAGTCTTGGTCACCAACGAGCTGTTCCCCGTGTAGTGTTGAATTGAAGGAGCACACTTATATCATGATCAAGGTCAGATCACTAGTAGTTTTCTGCTTCCCATCAAAATTTCTTAGTTTTTTCCCACATTTTTCAATCTTACTCACATGGGTGGATACTGAAGAATCAGCATCTGAGTCTTGCTAATCATCTGCGTTTTTTTAAAACGAGATTACTTGCACTTGAGATAAGACACCTGACAGTCTGTCTCGTCAAGTGACAGAAACTGGAGCGTTATCGGTGCACCGATTTCATTGGTATCGTCTGCCAAGAGACAAAAAACAATACTATTAAGCTCTTCTTATCTTCACTTATTGATTGTCCTTTGTGTTGTCAACAAAGTTTACTGGACTGTGCCTCCGAAAATCGTGCTCTCTATAGCAATCCACGTCAGCCCGAAACTGAGTGCAAATTTATTGCGGGGCTTGAACTGATTCATTCAACTGCTTCCTGACGAATGTGGAAGCAAAGAGCTACAAATAAAGATATTTCTTTTGTAGCGTTTGCTTTCCAGGTTAAACTAACTCTGGAAAAAAGCTTAAAGACAGTCGGAACTTATTTCATCGTGGTGGGAAAAGTGCTTTGAACGAGTTTCGGAGTGCGTTTCAAGGTACATTTTCCCTCTTACTTGACGGTTGGATTTCATAGCTTTGATGTAAGTTGGGTGGATGATGACTGATGCGTTCACTGGACGTTCAGTAGGGCGTCGTAGCATTGCGTTCTTTGTTTGACGCATATTTCAATCATGTAACCGGGTTCCATCCTTCCTTCTGGATGAAAAAATCTCTGCAAGAGACTCCCATGACGCCACCTTATATGCTAAGCTCACTTTTGGTTGGACGCATGAAATTGTCAGAGATTTTTTCAATGAGTTCCGTTTGATGGCATGTTAAAGTCAATCACTCAAGATAGTGCTATCCAGACAGTCTCTGTGAATTATCGGAATGAAGAATGGTTTTGTGAAACTATTACTACCATGTACTAACTATTCAAAGATGTGACACATTTGAGGTACTTACTGCTACTGCCTGGAAATGATGAAACAAAAGAGAGAATTTCAACGCCTTGGTTATCTCGGCAATGAACCCAAGAGGTCAATCAAAATCTGTCTGGTAGCCTAAGAATTTGTGCAGAGCAACAAGTTCTGGCATTACGTCTCTTGCTATAATCAACCTATTGAAGTCGTCAGCCTGTTCAGCTTTAATTGTATGAGTTTAATTCCCATAACGCGCTTACCAGTCCAGTGATTTGAGGCAGTTTTCCACCTTGTGAATCGTCCAAATTTATTCACCATCTAGGACAGTCAGCGTGACATTCACGTCTGTTTTTCTGGTTATCGGCGCAAACTGTTGATGGCTTCATATGTATTTGGCGGAGATTCTTCGGCCATAGCTAGATGGTTAACCGATTCCGGGAACCATCGGTTACTCTGATATGGCACTCAACTGCTGTGTTCCTGGGGAAGTGTTTACGTACCGAAGAATGGGCCATTAACTTCACTCCTTGCTTTTATGTCAGTGAGCTGTTCACTTCAGCTGACCAAAGCCGTATGTAATTCCGTTTCTACAACGTCAGCACACGGAGGTCCCACCATGTAAAACCTCAGGCCAAACAGCAGTGCACATGTGATGGCAAAGTCGACTTGATGGTCCAGTCTGAATATCTGTCTCTAAGATTTTATACCCTACACAGTCCGATGTCGTAAAAGTGATTTCGAAAAACATCGAAATTAAAAGACAATCTTTCAGGTTGAGCAACAGGCATGTTAAATTGTTCGTTAGAGGAGGAGAGATGGACTCTCAGCAACCGGTTTGGTTGGCTTGATTTGTGCAGTTGCCAACTCCGTGATCTACACAGATATTTTGAAACAGGCATCTTTTTGAAAGCAAAATACATCCCCGATCCGCGACACCCTACACACGGTGCGTGTACATAGCTCATTGCGCAGCATATCTGACCATCAACATGGAGATGGCGAATTGCTAAAAAATGAATACCCTACGGTTTCCGACCGACACTGAACAAATGCAGACAAACGCTCAAAGGATTCAGCATGCTTCTGCATAAAATATCATCATCTAATATATGTTATTGTGATTACTGAGGCCGTTACCGGTCAAATCCATAGTGCCAAAAAATACAAGGGAGAGTTTTTGGCAACTTTATAAGTAGCGCGTTACGTCCAGACAAAGTAAACTGCTTTAGAACGGATAGGATTCAACATGGGTTTGATTTGGGTCAGATTTTGATCGGCCGAAGTCATTTCACCGTATAATTGGTGTCACTATTCTCCCTTCTCTGACTTACCAACTTCCTTCACTGTTGGTTAAATGAGTAAACGTACTAGTAACAACCGGAACACACAAAATATGAGCTGATTCATTTGAAAAAAATACATCAGGTAGGAAGGTGTTTAAAGTAATTTAAAACAGTTACGGAATCTTGTTTTGCAAATGACCTTGAAGCGAAAAGCAAAAACCCAATCTGACCAGATGGAATTCCCACAAAATTGTCAGCTGATAGGCGCACAACGCAGGTTAAATAAAAGGTCGTGCCAGGGGCCAGATGGCTCCCAGGAGATTGGAGGCGTTAGGAGTTATCCGACTTTCATTGTTCACCCAAGTTTTCAGAACTTCAATGGCAGACTGGTGAAGATCCGACAACTGGTTAGTTGTGCGTTCGTGTGTGAAAGCAAAGAATTGTTAGATGTAATGCACTGCTCATAATATTACTGAAAACCTTTTGGGAAAAACAGCAATTTTATGAGCAGTATGTTGCGTCTAGACAATGTATTGCGATATCTCGAATATCCTACAAATTGCAAAATGACGCGGCTTTGTGCAGTACATTCAGTTGAAGAAGATCATGATAAAGAAGAGGTAGTTCCGGATTCAGTTCGGCCTCCTGTTAAAAAAACCAAATTAGTTTGCAAATGAGATTATCTGACAAAAGATTTGCCTTCTTGGCTGATGGGAGGGAATCCCAGGGCCAATTTGTCACTGAATCACCCGATTCGCGCCGATGTCAAACAAGTATTTGGGAGACAATTGCTTTTAAGTCAGCTCATGTTCAAGAATGCATTCCAAGTATGTCATTAGGATAAATGGATGAAGTAAATTTCCGATGTGTATGTGTTCCCTTGGTATGAATGTCACATGGAATAGTGAAAACCTGAGCAAAATCTCTTTCTCTCGATAATTTAGATAACGTCAATCGGCTGTATTCCTGAGTAGCCCAGTAATCAACGCCGCTGATTTCCATATCGACGAGCAGGGTTCGATTCCATGCATGGAGGCCTCCAAGTTAGCTGCTGGACCTCGTCTTGAACCGTTGTAAACATGTTTCCTCATCAAGAAAGACGTAAAGTATGTTGTTTTCCTCCTTTTCTATTATATTGAACAGATCTAATTGTCAGAAGAGACGCCTTAACTCTTAGCGTAATAGTTTTGAGGTGCTTCATGCAGTTGTCGAGTGTTTCCTCCCGGTAACTGGGGAATCCAACCTTTATAAACACGTATGTTAGCAACGACCTTGAACTTATCCCCAGAGAAATCCGTGGTGGATGGTGATGGTTTTGTAAGTCATCCAGATGTTGACTGTGGCCTGTGAACAGGAAAACCATGTATCGAACCAAATTATGCCTCGAAGTTCAGTGGTAATACCCCCAAATCAGGCGTACAGAGGCAGTACAATGAAACTTCAAATGAAGGGCACAACATTCATTGGATCTCTCATTGGATCTCCCTTGCAGGCACGAATCGGCCGAGGATAGCCCATCTCTGTACTTTACCGCGTTTCTTATGAGACCTCTCCGCCGCGCACTGGCGTTAGCTGCAGTATATACGGTTCGGATAACCGATTTTAGTGATGTTCATGCTGTCGATTTCTATCCAGATAGTCTGACTGACTGTTTGAGGTGTTTGTGGTAGGCAAAGCTCAGGTCCCCTATCTGTTCCATTTCTTCCCGCCTTCTATCATAAATTCTTCTTCGGTAGTAAAGCACGAGTTCTCTCATTTGATGTTGCTGTCAGTGATGACGATGATGATGATGAGACTTGCACCTTCTCTCCGGCATATTGAGGAACCTCTTTGGTGCCTTCCGCAGCGCGGTTCTTAATGCCACTTCTTCTTGTTGATGTCAGGATGAATACAAGCCAGGACACCCAAAGAAATACGGTTTCCAGCGGTCATTTGTTGATCGTTTATTGTCGCCTAAATTGTTTGTTTATAACACAAATTGGTTTCTGAACACAAATTGGTAAACATAATTTGAAAGACCAAATGAACCGGAAAACAAAACAGATGTAGTCTTGACATATATAAGATATAAACCGGGTCTGTTTCAGTTTTTCATTAAATTTGTTACAAATTCATCTCTACAGACATTTTGTCTGGAAGGCTTCTAATTTGTTTTGTTTTCTCTGACGCATTCTTCCTTCCCAAATAACAATTTATTTTCTTCCTTTTTCTACGGCGTTCGAAACACTGTTTAACCTATCAGTTATCGGTCGACGCTGGACTGCCTTATCGAAATAGCCTTGGTCGCCCCAGTGAAGCTTGTCAAGCACCGTGTAGGGGTGCGAGTGCACTCTCTACAAATGATCGTTCTACAATTCAGCAATACCCACTGCACGAGAGTCACTATACCCATTCTAAAGGCATGTGGGCTGGTCCTACACAGCGCAAAACAGATAGGAAACTCAAATAAATTCTTGTAAGAAGAACTGATTAGCGTGAGAGTAAGAGATAGAATCTGTTTGGCCGAAACGATAGTTCCGGCCGCATATAGTTGTAGAAACTTTTTCATTGTGTTTATTAGATCACAAGGTTGGTGTTAAAACTCATTTTCTGTCCAGCTCTGGACCTGTCCGATGCTATGAGGAGACTGAACAGTTCAAAAGGTGCCAACTGAGACAGTAAGTAATTCAAGCGGTCACACTAATGAGGAACAGTGGTACACCAATAAACATAATTCAATACGACTGTGGATTTCAACTATTCAAGGTTTACCTGTATTGACTGTTCAAAAGAAACAAACAGATAAGGAATATCATTAGTCACTAACAATGACAGTATTAATCGATTTATTGCTCTGCGTTGAAAGGTTTAAGGAAACATGTCGAACACTCACCAACGCCGCCAACTAAAGAGAGGGAGAAATGGAGCAGTTCGTTCTTCTGAATTAATAGCGAATCGGTGACACCACACAGTCGGCAAATTTTACGGTACTCTGGATTGTGGCAGCCCCATTATTAGAGAGTCTGTTTGCCACGGTCGTTTACGACCTGTCTAAACCAATTCAAGCAGACCTTTGTTAGGTGCATGTCGATTTTCTAACAAGTTTCTGGTGAATCACACTAAGGGCCAGAAATCCCGAACCCCAAACGTGGATCCGAAACTTCTGCCGTGCAGACTTCTCAGGAATGCGCATCATTCATGATCAATTTAAACTGGGACCAGCTATCTAAAAGAATTCGGCGTCTTATGGAAAACAGGTCTCAACTACTTTTCAAAAAGTTGACTATAGGAGACACAGAAGACGAGCTGACGTTTCGTAAAATTCGGAACCATTGTAAATCAGAAAGCTGCCAGTGAGACATACAGAAACAAGCGACAACACTGGAACTCGCCCGGAAAAACAAAAATGTGCTGTTTAAGTACATGAGACATCGCTGCAGAAACATGCCATCCGCGTTCTGTTTGAGTGACAGGAACGGGGAACCCACGAGTGACCTAATAGTGGTATCTGAAGTCTACAACGAACATTATGCAAGCCTGTATTCTGCCCCAGTGACCCAATCTTGTCAAGTCGTAACTACGAACGGCTTCTAACCGACTTGGTCTTCACGGAGGTGGACATTCATCAACTGTTAAACAATACAAACCCATTCTGCGCGTTGGGGCCAGATGAGGTCAGTCCAAGGATCCTGAAGGAAACTTCGTTTATAATAGCAAAGCACTTCTACCTGGTGTTTCGTCAGTAGCTTGACGAAGGCCTCCTTCCCTCTGCTTGGAAGGAAGCGGTCGTCACACCAATCTACCAAACCGGTGACCGATTATCGCCTGGCAGCTACAGGCCTGTTCGCCTCACTAGCGTACCGTGCAAGGTGAGGGAACGCATTATGAAGCGGGTCATCCTAGATCATCTACCAACAACTTGATATCTCCAGTGCAACACGGATTCTTTCCAGACCGTTCTTGCCTAACAAACATGCTCGTACTTATGGGCACCTTAACCCAAGCCGAGGACGAGAGACTCACATCGGATGCCATATTTTTCGACTTCTCGAAAGCATTTGGTCGAGCCCCACACGTCCAACGGCTCCCCAAGCTCGAGTCTTACGGGATTCAAGGGGAAATTCGACGCTGAATTAGGGCGTTCCTATCGGACAGAACATTCAGAGTGAAAGAAAGCTTGACCTACACTTCTCTGGTGCCGGTCTCTGTTGGAGTTCCCAAAGGCTCCGTTTTGGGATCACTGCTGTTTCTGATATAGGTCGACAAACTTCCAGACGTTCTTTCAAGTCCATATCTACTTTTTGCGGACGAATTGAAATCCTGGAGTACCAATGCCAGTGCTATCCAAATGGATGTAGAGGCTGCAAAGCAGTAGTCGTTGGATTGGCACCTCACCCGAGTGACTAAAAGTGCGTCCATATGTCATTCGGAGGAGACTCAGCGAATACCTTCGTCATGCATGGTGAGAATGGACCAGAAAATATCACGAGGATGGATGCCAAAAAGGATATGGGTACCTGGCTCTCTGCAAACATGTCCTTCTCACTGCACCATGAGAAAAGACATTTGCCGTTCTACGGATGATTGGGCGCACCCTCTCCCGTATTACTCGCATGGACTTCCAAATACTCTATGCGGCCTACGTCAGACCGCTTCTTGAATATGCCAATCAAGTTGTCTACTCAGGACGCAAGAAGGACCTAACCCTCATTGAGCGTGTCCAGCGAGCTGCTACGAAAATGGTTGCCGGCCTTATATCCGTGGACTATGAATCGCGTCTTGCGGTGCTTGACCTCTTTCCCTTGGAGTGTCGTCGACTTTGAGGAGACCTAATAATTACTTATGCCTTGTTTGAACAAGGTCCGGCCAACAGTTTTTCACCGTTGATCCAACAAACACACGGCGCGGACATGGTAAGAAGATTTTCAAGCTCAGCGCGCACTATTTTAATGGAAAAAATATTTTCTCATTTCGGGTAGTTTGTGCGTGGAATAACCTTCCTCCGACGGTTGTCCACGCTCCATCCAGTACATAGTTCAAAGCCCTATTAGAGGCTTTTTTTATGTGAGTACTCGCACTGGCAAGCTTATTGCCCTGCGCCGAGAACTTAAAGAGCTGTGCTACACCCTTTATTCGCTTGTGCCTTTCAGGTGAACTGCAAGAACAAAACCAACCCGGGAAACTTGGGTGAAAGCCTCAATCCTGTGTATCAATCCATAAATCCGTGAATCCGTGAATGCTATTTGGTTCGCACCCAGTTTGCCACACTTTTGAAAATACGATTTCACAGCTTTCTGCATATATAAAAGGGTGGAAGTTTTAGGCGGCGTTTTGGGATCAAAATGAGTATTCTAACTCAAGAAACCTTCATTGGTGACCTATAATCGCCTTCACTTGCAACGCTGAACTATGTCCTCAAATCTACTGACCGAAGCAGAAGGTCGAATCCATAATGGGACCAAGAGAGGACTTTGTAGAAGTGGCATTAAATCAATATGTAATCAGCAGATATTATATGGGCTCTGTAGAAGATCTCATACACGAGATCATCCTGGAGGCCTACATCCTGGTGGCCAAAATCTAGTGTATACAGTCATAATGAGGACCGCAGTTTCTTGAGATCCGTACCGTAAGGTTAGTCACAAATATTGTTTATAACGTCTGGCCCCCTGGTCCACTTGCATTATCAATGATTGTTTCTGCCTCCGACATTGCCTGGAGGCAATGTGATCATCTACAAAGCCAAGCTACTTTAACGAAAAACTAAAAATTAAACTCAGTCAATTGCTTACCGAGACCACCTGGAAAACAAAAAACAAGATTGGCTTACTGGAATTCGGACAGACTGGAATTTATATTACTACTATGAATCTCAAACAGGATCCACGAGCATTTTCATGAAGGAGATTTTCAAGACGAAGGTTTTGGCATCGGGCGGCCTGGCCCTTAAATAGGACTGATTTCGTTTTATGGGGAGACCTGGTGCGCGATAACAGTCAAGCTGATTAAGTCTTGATAGTGTTGCACTAGGTAAGAGGTAGGTTTGAAAACTATTGGCCGAATGGTCAACCGATTTCCACAGCATATGTCGCAAATGTTTTCTCTCTAATCTGTACAACACTAGCAGCGCATAGTGGAGAAGTGTGCCGCAGTTTTGAGGCTTGTTGGTGTGTTAGCCCAAAACAGTGTGGCTCCTTGGTTTACACGTGTTTTCTTATTCTTTGGAGATGACCTTAAATTATGACTGGTGAAGGTCTGACTTACTGTTTCGTTCATTTGCAATCGTTCATTGAAACCAACTAATTACTACGTCATTGGCAAAACACATCATGGCAGCCAAGATCAGGCTCCCTCATACTTGCTTCGGACGTGATTGAATGTGCACATCTCAGGCTTGGCAGGTGATAATGTGGGTGTTAGCGAAAATATGGTTCTTGCTGAGAATCCTTGTCTCCCTACCTAAGGGGTTAGTTTATCCCGAGTATTTTGTCTCCAAATAGGAAACGAAATTGCCAGCCTCTCTGCATATGCTCCTGTGCTCTTCAATGTGCTGATACCCTTCCCAAAAATGGTCTTTTATCTTGGTCTCGCAGGCATTTTGATTAATTGTTGTCACTGGTAATTTCATTTAGAATTTCCCAAACTATGTGATTCTTCTTGGCTTTCCCGGAACTATTTGGTTCGCTCAATTTGCCGTACTCAGCCTAAATTCAATGGCTTTGCTTTTTCGAAAACCATTGTTTTGGTAGTATGTGGGCGGAGCTTTAGAAATTTCCAATGAAGTGAAATCAGTTTTTGCCGAAAATCCAAAAATCATTGCACAGCTGTTTTGGCCTTGTTGGAAACCATCAGCTGTATGCAACTCACAAAAATCCAGGGAGATTTTAACTCGCAGCCTTCCTGCAAGTAGATGAAGTATAAACCGCTCGGCCACAACCGGCTGATCAGCAGTGTGGTTAACTCGCATTTAGACAGGACAAAGCAACACCCAATTTCCGATCTCGGAATTCCCACTCGGTGGCCGCGTACTGATCAGCTCCGTGGGTGAAGACACAAATTAGCTTCAGGTACTGAAGCAAAACAGAATGTTTTCCACCATTTTCTGCATTGTCTTTGCACAAAGAATTCACTGTTAACGTGGAGGCATCTGAAGGAAGCCGACAATTTCCTAGTGAGCCCATCAGTTAGAAGATATCTGTTATCGTGGACGATTCTGCATTTGCACGCAGTTAAGGTGGAAACACCAGTACAACAGCACATTGATGATACCGCTTCAAATTTTGGACTTGTGTGTTCCATTCACGAAGCTCGGGGAAGAGGTTCTGTACACTCTAGGTCTTGCCTTCTGCCGATGACGTGGCCAGTGAACGAGGACCACGGGCAGTGTGAAGTCATGAAGAGTGAATATCGATAAACTTCGGTGATGTGTACTACATTCGTGAAACACAAATACAATAGAGTGATCATCGCAGGCTAACATTTGGCCAATTCAGTAAAACGACTGACCAAATTCTTGGAACCTGAAACTACCGAGCTAAGAGGTCTCTTGGCACCTAGAAGCATACTAGACCATACAAATTTACGTAACTCGTCTGTGAGAAGACCATCTAGTCTTGAGTGAGTGTTTGACTAAGTTAAGTGAAGCAACACTGTTCAAATTACAAACATTCCAGTGATTAGAAATTGCCTTGCTGCATCGTGCAGTTATCAGTATTATTAGTTTCAATGTGTTCCATAACACATTCAAAATACACTGATAAATATTTAGTCAGCCAATCAGGTGATCCGAAATATGCAATATACACATTATTTTTAAAATAGTAAAATAAATTAAGCTTTTTGACGCGTGTGAAGCTGCTGATGGTTGCAGCAACTGAGGCTGTGCACTCACATAGTGTCCCATGTGTCCAATGCCTATTACATGCAGCTGAAATTATTTCAGACTTGTACAATAGTCTGTTATGTCTAAAGTATGGCGAATCAGGAGTACAATTTCGGGATGCACCACTTTCATCAGGCCTGGTGTTCACTTTATCATCATGCAGTCAAAATCCGTTACGATAAAACCATTCTTAGTCGACGAATAAATTAACTTTGGTCTGTTTAGATAGACGGCATCCACTGCAGCGGCGCCCTTTTTTTGGGATCCATAAAGGGCTTGTGCGGACCCGAATGCATGTCTACTGCAAACCACTGGCACCGATGTGTACCCGAGGGAATAAGGTGGGTGGCTGAGCTTGCAGAAATCTGTTCGAAGACATCAGGCCGCCTAAACGTGATGGCGCAAAACTGATAACCGACACTAGTTGCCTTGTATTCATTGAATTTATTGTGCTATACACGGTGCACTTACCAACGCCTTGAATTACACCGGGGACTAGAGGGATGAATGAGGTAAAGATATTATTAAACCAAGGTTATTTTAAAGGAAGCTGTCAGTTATCCCCGATAAAATTATAATAACTTCAATGGTTGAAAAGAAAAACGTGTCCACCGCACATTTGCGATGGACCATCTTCAGTGTGTTTTACAGGTTATTGCTATGGGATGGTATTCAATAGAGGCTTACTTGTAAACTAACGTTGCTTAGTGGACACCACAGAATGCTTGGAATAATACAAGCTATTTATTCCAGATTTCTCAGTGGTTGAATCGCAAACCGGAAGGTCCGTGGTTCGAGTCCAAACCAGGCCTCTCGAATGCACCTGTCTAGGCCAGAGGAACCTGTCAGTACTACACATCGTAATTCCTCCCGGTAACAGTAGCAGCTAGGCACCAAAAGGGTGTCACAGCTGAATTACAGTTGTCCATCATTGTTTCTCCGCGTAAAACGTCAATTGAACTGATCCTCTCCCTACCGTAGTGAAATGAAGCTTACATGTGCATTCCATCTCAGCTGACAGCCGCTTGCTGGGATGTGGCGTTTTCCACGCACTGTCAAACAGACTGGGATCAAACATGAATGTTTTGACTCGGACCACGTTTAAAAACGGATTGGATTTAGCCCAACAGCAGTTTTAGCCAACGTTCTTATTCGTTCCTTATTATTGATTTTCGTATCTTGAAAAAAATATCTGGAGTAAACAGCGGTTTGATAAAATCATCACAGAACTAATGTAATTTTGTGAAACCTCAGTTGGTGTCTATTCCCACTGCCTAGTGTGCAAGCACCGCAGAAAAGAGCAAGCAAGATGCGAAAAATCGATTTCGAGACGATATGTGGCCTATATGTTCAGGTCACACATTTGTGTCTGGGATCGGCACAGACTCAAGTAACTGAGGCTGACAGTGGGTTAGGATTTAGTTCCTAAAGCTTAGCAAACGTGACCTCAAACTTAGTGGTAAACCTAATAGAACATGGAAGTTTAGAGAGACGTCTGATAGCGCTCCACACTCCACAGTTCACTATACTGTGATATGCCTGGTGTGACAATACAAACCGATGCCTTTGGGATATGTCATAGTGGTTGGCTTGAATCAATATTTGAGCAAACGAACTGGTACTCAAACAAACTTGCTCCATCAGGAAAAAGACCGAACCAGCCAGTCGACAGTATGGAGCATTCCAAGACCAATGTAGATTATTGTCATTTGTGGTGATGCCCGGAGGACGCTTGTACAGATAGTTTTGTTGAATGGAATTAACTTGTATGGCTAATATCCCACTCATTGACGCTTTGACTTCCACAGGAGTAACTAGTCACTTCAGCAAAATGTTTCATCATATTGTCAGCGATTTCAAAAATTTCGAAAAACTTCAAAATATTTGCTTCAATGAGCCCCGGATGACTCCTTTGCCAGCCATTCTTGAATAAGTATGCATCGTTTGTCCTCTAAACTTCAGAAATCAAGATCATAAAGATGCGGAATATCTATGGCAGGATTGCCACGCCTAGACATTTATTGGAGAATATTTCAATCGGGACTTAGTTAAACTGAGAAACGATTTGGCGCCGAAAAAAACCATCCGCAAGATAGCACAGACCGTATTGAACCGAAAAAGTTGTCTCGTCCAAACTGAAAGAACATTCGAAACTTCAGCACCCGCTCCTATATACCTAGCAAGATTAATGCAAAACTGATTGCTCTATAAACCCCGAATGTTTGAAATCATACCAGGATAACATCTGTCTGTACGGATATCAGAGCATTTTTCCGACAGTCTATTCACATCAACCAATAAAAAACCGAGAATCTGTTCTAATTTACCTATTTTTAAACACAACCCTTTGCAATAGTATGCCAACCTTGTCCCATATTATTGTCTTGTAATGTGTTCGAATATCGGTAGCCCGGGGGCATTATTTGCTAATTGATCAGGTGGCTGTTGCTCTGTTTACCGAGCTTCACAACTGATTTAATGACGTTTTGATACCATTCGAGAAGATATCTCCAGCGCGCTGTTTGATTGGTAGTACCTCTCTTCGTGCTTGCGTTTATATAGTTTACAAAGAGCAGCTTTGAGCTGTAACCTGATTGGTCATTGATAATCTTCGCATTTGGATTCTGAGTGGTCCGATCATAATCTGTATTGCTGTGTAGTCTGTAGTTCTTGCTTTCTATTGCCACACTATCGTTGAAATTCTCGTCCATCATTCTCCCCTCCGACTCACATGTTCGTGATCTGTATTTCGTCGTAGTCCACTTGTCTGTTGTTTGACTGTTTTATGATGTACCTTCTATTTTTAGCAGTTTGCTGTCTTTTTCCTGATTGGTCCATACCAAACTCGCAGTGTATACTCATGAGCTTGGTTGGTTGATTTGTGGGTCCTCTCTCAGTTGGGCTCTCATTATTTTGGGCTAGTATGATAGCCAGATTCAGTGATCCCTAATGAAAGCTGAAAATTCTGATCAAATTAACTTGCCATTCTGACGCCATTTCCGTTGTACTCAGAGCATGATAGACAGGGTCGATCTCATTGCGTCTGTTTATTGCTGCATCAGTGGAGTACCACGCCTCCATGAATTCGCGTTCTTTCTTTGTTATCGCTTGTCTTTTTATGCTGAAGTGTCCTTCTCGGTCTTCATGTGCACAGATGAGCGAGAGTTGGTCACATCTCCTAGTCGCGAGCTTGTGTTCGTCGACTCTGGTTTCCTCCCTGTTTGTCTCACGTAGTGTTTTTCACAATCCTTCCATTGAATTTTGTAGATCACATTTATCTTCTCCATTGCATTAAGTATCCCCTTTGGTTTTGGTACTGCTCTTCGCAGCATGTCAGTCGGTCTGTGGGCAACTCTTAGGGCATGCCATCGTAGTATTCTTGCGCTCATCTCCGAAATGCTTCTGATGTTTGGAAGTGTAATTGTTTTGCTTGTGCTTCCGGTCCTCGAGTTGGCTGAATTGCATTTCCCCAGAGCTCACTGGATGAAATGTCTTGGGCAACCGTTTCTTTGAAGCATTTTGTATAGGTATCTCTCTTCTTTTCCTTGGATTTTACTGTGTTGCAGTGTGTTTCAAGTTCGCTTGAATAGTATCCGAATGCAGTTCCGTTTGTGACAATCTGGATGGTTGCTGTGGTAGTTCGGAAGCTGAACCATGTTCGTAGCCTCTCTGTAGGCTTCCGTTTGCATCTGTCCATTTGACAACATTGTGATGAGATCATCTAAAACCACTTATTTTGTGAACTTAATTTCATCGAAGACACTGCCTATCAATTGGATTGTTTGCTGTAGCTTGCTCTTTTTGAAGATGACGATAGTATCGTCTACATAGCGCATCCACAGTTCTGGGTTGATGTCTGGTAATACGATCCTCTCCAGTTTTTGCATTGTAATCTCGGTGAGGAACTCCGAAGTTGGAGAATCCATTGGCGCTCCTCTCAGTTGTTGATAGTATTTGTCGTTGAAATTGAATTTCGTGGTCAAGCAGACGTTGAGCAGTTCTCAGATGTTTTTTTTCTCAGAGATCCGTTGGAAAGTTCATAGCTAACTAACCAAATAATAAAAACGGAAGGTGCGTCATAAAACAATCAAACAACAAACAAATGGACTACGACGAAATACAGATCATGAACAGGCTAGCCGGAGGGGAGAACGATGGACGAGAATTTCAGTGATGGTGTGGCAATAGAAAGCAAGAACCACAGACTACATATCAATACAGATTATGATCGGACCACTAAGAATCCAAATGCGAAGATTATCAATGACCAATCAGGTTACAGCTCAAAGCTGCTCTTTGTAAACTATATAAACGTAAGCACGAAGACAGGTACTATCCATCAAACAGCGCAATGGAGATATCTTCTCGAATGATAGCAAAACGT
>SJOL01009700.1:219715-250947 GCA_004794785.1 Opisthorchis felineus | reverse complement strand
GGGGGGGGGGGGGGGGGGAAGGGGAGGGCCATATGACTCAGTGGTTAGAACGCGAAGTTGCTGACCGGAAGATCTGTAAATCGAACCCGACCTCTCCATCTCGACTTCTTGTGTCTGAGATTAAACAACCTTGCAGTATCCCAGTTCTCATGCTTCCTTCGGGTGTCATGGCAGCTAGGCACCGAAAGAGTGTTATAGCTGCACCGTTATTCATTATTCGTTTTGTACAAAGTGCAAAAAACCGCAATATTACCCACTCGACGCTATCCTTTAACTGTACAGTTTTTCCGCCCGAGTGTCTTTTCATTTAGTAGAAAATCCTGGAGGAAATTCTTGAGAAAAGCCTACAAGAATAAGGCACCCCCCGACAGCAGTCTATTGATAACTACAGGGCTTAACTAAGTGTCTAAAGCGGTGTGCTGCTCTTCAGGGTTATTCTTCGGATTCCAAATCTTGTTGGGATACTGGAATTTTCACCATGTGGTTAAAACGGGTGGACTGTCTAACAAAGTATGCCAAGATGTCTGAATGAGGAAATGGCTAGAATATATATGGAATATATCCCAACGACACAACCTTTTCAAGTTCAAGACTGCGATCAGTGAAGTCAATGTCTACGGAGAAGTGTTTTAGAACCATTATAATTTGTCCCTTTTAGGCATGCGATATCGGGATAGATTCGATGCTTCAGTAAGTTCTCTGGTTATTTTGGAATTCCGCTTTTCCGTCATCCCATGGAGTTTTACATATCAAACCATTTCTGGAAATATCTTTAGGATAGAGGAGAGATGGTGGAAAAGTCGAGTGTTTGATGGTTCTCTATCAGAGAAATCGACTGTTCTTGTTTAAAAACAGAGTCTAGCCGACTAAAGAACCCATTTAAGAAGGAGCTTTAGCCAGGACATGAGCATTACATTCGGTTTCTTAACAGCAACACAAGAAATCCAATAATCGTTGCAGCACACATTTGGCAATGAATATGAATTAGGTAGTGGTACGTCGAGAACACACATACATATCTTTTTGAGGAGACCAGATGTGAATGTACTAAACCACCGAGATTAACATTTTAGCTACACAGGTTTGGGTGTTTCTGAATAAAACAAGGAGACAGTGTGAAGAAGACCGCCTTGTTTCCCGAGCTGGGACTAGACCAACTCTCTGACAGATTCTTCCAGTACGGATCAGGATAAACAGGCAAGGAAAATCAGCTGATTTAATTTTCCAAGCCAGTTTTCGGACAAATTGATCTCAGCTTTCTTGCATTAAGGGCACTGCAAACTTTCAACTGGGCGAGCCATCCTTTTGACAAAAGAACATAAGTTACTGAAAACCATTGAAATGATTCGCTTTGTGTTGTGACTTCTATTTTACTTCCACACTACTTTGAAGAACGCAGTAGCAACAATTGTAAAATAAAGTAAGCAGAGTCCAGCACAGTGGGCTGAAAGACACCGTACACCTGGAAAAACTACACGTATGACTGGCTCAAAAGGGTTAGTCTCACAGTAATCTTCAAATCACAGCACCTTGTCTATTGTGATTTAGTAAAATAAACACTGTGCTTGGTTACATTCTGCTCTGCCGTTATCACCAGGGCAGTCACCATACGTCATTGATTATCGGGCGCAGTGTTTCATTGCACAACCCTCCGATGTCCTGTGGACAACAGACTGCGTTATTCAGGCTTTACACTGATTGGAAAAAGGGTTTGCACCGAACGACGCTCTTCTGATCTTCAAGTGTTAGATATATTTGTTTCCATCCGACCACTTCCTAGTATTCTAGTTTAAGGACCTCTGCGTTCAGCAAGCAACTAGTCGTATGCTACTCTACTCATACTGGGTTTCCGTCAACGGTCTTTGTGTCAGCACATGGTATCTTGGATACATTCCTGAAGGCCCATTCAACTGGGTACTTCTGAAGAATAGGTTTCAACGCAAGCAAGCCGTAATTGAGGACAAGTGTCCGCAAAAAGTGGGTAATTGTTCAGTTCTTAAAGGTTTTGAAACGGACTAAAACCTCCAAAGATAGTCGCTCCCAAAAGAAGGCTTTCAAAGAGAAAGGTTGTGTTGCATGCTGTGATTTCTTCCTTTCAATCAGGCAACTAGATTTTTTAGTCCAAACTCTGAGGAACATTAGTCAATGATTGAATTTCGGGTGACTATCCTACACAGTAATAGTTTGCACCTGTTATCGATGTGATGGTTGCAGGTTATGAACAGCGCTCTTTTGTGCCATAAGACCAAAAATGGAATCAGGTGTGAGACTGACTTACCGATGGCTTTAATAATGAAGGCAAAAAGCACCGTGAGGGCACACAATTATCATCCATTTGTAAGTGTATTTATGTTGACTTGTAAGTGAAAATACTTCCAATGAAACTATGTTCAAATGTAATGATAATCAGCAGCTCTGTAGCCGATGCAAATTAGAAACGTGTCAACAAACTGTCCAGTGTTGTCACACTGAATCTAAACCTGACGCAGAAGACGCGTAAGGAATAAACCCGACGATGTCCATTGAGATAGGCAAAGACATGACCTATTGATTCCAGCTATCTGACATGGAATACAGGTGCAAAGATAGAAGGGAACACGGCCACGGATCTGTGTTTCGTGTGCACAACAGACCAGAAGTTTTCACTAAGGGAATTCTTCCCATGTATCATTATGATTTTTTGTCATAAACATTTGCACTGAATAAATTTTGTGGTACGATTTTTATCTAGGGTAGGCAATTGCACATCTGAAAATGGTAACATCTTCTCCTGTGAGTACAACTGGGGGACCTGTCAAAATCATCTTCAACTTTTTGTTCACCCGGATTGACTTCCTTGTTTAAAAGCCACCTGAATGGATACGAATTAGTCCGGTTGAGATAAACGTTTCGACTGCTCGTGGACAGTCAAGTTGTTCAACGCTGCAACGGCCTGTCTTGTCTATATATACTGTTCACAAGTAAAAGTGCCATAGTTCACATTTCTAAAAAACTTAGTCTATGTCTGTGTATATTTCCGCTGCGAAATATTCCTCGGTCGATTAGCTGAGGCCAAACCTTTTCTCACTTTCAAGCTACTGATATTGAGTAAAGTAATAGCTTGGGTTGCAGTAGGTGTCTTGCAAAATATGCATGCTCCTAGCGTTTCAGCCTGCTCTGCCAGTATCCAACTTGGTGCTTAAGACTGGCAGTTCCATTTCGTCAGGTGTCAGTATTTCGCGGAAACGTAATAAAGGTAAGGATGAAACACCTGCAAGAAGGATTTGAAGCCAAGTGGATTAGCGAGCCGTCGGACGACGTATGAATTTTCTGTCAAAAGACTTCATACAGGCATGTACTCCATTAGCGGTTTCTTACTGGACACGGGAGCTTCACAAAATATTTTAACCTCTTACCTAAACGAATCCGATAGATGTGATAAAACTTTCAACTCTTTTAAAGCCCGATATTCTTGACTGCCTTTTGCATCTTCTTAGCTTACACCTGGGCTCGTTTGACATCCAAAATCCAAAAAAACGATGTAAAAATGTAATCTTCATTTGGAATCATTCGGCTCAAGGCACCTATCAACGACACAGAAGCAAGTACCCAAATGCAACAAAAAACATTAAAATCGCAGTGGTTGTGTTGTTACTTCAGTGAACACGTAAACCAACCATACGACCGGATGCTGAACAACATGAGGGGCAACTTAATTTCGGGGAATGCTTGAACTGTTTGGTTTACTGACATCGTGATCCTGGACGCATGAGGCCTCAGTCGCTAGCATGACTACCTGCCCACAGAGGCTGCCAGAAATGGTTGTGGAGATACTCACTTATGTTTAGTGGCTGTCCTGTGCACAGCCACGAAATATAACGAGGTGTGAGAGGGTTTATTGTGAGGGATGCCAGCTCATCAGGAATTCTTCAAGTGCAAACTTCAACATCAGTTCTAATGTGAATTAGGTACTACCTGGGGAATGTCTTTGTTCGCGTCAACATTTGTTTGATGAACGCCAAAACTTTCTCCCTAGTGAGTGGTTCATGAAAAATGAACTTCCACCATGGAGGAATGTGTTGATTAAGGAAGAACTGAGCAAATTACTGTTGCGCCGAGCGGTGGAGCACTCCTCGTCACGTTGCTTATTGATAACACGTACACATACCAAGCGGCAAAAATCACTTTAGAATTTCCCTGCTTACCGAAGTTCGATGGTTTTGCTCCTGTGGAGAAATACGGAAAATAATAGGGTTGAAAAAACACCAGCGCCTGCCATGGCGGTGAATTCGTGTGACGATGCAATTTTTTTCGATATTTACTTAAAGCCGTAGTCGAACCGGAAGATTCGCCGTAATGTTAGGCTAATAAACAAGGAATATCTATCAGTTCCATAATTTTGAACTTTATAGGATGAAGCAATGTACAAAGATTCAGGTGACTGGACGTCACCTAATTCGCGGTAGTGCCAGTAAATCGGCACTTTGGATGAATAAATCTAAGGTTTTGTGTTTATCCCTGAGCGTGTGGTTTAGCTTATCCTTTTATTCATTAAGAGAATGCAGTTCACAATATTGAGCATCGTTTAATCTGCGCTCTCTAACCATATAGGTAATAAGGTTTTCTTCCATTGAGCTTCCATTGAGCACTGGATAGCTGTTTCACCCTCCTTGGGAGTCGTCAGCTTGCATTTGTCACAAATCTTCAGGGTGATTCGAATTCGTGACTAACCGACTGGTAACTGAAAGCATTTCGGCCACAAACGGCTGATCATCAGTGCAAGTAATTCGCACTTGGGCATGATTTAGAGCCACTCATCTCTTAATCACGGAAACCACATCACGTGGTCACTCGTTGAATTGCTTCAAAGGTGAACACTTCTCAGCCTGATGGTCCATGTGACATGAGTTTTGCTAGCAAAGAGGTTTATCAAATATTACAAGAGAGATAACAGAATATCGAGTTTGCAAAGACAAAGCAAACAGATCAGCCGTTTATTTATAAAAAACCAGAAATCAGTACAATGATTGCTACTGTAGTTTCATGTGTTGCAAAACGCTTGCCCCTGAGAACAAAGTGAACCACGAATAGTTCCTCTCACAGATGTAAACGAAACATACAAAACAACCGAACAAAAAATTTGGAGCACACGTGTAGAAGTTTAAGCTGACAAAAGGTGAAATTAGGCCAGCCGTAAATGATTAGGCGTCACTTATGTTTTAGGCTACAGGCTGGACACCACACGGAGCTTCACGATGAATTAGCTCACATTTCTTTAAGGATACTAAGATTATATTTGGGTCAGCTGAGCTGTTCGATGAAAACCAAGTGCATACAATAAAACTCGGTGTGCATTGATGACCCACTTTAGTTACCACAGGCTCAGTCCAGTCAGATAATAAAACGCAACCTACCGTCATCAGCTGCAACGAAATAGGTGGCGATAAAAGGTTTATGGAGCATGTTGTGTCTCGGAAATTGGCATCTATAACAGGATCAACATGAATCGCGATAATTCAGTTGGCTGAAAAACGTGCGTTGCTTAGCATAAATTTACTGAGAACTTAGTTAAAGGTATTACTAAACAACGGACTATTTGTGATGAGAACGGGACAAATTAAAGAATGAGTTAATTGAAGAAGAAGCCTTGTGCTGAAAAGCCTAGAAGCACTGTGCAGCTGTTTCGTCCGAATTTGGGAATCATCGGCAGTGCGCATCTGACAAAACTCCAGGAAGTTTGGAACCCGCAAACTACAACATCAGTACCGTTCGACCGAGAACGGCTGATCGGCAGTGTGACTAGCTCACACTTTGAGAGGATATAGCTCCACATAACACTCAGTCAAGGAATTTCCATCAGGTGGTCACATCTGCTGACTGGCTCCTCCACTTTCCAGATGGAAGTTTCACTGATCGGAGTGACTTCATTCTTCCTCTGAGCTACTCATAGCTTGTTGGTAGTGTGAAGCGATTTGGGAATTTGTAAGTGTTGCCCCCTAAGTAAAAACAGTCTGTGCTGAAGGACCGTAAAAGTATCCATCAGTCAAGTTATGGTAAATGCTTTTTTTAAACGAAGTGAATCACGCTAGATTGAGTCCACTAGAGTTATTCTGATGGGTTCAAATTTGTCCAGATTGAACCTCATGGAAAATGACATTCAGGTTGTCGGTCGTTGATCAGCTAGCAGTCTATCTCTTGACCGAGTTAAACAAGTGGTTTTCAAACGTTTTTTCAACTTATAAAACCTCGTCAGTGCGTGGTTGGATAGGCATTCCCACCATTTTTGACTGCGTTTAAAACGTCTCTAAATAACATATACTACTGGTCAATTGACTGATTGTTTCATGATAAATTTGCGCAAAAGTTGGTTGATCAGCTTAGACTTTGTGTTTTCTTGTAGTCTGATGGCTTTTCAAGGTTTGTCCGCGTATTTTAACACCACCGTTATGTTATGCTGTCATGGCCTCCAGGACGATTTCAACCTTCTCCTTATCGAATTACTCCACCTACAAGACGCAATCTCGACTCGAAAATTCGTATCTTCATGTTAACAGCAAACTGTGAGTAGCTCAGAAGAACAACGCACTCGGAATGATTTCTTGGACAGTGCCAAACGGAGATTGCGTCAAACAGAAAACGATATCCTCTGAACCGAGCCACGGTGAACCAGGAGCGGCAAACAGTTCACTTAAACTGAAGGAAAAATGACTCAAAACAGGTGTTT
Source organism: Opisthorchis felineus (assembly GCA_004794785.1). Classification (NCBI taxonomy): domain Eukaryota; kingdom Metazoa; phylum Platyhelminthes; class Trematoda; order Opisthorchiida; family Opisthorchiidae; genus Opisthorchis; species Opisthorchis felineus. Next base: position 244,244 of record SJOL01009700.1, on the reverse strand, counting down.
GGTCGGCCAGTCAGATGACTTAAGGAATGGCTGGAAGGTGGGGCACAAGGAAAGCAGAATGAATCAATCAGAACGAAGGAACAGAACTATTGAAGTGAAGCTATTTAGTGAACGAATCACAAGCAGGAAAATCAGATCACAAAGCATGGCAGCTTCCGGAAGATCTAATCAAATTAAGGCCCAGATAATCCGGAAACAACGAGTCATGTTGAGGATATTAACTAACCTTTATGAAATATGTAAACGCAAGCAGAGTTGGAAGAATCACCCATCCAACTGATGATGTTTCCTCGCATGGTGACTTAACGTTTTGAAGCCAGTTGCTGAGACCGACGTACAGACTAATCGTCACCTTATCAACAACCAAGGACTGTATGCGCAAGGGGACTACTGTACTCAAGGGTGCCGCGTTCACTAGATTTTCAGATTTTTGTGACCCGCCTGAAGATGATTGGTGATATGACGTATCTGTCACATATATAGTTTATACCGCCTTTTTTGAAAAACACACCTGGGGGACCATTTTGGTTACTCGGGTCGCATCGGTGGGCCATGACAACTAACTTGCTTTCGAAATCAACCTTTACTAGCCACGATTGCAATGGCCATGATGTAGAATGGAGTTGCTTCGTGCACACTGGAGTTGGAGTCCACATTTATCGAAAGAACGGAGCAGACCCTCTACAAATAACAACTGGAAATGAACTGATCTAATGATAGTATGCAAAGTTCAAACTGTTTCATGCGACTTACATGCTTCCTTTACTGTAATGGCATTAAATGATTGTAGAAGTCAGTGATTTTCGGTCAACTTGAACCATTCCACAGGTAAGCATGTCCTTATAAAAAGTCAGAACCGTAAAACCAGTGTAATTTGCAAATAAGCGTGTCTCGCCAGTTGCGGACCACTCTCTGTTCCAGTGGAGGATATGTTTGTGAGATTTGCCTCCCAGTTTTGTGGGATAGACTCCACAAGGAGCGAAACTGATAGTGAGTAACTGAAGAGTTCTCAGAAACCTTGTGAATAGTATGGCACGTCAAGGAGAAGAAGTGTATTCGCTTAACAGATATTCGTTCGGATAATTTGAGTAGCCAAGTGAATGAAATGAAATCAATCAATACGGCCAAACTTGTTCAAGAATAAACGGAAGAATGATGATGGCGACCATTTAGATAACCATACTTTGGGCATCATGTGGCGGTGATACAAAAGAGAGGCAAGTGCGAGATAGCTCACTGACCAAAATTTCCCTGGTCTGTACCCAACCCCGGCATCTTGACTGCTTCTGCGTTGGTTTAGGTGACCTAAAAGTATTTCAGCCCTGGTGCTTCCTCTCGCTGCATGGTATTTAGGAAACGAACGAATGTCACAGCTAAACCCTCATTGGGTTTGCTATGATTATGATGGCGGCCGGAGTCACTGCTTGAAGAGTGACAGTTGTGGTACATGTGCATTTGACCCAATCACTTAGTTTTACATAAGTATCCCATTTGTGCCAACATACCATGACCAGGTTATTTGTGATTCTTTAGTACCCCGTTCTGTTGCGAACAAAGTGCTGAATGCAACAAAACTCGTGGCCAATGCCATTAATCCAGCGAAACAAATGAAACTATTGGCGCTTAAAAATATTTCGAATGACACACTTACCGTAGAACTCCGTAACAATCTCTTCTGTTGAACCAAAAATTGAAAAAAAACAGCAGTCCGTTTAGCGTGGAATTGCTAGACAATGCGGAATAGGTAAGAATGTCAAACGTGGGTAAGCAACCGAATCAGATCTACTGGATGAAGCTTTACGCAATCATATAAATATCTCTGAAGTTACCTTACATTGACTACGTGAAAGACCATTAAATGGACTCCAAACACGCCTATAACAGATGCAACCGTGATATTAATCAGGAATAAATCGAAGGCATTTAAATGACCAATGAATAGTTTGCGTAAAATCAGAGATTATAGTTTCGTAACCTAGGTATCCTCTGATTTTTTTGTTGACATGAGCACTTCCGAATGTCGACCGGTGACACATCTCCGACCTCATTTCAAACATCAAATGTCATCATGTCTGGTATACAGCAGCTGAATTCGAGCCGGTAAGCACTGAATGCAGTGTCCTCTTGGCCGAATGGGAAAACTACTAGCCAGTGGGTTCGAAACTCCCTGGAGTTTCGTGAGATGCACACTGCTGATGAGTCGCAACAAGGATGAAACAGCTATACGGTGTTTTTCGAATTTTCAGCATAGACTGGCTTCACTGACGGGATGAAATTCCTATTGACCACTAGCAAATTTCTTCACATCACCACCAGAATTACTCGTGTAGGCTGGTGAAGACGAGTTCAAAAGGAAACAATTAGAAAACGAGTGTTTGGATGTGTAACGGAGACTTCCATCGCATCATGTGTCCAGCAGCACAAGCTGTGGTGGTTCAGCCTTGTAATGCGTTTGCCAAATCATCGTTTTCTCAGAAGGATGAAGGTTTCCGTACCCACTTCCATGTGGCGTAGGTAGCGTGATTTTCACTGTACATAGCCGCTCATTTATATCAGTGGTCCTCTTGTTGATGCTTTCTACCGAGATTGCCCGAATGACTGACTGGAGGTGGAAGCACGTCGGAATTATTGTGGTGGGATAACAATAGGTCCCTTCCCAATCCACAGTTCACAATGAGGATTTCAAATTACTAATGGTCGTACGGCAGTGAAACACTGGTGTTATACTGCCGATGACGATGCCTAACTTTCCTCCTTTCACGCTGTTTCAAAATTAAGGCGTGCTGCTCAGTGCAGAACAGCCATTGGTCGTGACTTCTAGCTTCGCCTGTGCTCATTTAATTCTGGCCAGTTTTAAACGAATGGTGGTACTTTGAACAGTAATTTGAGGGATATACCAAGACACAAAGTATCAGTAAGACAGGGTTCGCATGCAATGTATTAAACAGTGTTTGCTACCATGTACACAATCTTGCTTACCAATCATCTTCCCTATATTTTGGAAAAAAATGGGGGAAATTTCTAATTATATACATATATATAGGCAGAGAGAGTTTCAAAAGGCGAGTGTCACTACGATGATTCACATCTACGGTTTAAAATTTTCGTTGGAGCATGGATGTCATCACCTCACTTGTTATTGGATCAAAGAACAGACATCCTTACAACTTGAACTACTAACATCCCATCAGTAGAAAAAAAGCATTGACAAACTCTGTCTTTCCCTTACTTGGCTTAATTACCAAACGAGTTTGTGACAAAGGGGAGTCTTTTCCCCTATTGACTTGAAATCCCACTGACTGAAAACTAACCAAAGGGTCTTATTACCCCAAAGGAGAGAATGACGTTAGTTCCCATTGTGTGGATGATTCCGGTACACGAGGATATATCTCACAACATATCCTAATGCATCATTGTGCAAAAAACGATATTTCAACATATCCGAATTGTCTTCTCCTGGTCAGTAAAGTCAAGCCTTCCTTATGAAGATAGATTTTTGTCATTTGCAACCAAACCAGCAGAAACCATCGGTTAAGTAATGGGGAAACCACAAAGGAGTTCTGCTGGAGATAGTTGCCTTGGTAAAACATGGAGATAACTTTCTGAGCACATTTTCCGTAATGCAGGGTTGATGCTTCGAATGTTTGTAAGCCACTTTATAAAGCGCAGCTTAGAAATAAAGTTTTGTTTTGTTGTAGCAATGAACTTTGTATACAGAGACGTTTTGTAAAGATATTGAGTCACTCAAAACAGGATAACTATCTATAAGCTGTACATGGTCCAGCAATTGTGCACCAACTCTATCAATCCTGACCTACAGTCTTACTTGAAACAAATTTCATGTTACCTCAGAGGTCTGACTCATATTGTCCGCTTTATGTATACCTGTGAGCAGGACCAAGAGATTTCGAGGAGCTATCCTGGCTTTAGTCATATTGCGGATCGAAACTGACCGGTTTTTCTCAACCTTTTTCTTCACATTCGCTCCATAGCGGAAAGAAGGACCCTATCATATCGGTGTTCCTTATTCCTTGAAACATGCCACAGCTCCAAGAACCGTCCTTTCGGTTAGCTGGTTAACCTGGAAAAGTTGTTCTGCTCCACTGAGATCATAAGAGGTCACGTTTGAACGATTTGGAAGACAGTTTTTTGAAAGAGATTAGACCAGCAAATATCGTTTCCTGATTTAAATTCCCATGGAGAGTCAACACAGAATCAAATGGAGGAGCCAGATTATCGAAACCAAAAGCGGAGAATATTTATCAAGTAAATATCTTCAGAGTGCTTATTTCAAACTCACCAACTGAACAATATTCAATGAAGTTTGATAAAAGTGAGATTAAGATCAATCGAAAATAGATTTTTGTAAAACATTTCTTTGATTATATGGAGTAGTGATAATGTTGTAAGTGTTGAGAAACAGAGTGCCGATCCGTAAATGCAGTGTTGCAGTATATTTTAAACTCATATCCGACCTCAAGCAACTGTAGGAAAGCACCTTCCACATAGACTGGATATATCCGGCTGATTTGGAGCAATGCGAGCACACAGCCACATCTTTAAAAAACGAATTCGCCTAGGTGGAGATTAATCAAGGGACCAAGTTTGACTGATTTGTGTCAAGAGCAATGAGTAAAAATAACTGCTGAGATGAAAACCGTGCGCTTCTGAATTTCCGGAAGAATACGCAACTGTCCAAGACAACAGTCAGTTGCTCAAATTTAGGTTTTCGGTTATCAGACATAGCTCGCTCCACAACACAAAGGTGAGGGAGCCAAACAGGGGGAATAAAATTTTTTCTCAGAATCCAAATTCAACCCCGGAAGATGTTTGCCATCTAAACGAGGCAAAAACAGCACGAAATACAACTTCTATAACGATCAAGCTCCAAATAAAAATGGAAGGATGTTTTCACCAGCTCGTTTGCAACTTTTCTATTTTTATAGACCGATCCAAGTGTTTGTCGGATGGTCGAACTGATTTGGTTCAAAATTTCATGGAAAAGCAAAAATAGTTTGGATGAAACGTTGCCAACCAAAAACCTTGTCTGTTTCAATGAATCCCCTTCCGATTCTGTTACGTATGGTTTGATAAACATTGTTCGATTCCTGGTTCGGGAGATTGTTCTTGTACGGAGAGTGTTGTCATAACACGGTGTTAGGGGCAGTGTTATCACTCCGACGTTCCAGATACCACAGCTAACCTCTCTCATTCAATGAATGATTCACCGCTGGACCGTAACTTCATGAAACCTGATTGTTGAACAGTAACGGGGAACTGTGTTAGCATGTTGTATCTGATTGGTTGTTTTGAGGTACGTCTGTACGTGGACATGCTATTTAGATTGGGCCAACTGAGGTTACGCAGGTGAGAACGAGATTTGGATGAGTCTGGCCACGTTTCGATCATGCGTGCTGTCTACGTGTTGGTTAGCCTGGGAGATAAAACTTATCCAGATAACTTAAAGGTTGAAGCCTTTACTGCTGTTGAAATGGATTGCCTCAGCGCATATCCCCTCGCCCTAGGAGCTGATTCAGGCCAAAGGATATCCATATGTTCATAGTAGTCAGTTATGTGGCTGTCCGTCAGCACACGTAACCCAATGGGCGATTGTCTTTCTAGTTTTTTCACTTCGGTTTTTGATTGTGAGGAAAATAAAGGGATGTCCGTGGCATCAAGCACCCGTTTTTTTCAGGATCAGACGGACGTGCCTAAAGATGTAAAAAATTTTAGACTTCTACTTACATGTTGTTGGTTAAATTAGGATAAAAAAATTTGGGATACATCAAATTCAGAAGATTCAAACTAAAATGACATATCACTGCTGGTTTTGAATGTGGCTAGCCTTAAAATGCACGAAAGTGACCTACCTCCTTCGATCTCTGACGAAAGAAGGTAGAAAGACGGGGACGTGATGTTGTTTCATTTTCAGTCTCGATATAAAATGGATATATATATTTATATAATAAATGGAAATAAAATGGACAATTAAACAGTCAAATCGGGATCTATAGCCAATGTTGACTTTGTCTAACCATGTAGAATGACAGTTTTTCGTCACGTGATTTGATCAGAAGCTGGGTGGCTGTTTTCAAGAATGTAGCCACAAGTTACCATGTCTGGCTGTACCAGTCTGTACAGATCTGGACAAGTGAACAGCTCACAACAAATTATTACGTGGAACCGTTCTTTTTGGCATATGGCTTCGGTTTATCCGCTTCGCTTAGGTCAGCGGAGGCACCCATTTGAATACAATGGCTAGCATGTTAAGTGTTTTATCTGGGATGCAAGAAGTTTACTGGTGTAGTCCCACACGCCAAGCAACGGGTCTTGCTTCTTGCGGTGTGACCTATTCATAAAGGTCAAATAATTCTCTCCATCTACCCGACACTCTCACAAGCGCAACAGACATACGTTTATGGGACAAGAAAGGCAGAATTTGCTTGAGTGTTCACTATATGGCCACGTTTTCATTGGTTTCAATCAGTGTGGTTACTTATCGGACCAAAGACTGTGGTTGACGTCAAAGAATTACGGAGGTGAATCAGTCTGCGCCAAAGGGACTGGTGGAGATCCGATAAACTCTTGAAACCTATGCTGGGTGACTTCAAATTAGACGGATAATCGTCTGTATTCACAACACTCTCGTTTGAATGGTCATCCTTCCATCCAGGAGCGATTGTTCTGGTTGACACACACCAGATAGGCGACTACCTTTTCGCTCTCGCCAGAGCTCACCAAAAGTGCTTTCACTAACAACGCGAGGATCTGAATGGCATCTCCACCGACGCACGTTGGACACACCTGGATTATCAGATCTACATGATGAGTGACATGAAAGGTTCATCCAACTAACCGGGACACATGCGCCAGGACAAATGGAACGCCATTCAAACGAGATTGATATGAATATATATTCCACAAATCCTGCAGCCTGCATCAGGAATTACCACTCCTTGACTGACGCCCTCAGCCTACTGCCAGGCACCGATTACAGCGTTTTAGCATACGTTTCGGAATTAGCTTGCTCATTTTAAAAGTGGATTAAGTGGAGGATATCAAGTGAACTCTAACTATTGTGTTTAAATGCAATTATGCCCTAATTTGCACGTGCATTGAGTAGATTTAAAAGATTCGGTCAATAAGCCGCTCCATTCACGGCACAATTTGGTTAATAGGGACTAAACTGCATCCAGCTGTTTGTTCGGTAGTTTGATGACCCAGTTCAGGTGGACGGTAAGTGCGGAAAAGCCAACTACTATGTATTCGGTGTGATGTCTGACAAGTCCGATCAAGTCTGGACCGACCTTACCCAGTGATTTAGCAGAAACTCTGTTTTATCGAGCTGGCCACAATGTGCATAAACCTACTTCAGAGGCGTTTATCCTTCCGAAAAGCCTAGGACTCAGTTTAGAAGTACAGCAACAAGTTGAGCTGTTCTAACTTACCGTGTTCTGAATGTATAAACGAGACAAAAACAAGTTTTTCATGATTAGAAACTATGAAACCACCCAAGATGCTCCGCGTCCTGGTTGTAACATCGGTGGAATGTAGTCCGGTTAAACTTAACAATAAAGAAACTGAGAACGGATTTTAACTAAACAAAGGGACCATTAACACACCGGCAGAGGCAATAAGAACGAAGCTCAATGCCAGTTATTCCTTTGATAAACTTTTAAATGAAATTTAAACGCGATTCTTGGTAATGAAACCTGATACTTCCAAAATTTCATCTCCAAAAGTTTCTAGCATAATTAAAATTTCCGAACGGTGGGACGCAGGCGAATGAGAAACCTCTCAATTTCGTTCCAACAGTACTCAAACGTCACGTGTATGTTTCGAAACTGTTTTTGAAACTGGGGGTGGTGTGCCATGGACCGTAACAACTTGATGGACTTTCAAATGAATTTCACACAAGACGATTTTATTTCAGAATGTTGTGTTGGATTACGTGATAAACTTAACTGATATAAATATTCATTTTCAAGTATTACACACTATATTGGTGGACAGCATACTTACGTCTTCCGAAGCATGCTTCAAATGTCACCGTCAGCAAAAACAACTTAATGAAAAGGAGTTGGAACATGTTCACTCGTGGTAAGCGGCTCCCATGGAACGACTGATACAGCTGAACTTTAGTACTCTTGTGTTTGCAAGTTTCCATTGGCTGGTTGAAATATTGACCCCTAATTGGCTCGTTACGGACCCAACAAGCAGGAAGGGTATTACCCATTAGTGGCCTGTCATTGGTCCCGCCTTCAGTAAACTGACAGACGCAAATTCGTTTCCGCATTGGTTTAATTGGTATGTTTGTCCCACGATTTTAACAAGCAATAAGCCTCGGACCTAATGGAGACTTGGTAAACGATCGTCACTTTGTTCCATGACTCACATCTTGGTTACAGTGTACAGTAAACTGACATACTTAGCTGAGCCAAGGGACACTCCAGCAGGGCACCCAAATGATACTTAGTTAAAGGGACCGTATCACAACTTTCCATTACTGAAGGCAGTCAGATTATAATCAGTGTTCGAATGATCAAATCTAGTGATCGACGGAGCTTTTTTCTGATGAGAGTTGATGTTGTGTGAGTTCGATTAAAGGGACATGTGTAACGTGTGCCAAGAAGTGAACGACACTTCCAACGAGGTGAACGCGAAGAGCTGTTGTATATGTCGCTCTGGCGCTGGACTGTTTGTCTGTACCACCAAGTTACGAAACTAACAGTCATCGAAGAGAAATAATCAAGACCGACTGGGACGGGAGCCGCGTGTACAAACAAGCCGACATGGCGTGACCAAGACAAAACGACAACCAATAGTGCCTAGTAAACAAGGTCGTCTACTGACGCCTGGTATGGGGCATCTGGGAGATGTCAGTAAGGGTGACTACACACAACTATATAAATTGTCCCCACGAGGATTGCATTCGGCCGACTTTTACATTCCTGTAACCAGCGTCAACTGGGTCACAGCTCCCAGAGTTTAACGACGGAGACCGCAGATGAGGACGCTAGGGAAGGCGTTACTCTCTTGAAAAGTTTTCCCCTCAGTAAACTAAACAGTTCTGGCTTCCCCCTCTAACAAAACTTCGGAGTAACTTCATTCTATTTGGCTCAAATGTGAATGCATCATCATCTTTCCAGTTTTCCTATATTTTCGATGAAGTGCACTTTTGCGTGACCAGCGTTATCTCGCCGAAATTATGTCGTGTAACTTAGCTCCGGTGGGTCCAGTCCGAGTGCTAGGAAGCAGTTTTCGGGTTTCCTAGGTAAGATTTCCCTCAAAGCGTTGTAAACAATCCAAGTTGAATTTTTTGTGTGTATCTGGTCACCATTTTACTATATATTTTTGCTTCGGCTATCCTTATTTCGAGCCCCCTTAGCTAAAACGGTTGAAGTAACAAATAAAACATCTCACCTCGTCAACAGATTGCGAACACCATGCTTATCCGACATGCTCTAGATATCAAATTGTCATAAACGTTGTTACTGACAACACCTAAGCGGTGAGCTAATTAAATGTGCTTCCGGATGCCGTAACTTAATCAGTGTTATCCACGTGAAAATACTTGATAAGGGCCACCAAGTTTGGGTGTATAATGCTTTGATGATTGTGGTCACTTCGCTTCTCCGAACGATGCATTCGGAGTTAGGAAAACAACGAACAAAAGAAACGAGGAAACAATGAACCGTTCAGACGACTGGAGTAACTTAGATTCATGTCACATCTGATCCTTGAGCTGTAGTTTGTTAGTGTTCACCGATTGGTAAAGCCATCCAGTAGAGTAATACCTTTTTAAGGCCTCTGTGACTGAACCGTTGGGTGATGGAATCCAAACGCAAGTCGAGCTTGTTGATAATCTGGTCACAAACGACCAAACTAAAATAAAAAGCTGAAGCGAAGGATGTTTGGCGAGAATTAATGTGGAACAATTTACATCATAAGTCTGTTACCATCCTGATGACGTGTCAGCTAGTGGGTTGTGCAACTTAGTTTGAACCAGCTGTTCATACATTAAGACATTTATAAAAAAACATTCATAGGTAGGTAGAATCTCTTGAAATTTCATTGGGATTTTATCTTGCCACTGAAGCCAGCTTCTTGATAGAAGGACAGAACGCACCATACAATTGTTTTTTACTTACCCTGCTGTGAACTATGAACTTTTCACATTTGACGGAAATCTGGAGGGTTTCGAACCAGCAACTGTCGACCTAGTAGTTGAGAGCCATCGATGAACGTTTAGTAAGCCACTTTCACGATTAATTCCCCCCCCCAGGTGCAATGAAGGGTTGAGGTACTTATGGTCCTGTGAGGCCCGACTGAACGCGATCTTCACGTTCTCCAGGATGACCGGTCACCATTCATAGGAGGAATTCTGATGACTCAGAATTGATAAATCCCAACAGATTTTACTCATTTCGAGCATTTGTACGACCTCAGAAATTAGTTACATCCCAGTTTGTTCGCCTTTTTGGACTGCGGATAACAGCAATCTCATGCTGTTATTCTTACCAGAAAACAACATCGATGGTTTTCTCAAACATTGAGTGTACCAAAAGCCAACCCGGATTGGAAGATATCTCCCATTTTCAAGTCTAGTGAGCATATTACTTAAGCGTGCCACACGTATTTGTACTTATGATGGCGTTCTAGGAAATAAACAGTTTTTGCAAAGATTTTATCATGCAGTGTTACCTGAAGGGATAAATCGCCTTTCAGAGTAGGAAAAAATCACGATGCGGCACATTTTCCACAGCTATACGGGACCATTTACCTACAGCTATACGACTAAATTTTTGACTGATGTTGGTTGGTCCAGCCGCATAACTGATCCTCCTCTGAGCAGTGAAACAAATGAACCTAAACCTCTGAATACGCCGTTCCCTCAATGCCTCTCTGTCGCACGTTGTGCATCAATTTGTCTGCAGCTGAGGTGAGCCATGGCAAGATGGATTGGTGTATGCGAAAGTGTGTTTCTGAAAATGCAACTCGCCACTTGAGTCATGTGACTTATCAATATGGTTAAAAGGATTTGAGATCTTTCACATGCTTTCTACTTGTTCAGGATGGTAGCCATTTGATTAGAATCACCTAGCAGGTCACAAATGTCATGTGGGCGAAAAAATTCGGCTTACGAAGGTCAGCAAGATTGAATTTCTACCGGTGATAGCCACGTCGGTAGTTTCATCCCGTATATTAATGTGAATTCCGGTTAACCTCCTGAAAGATGTATACATCTGAAACAGAAGGTACACAGCAACATCACCGTATGACTGCTTAGCAAGATTTAATAACATCATAGTTCCAATGCTCCTGTGGAGCTATGAGGCAGCTATACACCGAGGGAGGACGACACAGCCGAACTCTTCGCTTTTGCATATCTTTGTATCCGGTCTTTGCCCCTCTGTGCAATGTTCAGATGAATGCTAGGCATCGAATTTGGGCGCTGTACTCAGAAGATCTTGTCCAGCTGCGTACAACTAATTTTTAAAAAAAGCTTACGTGAATGCAAGGTGTCTCGGAATCGATGGTCTTGCATCGCTTTAAGTTCGAATCCACACTACTGAATAAGACAGGGGGTTGGATTAATAGTCCTGAACTGGCATATTACTGGTTTCCCACTGCGTCCGTATCAACTGAAATGCCTATAGCAATTAATGTCCGAACGGATGAAACTGCATTTTTATCATGACTTTTCTTGATAAAAAAATACCAATTCATGTTGAGATACTCGGAACAATTCGCTTGTGTATTTTGGCTATTTAGTAAGAGAAGACGGGATAATATTTGAGACTGCAGTTAGTCTTCGCTGCATGTTAACCATTATTCCGGTCTCAGCGGGGTTCTGAAAAAGTCATCATAAAGTTGATTGATTGACTTGGAACCCATCAAGATCGGGACGCAGTCTATGCTGGAACGCTTGAAAGCAGCGTATATCCGTTTCATTCTTGTTGAATATACTAAGCGGTGAGAGTTTCGTGAAGCTCTGGGGAGATTCGAACCCACGACCCATCTGCTAGTAGGTTTAAGTTTAGGTCCAGGTGCGAGATCAGCTTCTATTAATAACGAAGTGGCATAGTGTTCAAATATTAACCGAGAAATCATGCGCGTGAATCTTCACAGAGTTTCATGAGGAGCGCACTGCTTGTGATTCTCAATAGGGAAGAAACAGGACTGTACAAGGATGCTCGAATCTCGCAACCAACACTGCCGACACGTTATAAGTGGCTCAGAAGGCAGAATACTTTCACAAGGTAGGTGGAACCTCCCTCTGGTACGTCGTCACTGGAGAAGCCAGGCAATGGGTGATGAAGTGATATGTGTTCCATGATTGAGGAATAAATGACCCAATATCCTGTATAAATGGGCGTTAGTCACAGTGCTTATAAGTCACTCATAGCCCAACATTTGCGTTCAACTACCAACCGAAAATTCGCGGGTTCAAAGCCCCTTGGAATATCGTGAAATGCCCACCGCTGATGCTTTCCTACGGGGAGCAAACAGCTGTACAGTGCTTCTCGGATTCTCAGCATGGAGTGACATCACAGGCAGAACGGGAACTCTGTCAAACATTCTACTATTACCGTTGAGATTTTACTTTGGGGGCTTGCTGTGCTTTGGCTTCATTTCTGTGAACAAGTTTGCTCACTATTCATAACGAAACACAACGTGGTTTGAGTTGTCGTGAGACGCTAATGAACGCGCATCTATAGTCCGCTAATTAGTGGACCATTTTTACAGGAATACCTAGTTTTATGATGATAATCAATAGTTCCTGTGCACTTGCCTGGCCACTCGGAGAGACTAATCAGTGGACTCGGAACTCGATAATCAAGCTGCTTTAAGAAGTGTTCCCTAATTAACATGATCTAATTAAATTTCGCCTGATTATTGAGACAGTTCAGCAAAAAATCTGGTTGTTGGCATTTCTCATTAGTGAAAGTAGTCTTATCCGGTTACCACTTAATTGCCGCATTCCTAGAGTAGTCCCTGAATCCATTATCTTAGCATAAAGCTTCAACCTGTTTGGTAAGCATCATCACTGTTCAATACGTATTTATCCGAATAAGTTTTCAAATTTCATTAGTGTCCTTCTAGAGACTTTAGCTTAAGACAGTGGCCCTAAAAGGGAGGTGGTTGCCCCCGAAACTAATCATTCATGACAGAATAGTTTTCCTGAGGAAACTAGAAGAAACTATACTCATTTTCACAGTAATTTGGTTTTGAGGACAGACTCACCTGAAACCAAGCTGAATCTCTTGTTTATGATGTCTTTAAGCAACTGAATACGTTGTACCAGGCCACCTCATGTTTCAGTTGGCAAAATATTCGGGAGATCGCGACACATTGTATAGACGTAATACACTACTCATAAGGTTGTTGAAAACTCTTCGACAGCCCACGACCGACTTTGCCCTTCTTGGACTTATCAGGTAGGCTCAGTCCTCGAGTTTCCGTCAACACTATGTGCTGTCAAGGATATTTCAGCAACCTTATGTGTAGTGTACTATGTCTATAAAAGAAACATGTATCATTTATGCCCCGATTGCACTTCGGCCGTCGCATTGTTTACAAAAAGCAAGTCGTTCTTTGACCCAAAGTGTCACAGTTCTTCAGTTCTCACATAGCTACCAAACCTTCAGTTTATGGTGTTGGATGGTTCTGTTTGTCCGGTGTGGCATGAGATGGGAGCTACGCAATAGAGTGATAGATTTGGTTCCAAAGCACAATTGGCTGCTTGACACCGCCATATCCCTCAGGGCCACCTATCATTCGTTTGTCTCGTCCGGCGGTCCCCATCTTGCGAGACCGCAGTTACCAAAGCGACAGAGGGGAATTGTGAGGGCTTTCATGTTTCGTTGCCAAGTCATGGACGACACACCTCTGTATCGTCTCCATTCCATACAAAGGTGTGTGAAGAGGGCAGTAACTACTCAGAACTGCTGCCCAATGATTGTTTTTCACTACGGCAAGTCGTGAGCTCGTTGAACGTCAGGAACCACACACGCGATGTGCACCTGCTCTAGTTGATACAAAGTTCCAAGTAGTATCGTCTCCCATCACCTAATTTGAAGAAAAATTTAACGGACTCGCTCAGCTAACCACCCACCATGACGGACAGCGCAGCTGGGTGGTTCCAAATCTTTAGTCGTGTGTTTCCCTCCTAAACGTTTTACCTGAACCTGAAACATCCTCAACCTTGGTCCATTCTGTTATGACTAAATCTGGGAATATTTCCTCTCTGTAATTTGCAGTGAAACCGGTGGTCGTTCTGCGTAAGGGGTCATGATCAAATTGGATGCCTTACCAGGAAACTGGGCACCACAGCAGAATCTTTGAGACCGCTTTTCCAAGACTGCTCACTCGAGTGCGATATTTCTTAGCTGAGTTTTCTTACTGATCAGCCAATTTAGCCTGTTGAATTAAATTTGAAATCGGTAAGATTTATTCTTAACGCAGAGAGGAAACATGACAGTCTATTCCCACCAACCCAAATCATTTCAGAGCAAAAAGCCGAGACTGTTGAGGTGAATTAAATTTCAAAGGTCGTCATCCCTGATTTGTTAGGTGCTATTGACCAATTCGAAAGTATAATTATTTTGGCGGCAATCGGTCTGAAATCTGTGCGTCGCTGACAGTCGGCTGACAGTTGGAGAAGCGCAGGTGTTTTTGGATGAACTTTGGTATGCGCTTTTCACCCACAAAGTGTAAGGTCATGCTTCTGGACATGCAGCCACTGAATGCGCCACTTACAATCCAGGGAGAGGTACTGGAAGTTGGGGAGCGTTTTATGTATCTTGGAATTGTATTAGTGCTGATTGTAGTGTGACAGATGAGACCAATGCACGAATCTTCAAGGCCCGGGTGACGTTGATAATTTGAGACACCTATGGCATCAAAACGGTGTATCCCTGAATCTTAAGTGACGTCTGTATCAGGCTACAGTGCAGGCTGTTTTGTTGTATGGCTGTGAGACTTGGCCTGTTCGAACAGCGGAACTGAGACGTCTACAGGTTTTCGGCAATCGTTGTCTCAGAACCATAGCTGAGGTGGGTTGGTGTCGGCGAATCAGTAACGAGGCAATTAGAAGCGACTTTTCGGTTGTGCAACGGGTATTTCCATTAAAGAATGTGTCCAGCACCGGAAGCTGCGTTGATTGGGACACGTGTTGCGTATGCCAAACCATCGTTAGCCGAAGACAGTGCTGTTTTCCATGCCCAACTCAGAGTGGCGGAAGCAGAGAGATGGCCAACCCTTGACATGGCAGAGGGGTATGAAGGAGATTACGAAACATTTGGGTGATGTCGGTGCTGCTCGCCTTCCAGGATGGACCGCATGATCCCTACTGGGCCTGGTTGGAGACACTGCAAGATATGGCTGCCAACCGATGTCAGTTGCGATTGTCAGTTTCTATTCAGATTGCCTGAATGAGTGTGTGGAGGTAGGAATGATTGTGGTAAACTAACACTAAGTCTCCTTTTCTTCACAATAAGTCTTTAAAAAAACCATGTTTGTATGGCAGTGAAATATCGGTGTTGAACACTGATGACATGCTGTCCATGATGATGATGACGATGACAGTCGGTCCTTTCGAAACATATTTTCCATGTGAACATGACTTCTGAGTCCAATTGAGCTAGTTGTTCTGTGTTTCAAAAGTGACTGCATTCGGTAGGATGCATCTGGAATGATGCTAAAACTCAGGTGCAGCATTTTTCAGCTAATTCATTCGGTGTAGTTCATCTTTTGAACATCTCAGCTTGATAGGTACCTTCAATATAGGCAGAGGCATACAAAAATGCTTGTTTCTTTCAAAATGCTCGACTCAATCTGTTAAGAAGGTATTTAACGACAAATGTACGATGGTTGTGTAAACCACCGTCTGTTTTTGCCTGGGAAATCCATCATCACTCGGATGAAAATGTTCTTCTGTAGGTCTGTATTGCTCAATATAGGAGGTGTGGAGAATGCTATGGGTTAAAATATGCACTTTTTCACCCAGTTCTTGTGAGTTTCTGGGACAAGGCAATGGTTCGGACTAATTGTAACTTATTTTAGACGTGATATAACTTTCACGGTTTGCCTGTGATGTTTGACCCATGGTTGAACCAAACAGCCGGCCTCAAGAAGAGTTGAAACCTGTCGGACATCTAGGTTGAATTAACATACACCCCACCTTTGTTTGAACAGTCCCTTTGCTGTTCTGACGGCATTATTTATGCATTCCACTATAAGGCTGCTAAGCTATGCTCATATTTCACATACACCCGTGCTCAGGTTCACATCTAAAGACAATTTTTCAAATTCCATCACCATTTCATATGCATACTCATGTGCATGACGTGTGAGTATGCTTTTGACCACCGTGTGTTGATCTTACAACTGGCTTTTGTCGGACAAATCGGGAACTGAGTCGTTAGTGAAATAATACTAGTTCAGACTTCTTCGCCTGAACAATGTTCATCGTCCTAAAGGTAATTCATGTTGGAAACAACAGGCACTGGATATTTCACAAATTTCTGTGGGAAGATTTGGTTAATAATTGAAAGCTACACCATTCGGGGGCCACTGTCTGATCAACAGTCTGACTAACTGTGATCAGCCCGCACAGGTTATGGTACCGATCATCCTTCGATGGCGTGATTCACGTGATCGGTTGACTGCCAGTCGCACTGGTATTGGAGCTTAAATTCGGCTAATGCAATGAACCTGCGGGAATGTCCTGTTATTTCAAATGTCAGAATAAAAGAAGCCTACTTTTTTATCGGTGCGCATAATTGGATATAATGGAATCCCACAACTACAGCCGACCCACCTTGTATGATCATGCGGACACTGTGTAACTGAATAAGGTGACGACAAGAGAGGTTTCCCTGACACCAGAAATCCCAAGAAACCTTTCAGCCTACCTTAGAATATTCAGTCGGAATGCCGCAGTACGTCCATATGTCCCAGGAGAACCAATTGTAAGGCGCGCCGTTTGAAGAATATTGTAACTGGCAAACTTTGCTTGCATTATTTACATTGGTTCACCCCATAAATTGTTCCACACCAGTTTGTCTTTGGCACGCAGCAGAGCCTTGAAAATGAGCTTCTCACACAGTCAGGTTAATCGGAGTTTTTAAAAATGTTCGGCTTCAGATCTGGGTGCATTAGAGATGTGTCCTAGGAAATCGAAGGTGTGCGTAACATAGAAACGACTTTTTCCTCGGTTTCTGTACAAATGAGTTCACAGTTCGAGCAGGTCACTTGTGCGGTCATTTATCGCAGTTTGAATCTCACTCTTGATACACTTTCGTCGGGTTCGTCATCGCTCACCTAGGAAAGGCTTTTTTAGGTTAACTGAAAATAAAGAATTTCTAACCTCGACTTATACACTCACCTGCATGCTAGTTTGGTTTTGAGGGCAGACTTACCTGGAACCAAGCTGAATCTCTCGTTTATGGTGTATTTAAGCAACTGAATTGGTTGTACCAGGCCACCTCATGTTTCAGTTGGCAAAATATCCGGGATATCTCGACACATAGTGGAGACGTATTATGCTACTCATAAGGTTGTTGAAAACTCTTCAACAGCCCACGATCGACTTCGCCCTTCTTGGGGCTCATCAGATAAGCTTAGTCCCCGAGTTTCCGTCAACTTTACGTTCTACTTAAAACCAAATTGTACACAATTCGACCTATACAGAATCAACTTGGTAACTGCGGCTACCTGAGTGCAAAAGCGGTCGTGGACTGTCGAGGAGTTTGCAGCAACCCTACGAGTATTTTGTTACGTCTGTTCCATCGGAAGTTCATGGTTGCCTTGACGTGCATTTTAATCCCTAAGGAACGTCGTGCCGCTAATTTTACGGTTGAACAACACTGTTATGTGTAGATAATGCCGGCTAAGGCCATCATTGTGGAACCTTGTCAAGTGGTGCATTAAACTTTTTCAGCGTCTGCGCATTTTAACTTGAGCGATCAGACTACAGACAGGATGATACTGGATGACTTACATCAATGGAATTATCACCAATCAAGTTCATCTGTTTGAAATTTAGCCGCGTATTTTTTTCCAGCAAGCCAAGTAGATAACTCTTTCGGCGGTCTGCTGAATCTCCCGGGCTAATGAGAACAGTTCCTTTTTTTCCCTGAACCGTGTTTTTACCTTTAGTGTGGATAGTAAAGGGACATAGACCTATAAGGAACAGGTCTGCTTGCTGTGTTCAGAAGCCGCTTGGAGACGGATACGGCAAGTCTTCTCTGGACAGGACGATGATGGAACCGGCCTACATCACACGGACTTTCGGATCATTTCCCATGAAAAGAATTCGGCATCCTCGATTATAAATAAGCATAAAGCTCGCCCGCTTTATCCGAGGTTGTTTATTACTGTATTTATTTACGTTGTCACTCACGAGTAACACCCACTTTGAGTGGGCATATGGCTAAACTGCAAAACCAAACCTCGTTACGAACGAACGTAGGTGCTTAATTTTACGGCCTGCTACCACAGAGTTCACCCTAATCGGATCGATACACTGCATCATCACAGTCACTAGCATTGTGTGCAATCTAGACTGGTAGGTTTGTGCAAATTGCAAAATGGGAAAATTCGGAGATTTTTCCACCACCTTCGGTGTCGTCTCGCTTACTGGGCCATAAAAATATCCGAAGTTTCATGCTTTATCTAATTGTCAATGCCATTTATCGGTTACTCGGTCAACACAGCTGTAAGTGGCACTCAAACTCTCAGAACGAGTTTAAAGCTGTTTCACTCTACTCAAAGCTGGGATCTGGGTGAAACGAAGTCTCAGTTAACCACGAATATCCTCGTCTACATTAAAAAATAAGTGGTTTTAAAATTGTAGCCCAATTGTGAATGGAACTCGGCCAATTGGTGCTACTTGGATGCACACCGGTTAGTTAAGGACAGAAAAGTATTTCCTCTCCACTGGATGTTCATTAATTGATAAAACTCATCACAGTCTTTGGGGCTGTTTTCATTATCCATAAGGTCAGCTGAGCGCAAAGATTTCTCATTAATTGCCAGTGAGTCATCCAATGGCACGATCGTAAGAAGACATAACTGATGGAGCTTTAACACCCCTTTTACTTCATCAGTCGTCCACCGAGAACAAACATTGATGAATGTAGAGCATAAATGCTGTGACACGATAGGAGTAATCCTTGACTTCTGGGTACTAATAAGCAATTAAACAGCTTCCTAGATTGAAAGGTAAGACTTCCCCACACGAACAAAGGTTAGGATATTGTACTAGCAGGTTCAGCCAGTTATCTGGCAGAAAATGGTATCTATTCTTTCAGAAGGACGCTACGCTGGAAAGCACATGGAAGAACAGAATTCTGATTAAAAGGAAAGTGGTTGAGAACATTTAACTTCTACGTTCACGGGATTCTACCACCGGGAGCGTTTAAGTAAAGCCTAAAACTCTAGGAACCTGGAAGTAGGAGACACCCGGTTCACCATAAATTCACAAACGAAATGTGTCACTCTAAACTATGTCAAACATCTACACCTCTCCATTCTGCATCTTACTTTTTGGGACCTCCTTTAGAATTTTGTTTGATTAGCGATTCGTTGATAGCGAGATCTCTCACGATGTTTTCTACTCAAAAATTCAATCACTTTTTGCCAACGTGCTGCTACGTCCAACTGTTATTTTTTAGGTAGTTAACCAAGATATATCAGCAGATACTTTTTCTATCTGCACATATTATCTTCCGCTGTACGTAGAATGCCCGTTTTGATTTGGAAGACGTTGCCATCAAACTGAAGGCATTTTCTCGGACTGTTTTTAATATCCTAAGCCTGACGTCATATCCTTCTAATAGTATTCATTTCAAGTTATGGGGATGCTTGCCTGGAAAATGTTGTAGCGGACCACTTTATTGGAAGCATATTAGTCGTTCACCTGCACCACTCTTTAGGTGCAAAGCTGCCATGCTACCCGAAGCAAACAAGAGGGCTGAGATACTGCCAGGTTGATCAAACCTATATGGGGGTATTCGAAATGGTGGGGCTGGACTGAAGCCACGGACCTTCCGGGCAGTATGTTGGCCTTGTAACTGTTTAGCTACTTCGAGCAGACTACGCTGCAACTTCAGGAAAGCGTTCCGCAATAATTCAGCTCGCCTTATGTGTTAGGTATGTCATCCAAAAACTTCTGAATCCAACGAAGATGGGTAGAGAAAATTTGCACAATATCACGTTTACAGGACCGGAAGTTAACCGCCCTAGAACCAGAACCTTTAATGGGAAGTACACCACCAAAAGACTGAAGTTGGAACTGTTCAACCCAAAACGCGAAAAATATCATCCAGTCAAACCAACAACCTTTGAATTTAGAAAGTGTCCATCATGTCGCTTCACTACGAACGGATTCAATAGTCATGTTACAAGAAGTTTGATGGAGTGTGCTACAACGTGTGTCCAGAGTTAATTTTCACAAGGAAATAATTCAGAAACAGGATGCAAGCTGCTGAAAATCTTAAGTCGTCATCAAAAGGCTTTCGACCCCTATCTAAAGCTATCATATGGGTAAAGATTTGCGATAATGGTGGACGTGCACTTTACTTGACAAAATAGATGTAGGCGGCTGACGAAATAGCATCGGCATGCATGGAATTAGCTAAGGAGAGGTTGGCGATAAAAGACATGATATACAACCAAACCATTTGGCATACTGGCTTTCTAAAGAACATCCCTGGGACTAGCAACAAAGCATCAGAATGCTTCTACAAACTAATTGAAAATGAAATCCGCGCACATTTCTGCTATGCCTTTTCAAGCCCAAAACAATTAAGTGAAGGAATCACACGTATTTTTGTGTCACTGAAGGAGTAGTGGATATGTTCTTTGAGGAAGTCCGGTTTTGGCGAGTCAGATTTTCAGTGCGGATGGGTTTGGCGCGCTACTAACGTACTACTAACAACAGAAAAAGTAGCCAAACAAATAAACGACAGTACTATCGAAAAGCGAATGGGAAGCCAGTGCAAGTCTTCGAAAGATATGCACTGGTTCTTTCAGGTTGTTGTTGGAAAAAGGACACGAGAACGCTGAAGACACTGATATGTCACCACATTAAGGATTTCTACCTCATCCAAATGGACTCAGGCGTTTGCAGTGGATATTTTCGGAATGGCTGTGATAGTTTTATTCACTGCATTCATCAGCCACATTGGGATGAGCAGGGTGGAAGTGATTGTAAGCCTAGAATAGATCTTATGATCGACATTTTTTACCTAGCCGCTTTCGGATAAAATGAGGTAAAACGTGGTACAATTGGTCTTTTTGTAAAATTCTGTGCGAACAGAAAAGAATGACGGAACTAGATGGGTTGGACTCCGGTTTTTGAACGCCAGGCCACGGAAAGGTAAATGACAGGTTTTCAGGCAATCGAAAAACGCACGTCAGTAAACCCACCATATCACATCTCACTGAAAAACTCACGGAGTGAGGAAATTTCGTTTTGTTATAATTTTCTTTGCCCGTGCTTTGAAGCTGATAGCATAGAAATTGCAGCTCATTTCACACATTTTCTACCTATCACCATAATTATCTTTAGTGGTCTGGAAACCACACAAAGGCTTCGATTCTGTCGCAAATATTAATCAGGACGTTAGTCCGAAAGTAGAGGAATTCCTCCAGAACAGATATCCATTTGCTTAGGAAACCACTGGTTGTGTGGGAGAACCACCGGGGGACGAGCAACTTCACGTGAATTACGTTAGTTTTACACTGGTGGTTTATTAGTCAGGCACATGTGGGTTCACCTCATAACCCCTGGTCACGGCTTTCTGGGAATTCTGGCCATCTAACGTTAACAAACACGACATTCCACTTTGACTCACCTGGGGATCTCAAGTGCACGGGTGATTATTGAAAAGCACCCTGGAAGCCAGACAGCACTAACAACACCCAAAGTTTTTTGTAATCTCCTTCACACCATCCCGCTAAGTAACGATATGTCCACCTCGCAGTTTGCACCATTTTGAAGGAGGAAGCAAGAACGGTGTTGGCTTCGGTGGACGATGAATCAGCATGCTTAACACGTGACCTAACCATCACAGTTGATGGTACTGGGTGTTTTCGGTGAAAGCCGTCTTCAAACGAGACTCTATGGTGCCTCCAAAGTGCATATCTGCCAGTGCATTTGCATGAGCGGGCGCGTTGGAATAACCGTGGAAAGGTTACCAACGAGCGTGGTCTAAGCCTATTTTACTGAACTGCCAGCTCATGTTCCAAAAGCTTACGTCCAGCTCAGATGAATGCCAGGGGAATTCAGTAGTTTAAAGCTGCAATTATTAGGCTCTACCGAACTACAATCGCATTAAATGTAAACAAGTGGAATTTGCGGATACTGGTTACTCACACCTACTTAAAATGTTCAGAGTACATAACTCTGGAAGTGGCCTGCATATGAAAGTGCGGTTTGCTTGCGTGAATGCTCGATCACTGATCACCTGGAACACTGTAAGTGTACCACATCTACAAACGGACGACGTTCCAAAGAAATATGTGAAGTTGTTCGTTTATTAATACTGAACATCCAGTTACTATTACTAACAAGGGTAGTAGTAAAGTTAAACGTCTTCGTGTGTGTCTTAAAATCCTATGAATCGGACACCTGTGAGTTGTTCTGTAAACTGACAGCAACTGCCATCATTTTGAGGAAATGGGATCCCCAATTCGGTAACTAACCAAAGAACAGGAGATTCACGAGACGACGATCCAGTTTGTATTTGAAAAAATCAAAATCGCTAGAAAGATTACATAACGATTGAAGAAAGATCTTTCATTTCAATGAAGTATTTATTTGCCTAGACATCCAGATAGCCTTTGGTAGCTTCCACGTACTTCATATCTCGGTCCAATTGACACAACACACACCAAGGACACAGAGTACTGTGCAGACAATCTTTGAATAGCGACCCCTGAAAAGGGCAATTAAAGTTGGTATGGATCAGGTATTAAACGAACACCAGGGTCCGCTGTTGAGAACATGAGACTCGAATGCACGGGATTTCTTAAAACGTTTGCAACTGGAAAATAAAAAATCTCCCTTAAAACAAAAAATTCCTTATCGGAATTTACCTGTTCTACCGTTTGGAGGACTTCAAAAGCTGACTTTTCTCATTTATTGTGAAATCAAAACTTGTAATTCCTACTTGGTGGAGGATACTACTCATAGGGTTGCTGAAAAGTCTTCGACAGCTCACGACCGGTTTTGCACTTTTTGCGCTTCCCAGTTAGCTGCAGACTCCGAGTTCTATTTGAAACCGGATGCAGTTAAGCCTCTGCTAAAACTTAATTAGTTTACCAGTAGCAGCATTTTGACAGCGGCATTTTTTCTGCGTTGAATAATTAGTTAAACCGAACACTCAAAGGTCTCCAAAATAAATTCCGTGTTCAGATCTCTCTGAATGAGAACCTTGTCGACATGGAATTTACGGACGATATCGTTCCCATTTTTGAAGAGAAGTAGGATGCACAAGCCTTACTAGAAAAGCCGGCTATGGTTATCTAGTCCTTCGGTAGTGCCTTGTATCAAGGAAGTGCAAAGTGATGCTGCGGGATTTGCATTCTTTGGGCATGGCTCTGAGAATTCAAGTGGTGGCACTGAGAGTTAGGAAACGCTATATGTATCTCTAAAGTTGTATCAGCCCTGAAAAAGTGAAATCACGCAACTCGAAGGCCAGAAATGCGTTTGCAAATTGCGCCATTTGTGGCGTCGAAAGGCATGTCACGGGGTTTCAAAGACGCGTGCATCAGGCTACAGCGTGAGCACTTTTGTGCGGGCTGTATGAATGTCAGGCAGTGAAAATTCACCAATTCGGGCGAAGGCCTGAGACATCTTCACTTCTTTGAGTATCGATGTCACAGAACTCTAGATGGAATCAACTGAAACTAGCAAATTCGGAAGATGATCAGGAGACGAGTTTCTGGCTAACATAGAGTGCTCCCATCAAACGATGCATCCGACACTAAAAACTAATTTGGCTGCGCCATATGTTACAAATGCCGAGTTACCGTCTACCGAGTTGAGCTCTGTAATCTGTGTTTAAGTCGGCGTGGCAGAAACGTAGATGTGAGCAGATTTTGACATAGCGGATAGGAGTGAAGTATGTTACGAAAGTTTGGGTGCTGTTGGTTCCGTTCGCCTTCCAGGATGAGGTCCACTTGACACTCACAGTGCTCGGCTGAAGACGCGGAACGATATGGTGACTAACTGATGTCATGTGTGGGCAACTCGGGTGTCTGTGTTAGGCTAGCCGCAGGCCCTTCTCCTTGTTACAATTTTTGCTTTTGACTATAAGTATTTACTCAAAGAAATTGACACGATTGTATAACATTGGTGACAGTACATCAGTTGAACCTCTGTTATAAACTCTTTCTCCACGGTGCCCACTGTGGAATCAGTGGAAAACACAAAAGTGGGCGGTTACGATAATGTTATGCTTGAATTTCGGAACCGCCCAAGTATGTAATATATATATAATGTATATATATATAT
>SJOL01009700.1:191464-209712 GCA_004794785.1 Opisthorchis felineus | reverse complement strand
ATCTATCTATCTATCTCTATTTGTGCGTTTGTCTGTCTGTCAGTCTATCAGTCAGTCAGTCAGTCTGTTCATCTGTTCATCCGTTTGTCTATTACCATCCAATAAAACCTTCCGAATATACATAGCCTCTAAATGACATGCTAGAAAAAGGTAGAATATCCCTAAACACGTTTGCTAATCGAAAGGTCACCAGCGCCCGCTTTTCACTGTGATGCCCATCGCTTACGACCAAATCCTATCGCGCACATACACTAGGTGGTGGTAGTGACGTTGTTACTGCCGCAAAGAATGAACGACTGCACAATGCTTCTTGGATTTTTGGGGTAGACTGACGTCACTTCAAGGTTAAGATCGTCGTGTACTCTGAACGCGGGTTGTCATAAATCACAACAAATGTGTGCCTATTTTAGATGGAAAGTTTTACAATCATGTATTAGCGAATGTAACCAAACTGATCGACGTCGAATTTATGATACGTATTCACGGAACTCATATACATCTATCCTGGGGTGTGTGCCAACTAGGATATGAGTAACATGTTGAACACTTACGTAGATTCGTTCACGTCCACGATGAAACGTTCGAAGCATCATGACGGAGGCGGGTGTGACCAAACTCCCAAGCAAGCATTCGCCGTATCGCTCGTACATATAGCAGATGTAACAAGGTGTACAGAACGTTACGTATAGACCTATGATTAAAACAAAAGCAGGGAAATCCGTGAGTGAATATTCACAATAATATTCCCAATACAACTGATCAATCACCTGTCTGCATAAGGTGTGTAATTTGACAACAAATAGCAATTTTCATTCATATACGACAGCTGTTCAATTCGATCCGGCCGAATATTTCGGGCGCTCGATAGCTTGGACACCAGCTCTTCAACAATTTCGGAAATTTCCATTATTTAGGCTCGAAGACCAATCTCTATTGATTGCACAGAGCCTGAGATCCAACAATGAACAGAATAGATTGAAATGTCACAAAACACGAATAAAATTGCAGCGGTCTGTTACCGAAGAGCCGGAAACCATCAAGAGTCACGATTCAGTGCGACATCGCAAACGAGATGTATTAACAAATATTCGCTAGCTATTTTTTCAGTACACTTGATGTCATGTGTTTTGGTCACTCAGATTTTTAAGAAGCAATATTTGGAAATTGGCTCATTTGCAGTTAAAGGATGGATGCAGTAAAATGGTGTCATGTTTAAATATATTACTCAGTTTACTGTCCTGTAGGCAAGTAACTTTTTGTGAACATGTTTAGTCAGTGATACTGCTGTGTCTCCTAAACACTTGAGTCTACATCACGTGCCACCTTCCTCTGTCGAATGTCAGAGGTCATGCAACTTGTTAGCTAGCCGGTCAGTTAATCAAGGCCTTATTTTTTTCTACATCAATATCTCCAATCTTGTCTTAAGTTTAAATATCGATCGAGACAATTCGGGTCTGATTTGAAGTGACAGACTGGTAGGTGTTGCACAATTATATCGCTGCATTCACCTTTAGAAAACATTATCAGTTTGCTTTTTTTCGTTGAAAGAATACAAATAATGTAGACCAAAAAGTGCGTCACCTATGGGGCACCTAAATCAGCCCTCATGCAATGAAACGGTCTTCACAAAGGTCCAGTAACGAGCCTTAACTCACTTGGATTCATTTCAACTGACATTCACCGCAACACCCTATGATTATGGTCACAACCACACGTATCCGCTTACAGAATTTGTATTTTTCTCCTGTTGTATCCCTCCGATTGATCAAGATGGATTTTTGCGTTGCTGCTGTGTTATCGAAGCACGTTGCAAGATGAACTGAAAGTTTAATGGGTTGGTACCTAAACCTGCCCTGATTATGTTAACCGTTACATGGTCTGGTATCACTTTGGTAATACTTCGGCGGTGGATCACCGATCTGATGAATAACCCCGCTTCGAACAAATCTACGTTCACCTATTCTAAACTCGTAACTAGCATCAGAAGGGTTAAACTGGATGCCTTCATACAGCGTTGCTCCTGGGGATGAGGTTAATCAGTGCCGAAAACCCGAGAAGTATTGTGCGGTTGTTCTGTCCTTATTGAAGATCACCAGCAGTTTACAGAGAGAGAACTCGCAATCTTAGCTGCCAATAGATGAGCGATTACTTTCGGCTATGAGTGACTGGTTAGTAGTATTATAAACTCTCAATTCGACAGGATATGGAGCTACTTCTCCCTCACCAAATGAGTTCACATCACAAGTTCACGTGTTGACAGTCTCTTCGGATGCCCACTTCTCAACTGGAGGACGTGTGCAACTTGCGAGCTGTTTAGCCCTCGACCTAGGCTACTTGTATTCTCGAGCTAATATGAGATTATGGAATTTTACTAAAGGTTTATCCTTCAGATGCAGTCGCTTCATGCTGAACAGCCGCCGTACAGCTCTTTGTTGCGGATTTAAAGAACAGTGCGGTTTGATTTTTAGTAATACAACACTCCAAAAAGTGTACCTTTCCTTCTATATTAGGAAACAGCAACACGCTGAATTATCTATCCTTTTGTTTTTAACCGAATCCATATAGGTAGAACAAGAACCTACACATCAAAATTGACCCGAACGATAAGTGGTTACGTTGATAACACAAATTTACTCCGTTACGTCAGAGAGTGCAATTCGTACGTATCGGTCACATACTCTGTGAGAAATAATTCCATTTGTTCATAATATTCTCAGTGAATTCTTCTGCGTGTGCAAGTTATTTCTGGCGAATCTCATACAAAAATCCTGGTGTTTCAGTAAAGTGAACCAGTCACAGAAAGGAACATTCTTTCGCTACCGCTATACTTACCGTGACCTTGGCAGGTTTTTTCAGTTACTTGAAAGATCGCAACGCTTATTCCAATAAATCTTAGCTGATACCGACCCAAAGCAGTATAATTCTGAAGAAGCCTGTCAGTAGTATCTGTTTGCAGTTCAAAGCATCAGATCGACATTTGACTAGAAGCTTATACCAGTGTTTGCATCCAGTTTACCTCCAGTGACAAGGAAACGCGACGAGTTATACCCAGGGATACACCTAGGAACACAGAATTTACCGAGATTTATGCAAATGAGTTTTACTTTCTTGTCCGATTGTACGCGACTACTCTGTTCGCACTTTACGGTAGACGGTTCTCCATCTGAACGCGTACTGTGTATTATAAGTAATGTCAGCCATATTGCTTTTTGCCTGCTAGTCCTAAAATTTCGCTTCCTAATGGGTGTCCTTGGGACGTATTGTGGTAAATCGAAAATATGCTGCTGGTCATGATTTAGTCGATAAAATCACGGCTGTTCGCAGCCCACTAACACTGGGCGGACCAAAACATCGTCAGTCCAAAAGCCACCTCATAGCTTAGAACTAACAAAACATCGGGCCAAAGAGACCGTACGGGATGTCAGCCTTTCATTTGCTTCAAGCAGATACGAAAAAAAGATGACTATTACGCAGGTTTATAGCGACGAATAGTGGGAGAAAATGGAATGGTCTTCCAAGGACAGAAATGTGAGTTCAGTTTGAGGTAGACATAAACCGGTCAGACACTAGCATATGCAGCGCGATCAACCACACCAATTCTGGCATCAGTTACTCGACATTTAGGTAAAACAAGCGTTCCGTGTTTGCTGAGCAATCTGATTCGAAGGTCGTTAGCGTTCAGCAACGAAGTACCGTTCAGCACTGGCAGATCGGCCTTGTGCGCATAAAAATTATGGACTACAAAGGCATTTCTACATTAGTACTAAACTTACTTTCTTTCTAGAAACAGCAATGCAGGTTTACCCCACTGTTTGTGTGCAAACATGACGGATAGAAGTGGAGTGCTTTTCGCTGGTGATAGCGAAACATCGGTTGAGCCCCCGCGACCAACGTTTTCATGCTCCTCTAGTGAGATCATTATCATCACATGTACCTGATCAAATTAAAACTGTTGAACACGCGTCCGCTTTAGCGGTACTGACGGAATGAATCCTCAGTTGAACATTATCAAGTCTCTTCACACTATCATCAATCTGACACGAGGGGATGATTTCACAAAATGACTGAAACTTATTTCTGAGAAGCCAGCACTCGAGAAGGTTGGAAACAGCTGGATCTGTTGCTTTACAGGACATATACAGAACTCAGTTGAGGTTATTTCCACCTGGTTTTTTTTGATGCTTTCAGACGAAAGGAAACGTCTGATCAACAAGCGCAGCTGTGAACATCATTCGTAAATGAATAATACCGCCTAGAAATGCAAACCGTGATGAGAAACCTTGCGCCATTCACGGGCGCTGATCGAAGATCACACAGTATTTGTGCCAGATTCAGAATACTGAAACAACAACAGATATCCTACACGGCTTTGTCAAAGTATGTAAATCATGCCTGTCCTCAGACATATTCTGAACATGTTCGATTCTCCATATCAATCTTTGGTCAAATGTCTAGTCAATCTTCTAGCATCAGTCACATGAGAGGTGTCTACAGACCCACAAAGATACATCACAATTCGTCAAAGAGCTTGAGTCCCACAGAGGTTGTGGGACTGGTATTGTTTACATCCACATCACTTGTTTGAAAAGTCGTCCCCCTATCCTGGCACAATTATTCTGGCGAGTCCACACTAAAGGGGGTGAGCATGAACTCGAGTTTTGCTCTCATTAGAGCTCACCAGGAGTGCATATCCTTGGGCATGTCGCGGTTTGAACTTCGTACAGCTGACGTGCAAGGCGAGTGTGTTATCCCTACTCCACTAGCGCACGCTGGACACCTCTGAATTTTCGCGTCTGAACCGGCGAACGTGTTCACGTTTGAGCGATGTGATTGGTTTAACCCGACTTCTTGAACGACGACTAGTAAGTGTCCTGGCTGTGAGGATTGATTGACTCGCCTGTCAGGACTTCCCCTAGGATATACGCTGTTGGTTAGCTCTAATAAGAGCGAAGCTCCACCAGTGCTTCTCCCCCTTTGGTGTGGACTTGCCAGAATAATTACGTCCGCGCAGGAGGGCAACTGTTCAAATGAGGTCTGAAGGTTCCTACTCGCCACATGTTTCCTTTTTTCGTTATTTACCAGCGTAAATAAATAATACTGGCTCGCCTAGAGCACTTTTTCGGTGCCTAGATTCCACGCCACCTGAAGGAAGCACGAGGCCTGAGATATTGTCAGGTTACATGAGCCTAGACAGGAGCTGAGTTTGGGTTCGAACCAAGGACCTTCAGGTAAGTAAATTCGCTTCTTCACCACTTGGCTATCTCGAGCGTACCGGTCACCACTATGTTTATGACGGGGTTGAGTTTATTGGCAAGTATAATGTAACTCCAACCGCACATTCCAGTAACCATTTCCTAATTTGTGTCTGAAGCGTCAACTTCAGCTTCGACAATGAAATTTATCGGAAAGTAGACAGAGTTGAGTTGGGATTTCCTTTGGATTCATCTTTGGCAGACCTATTTATCAGTAAACTTGAAACCCAACAGTTGAGACGGCATGTCAAGAAATTCGCACACCCGGAGGATATCTCTCGACTTGCAAACAGTAAAATCCGCGCAACCAATGCCTTTAAAACAGGATGCTCAGCAAGGCATTGGCAGCAACGGCTTGTTGACATAAATGCCCCGTTCAAATGAGATTTGATTGCAGAATTTGCAAGTAGGAGGCTAACGTGTTGTACAGACAGGGTGCACCCTGCTGTTAACCTCTGCTTAAGTTTCGGTTCTAGTCGTGTTATCAGGATGTACTTTTAGGACAAACTGTCACAAGCTACCATAACTTTGTGTGCGGATGCATCCGTACAGTTGGTGTTGTGATTTGGGAACGTTAGGGCATATTTTTTTCTGTAGCTGAAGCCAGCCTTTGTTGCTGAAAAGCTGAGAAGCACTGTACAGCTGTTTCATTCTTATCGGGAATCATCATCAGCAGTGAGCATTTCACGGAACTACAGGGAGCCTCAAACCCACAATCCCCAGACTAATAGTGATTAATTGGTATTTAACCCGCACTTAGAAAGGAGATAGCGCCACTCATTCTTCAGTCGCGGGATCCACATTGCGTCGCCACACTCATTCGTATTCCCATGTGAAGTGTCATGTCTTTACCGTAGGACAAAGCTTTTGTACGGACGCATACGACAACGTTTCCTTGATTGGCGGCCGCGCAAATTCTTATTCGAGTGCAATCGCTTCACATTTAGTCGAAACCGCCCTTGTCAAAAGAAAGGAAAGTGTTTTCAAAGTCTCATGCAGGACGTTTCTGAGACAGTCATGGAAAGTAGGATTTGGGATGCTGCCGATCGAAGAGGTTATTGAAATTTGATCAAGTAACTCGGAGTTCTGTGTTCAAGATAAACTTGTACGGTCTTTAAACTCGCTCTGTCAAACTAGACTTTCTGTCCCAATGACATATTCTTACTCTGACATAATCCACTTGACACCTCGATCCACTCACCTGTGTTGCAACTAGGTCATAAAACCTTACCGACCCGGAATTTGCACAAAATGATCCGCGTTCCACAGATGATAAGTTGATCTAAAATTCGAATGACCCCAACGGAATGATTTGATACTGTAATTATGCGCAAAAAAACTGGGCCCAACTTACAGCAATGAATCTCTCATAAGAAAAACTTAGATGACACGAAGATCCTGAATGATTTGCTGGTTTGTATGAGTCTGGATGCTCGTCCTGTGATGCACTTCCTAATTACGATACAAATGGCGATATACACAACCGTCTTAAACAGATTGTCCACAAACGTGTGTAGCTTCATCCGTCCGGGGTCTACAAACGACAGGAGCTAATGAGGACGTTCTTGTCTTTTGCGTGCTGTGCAAATTCATTGTAGAAATCCCGTGTTGGAATAATACCAAATATGATTAGTAACATACTCTAAAGTTGTCTTTCGAAAAGGAACGATAAAAGTACGTACTTTGGTACTGTTCCTGTGTCCGTCTGGGTGAAGAAAGAACTTTTTTATATTGCTTCAAAAAGCTCATTTACCTGAGCATAAAATCGAAATCGACTAATAAGCACCAGCACTTTTTATGTCAGTCAGGGAATGAGATCAAGTTTTTTCCTCTGGTCCAAGCCCTCGGTTATGTTTTACTCGAAGATACACACCAACTAACATTTTCCTTCCAAACAGGTTGCTGTGCGATCGTCTTCTAGAGAATCTGTCCAACTTAAGATGTTTGTGTGATTAGGATACCACCGTTCATTCCAGAAGGTCACGCCATGACGCCAGCTGCTCTACCATGAGAACAATATCAATGTTCTCCATGACATACTGATTAAACGGAATTTCCCAAAGCAATCTGAAGTTTGCTTGTACACTTTTGTCCCCCGCATTGTATTTTGAAAAAATTACAGGGTGCTCTCTTGTAATATGACACGGATTCCATTATTTCCACCTGAAGTGTCCCATTAAGAGTGTGGCAGAGCTTCCAAAAAATCCCACTGAAATGAGAAGCCCATGTAAACAACGTCTAAAGTAAAGACCACTAATGGGGACGCAGTCGAACCGCCGACTACCTGCTCATTGGAGAGACGTTCTAACCGACTAGCCTGTCCGTCACACTAATGTACCAAATTTTTTAATAGTGTGATGTAAGGGCTTACAGGAAACAAACTTAAAAAAGCTCAAGTCTACTTGTGTTCTTCTGCCAAGTAATCGGATAATATCATGTGATGCCACCAAATATATCTATCTGAAATGAGGTGAACAACATTTTGGGGTAATAAGTTACCGTTTCGTGGGCAATTGACGCTGAGGGCCAACACAGTAACCTCAGTGCCAACCTTGGGGCAAATTGGCTGTCACTTTACCGGCTGATGGACGTCGACTTCACATTGAAGAATAATTACATTCGTAAGCAATAGCGGGTTTAAATTCTCCTCAGTTTTCACTTATGTAAAGCAACAGTTTTCAACTTATCCCCTCATATTTCACGGCCTGGACGTTGGGTTGTAGTTCATCGTAAAATAAACAAACACATTCTACTCCTGTCGCTTTATTTAGGATACCTGGTATACAGGAACAAAGTTGTAGAACTCTTCACCTAGCATAAGACCTTTCAACTGTCGATGGTGAGGTCTGGAAGGTCCATATTGGCATTTGGGTTTAGCTTAATGAATGAATTCTCAATTTATTGGATGCGGCTGAATACTACTCAGTCTTAGGTTACTCAGCGAATACTCTTTTTAAACTGCTGTATGAACTTACATGATTTCCAATCATTCCGACACCCGAACAATCCGTCATGCCAGTCTCTGAATGGTATTTGCTTTGGCTGTATGATTATAGGTCCATGATGTTCATTCACCATACTGTGCGCCATTTCAAACTGCTTGATTCCCTAGTCGTCTACGTTCACATTGCGCGATATCGTATATACCTCTACCAAGGCAAGCATATCGATTTCTGCGCATTTACGAATCGAATCAAATACTTTTTACTTCGAATGAGAGCCTGAAAACGGTCTGCTCCAATTTTGATGTGTGCGCAGAAACAACATGGGTGTTACTGAGCCGGACGCAATCAAAAGTGGCATAGTTTGGGGACAGTGACGTCGAATGCACACCTCCATTTGTGCCAGCCTCATTTGTGGAACTGATGCTTCAGAAGATGTAACCTGATATGAACCTTCTGCTTTATTGTTTCTTGTTTAATTCAACTTGCTGTGCAAGCTGCGCTTTCAATCGATATTGTGTAAACTGACCTACCCGCTCGTGAGATAGACTCCAACTACAAGTCCGTAAAAAAGTCCGTGTCTGTATTCGCCATTACAGAAATATTGGATGAAAAACTGCATTTAGACTTCGTCCTGTCCGTGAAGTCAATCTGCGCTGACAAGCCGAGAAGCAATGTACAGCTGTTTCATCAACAGTGCGCATCTCCCGCAACTCAGGGGGTTTTGAGCCTGTGACCTTCCGACCAGTGGTTGAACAAGTAACCGTTAGGACACAGCTGGATGACCAGCAGTGTGGTCATCTTTCATTTAGTCACCCATCCTTCAATCACGGAAACCATATCAAGTGGTCACGTATTGATTGATCCCTCGAGTGACGACTTCTTAGATGGAAGTTTCACATACCCAGTGAAATTATTCATCTTTGAGATGCTTATTGGTTCATGGTAATTTGAGGAGATTTGATAACATTTAGTAGAGATTTCGTTCTTTCAGAGAAGTCAATATATGCTCAGAAGCCGAGAAGCACTGCACAGCTGTTTCATCCTCGCTGGAAATCTACAACAATGGGCATTTCACAAAACTCAGAGAATTTTGAAACCACGAACTTCCGTTTTTTCCAAACTAACACGATATTGTCTACCAGCATATTATGTAAAGTGGTCCTGAAAAAGTGGATTTTGCCCATCCATTTTTCAAGCAACGTGCTCAAAATGCCTTGAAAGCATAGGGCAATTTCGTCGACCAATGTCTGAGTTCCTAGAAACTATGTGATGTTTTGAGGTTCGCAGTGATTTAGTCCTGGACTTAGAGATGTTTCTTCCATCGAATCGCAGACTTTTTGGAAAAAATTTGTTTTCCGCCTGCACAGCGGTATCCTGAAAGACCAAGCAATCTTCAAATGAGTAATATGAAATAATTCTTAATAACGTCATAGACGAAGGTACATCACTGGCCAATAAAATAAAAACGGTTTATTAGAGAGGAAAAGGAAAGAGGTAGAGGTGGATTGGAAAAAATGTGCCTCCGACGACTCAAGTGCTATCGACGCGGCAACGTTTGAAGATCACATGCTACACCAACCTGGCATACATTAACAGCTCAACTTCAGCTAAGCAGTCCGGTTGAGAAATGCCCAAATGCTTGTTGTAGGAATCGAATGTTTCATATGCTTCTGATGGGTCCTCAACGTGGGCATGGAAATGTACACGGACCTCGGTGCGAATATCCACTCGCACTCAGCCAAATAGTTGCTATGTTTGGCGTAATACACTACTCATAAGGTTGCTAAAATCTCTTAAGAAAATCAGAAACGAGAGATTCAACTGGGTTCCAGGTTAGTCCCTCGTCAAAACCAAACTGGTATGCAAATGAGTGTATTTTTCGAAGTTAGTGTTTTTATTTGTAATTGTCATGTCAAGGCCTGCAGCCATTGGACTGTGGCTTTTGGGCACGCATTAAACTCATTTCCCTAAAATTGGTAACGTGGTCAAATTTATTTGCTGGTCCAACGATGTTGATTTATTAGCTCCCATATCGGCTCATTCACATCAGACTCCTGGCGGCCACCATGCTAAAGAGACCGTTGCGACTAAGACCCAGGGTTTGTTATTCTCAAAACCATTAGTCACAACTAACCTAAGGGGAGTTTTGCGGAAATGGCAGCTTGGATTAAGTTGAGCGCGTTTATTATGTCATCGATAATCTTCGTTGGCGAGTATTGCGCGTGTATTCACAATGGGTGCGCTGACCCCATGATTCATGATACGACTAGCACTTATCAAGCTTTCAAGAGAACAGAAGAGAACAGATAAGAAAGCTCGAGATTCAAAATGCCAGAAAAATAAAAACCCTAAAGACAGATTTGACAATCGGAAGGAAAGCAAGGATGTCGAAACAGGCGAAGAACTCATTTATTGTAGCTAGAAGAGGTTATGTGAATGCCTATCTGCCTGTCTGTTGTCAAATAACAAAGAACCATCTTTCGTGCAAACAAATTACGTTAATCTTTCGTGCGAAGTTGCCTGGACAGCGTCGTTTACGGTTCTTCAGTATGTGCAATCCATGTTGGCACTGATGTTACTACTAAACAGAAAGAAACAAGACAAGAAAACAGGACAGAAAGAGCGTGACGAACTCCGTTAGATGTGTGCAAACTCCTAAACACTTCACCGAAAGCATTACTACGGATAAGGAATCATCAGAACCGTCTGAATGCTTTGCTTTGTAATCCCTTGATGGCGCTGGGCCTAGGTGTAGTGTGGATCCGTCGCACACCGGCCGGCATGCGTGACAGAACTCCATTTGCCGAAGAAAGAGCAGAAGCCAACTGTCAGGTGTAAGCGGCAGTGTGTTGCTTCTCGTTTCTTTCCGTGGGTAGCTGACCTGGCTATAGGTGACATCTACGGAACAGTGATCAGTTAGTTGGGAGCTACCAGACGAACTAGGTGATCCTAAAGAATAATGGGAGGAGCCACCAGTAGTACGTACGTAGTATGTATATCTGCTTGATGTGCTTTATGCAGCACGTAAGGCAATTCTGCCCATGATATTGCACGAAGGCTGATCTGGCATTAGACTACTGGTACTTGTGCAGTTCGTGTTTGTATGTGGATCAAAATACTGCAAGGGCTCCTAAACGCAAACCGGAGGAAGATCTGGGCAATTAGTCAAAGTGTCTGGCTTGAAATACCAACCGGGATGTGAGTAGGCTTGACGTTAGCTTAATACAGTAGGCAAATCTTTTGGAAACACGTGACCACTAATCTTCCGAACCCAAGAAGCGAAACAGCGGTGAGTGACTTGCGTTGGATATTTCGT
The DNA here is from genome assembly GCA_004794785.1 of Opisthorchis felineus. Classification (NCBI taxonomy): domain Eukaryota; kingdom Metazoa; phylum Platyhelminthes; class Trematoda; order Opisthorchiida; family Opisthorchiidae; genus Opisthorchis; species Opisthorchis felineus. The sequence continues at coordinate 198,199 of SJOL01009700.1, read as the reverse complement.
ACTTAAAGGTAGCGAATCCTGCGATACCATCTGACAATTTTGTAGGACAATGCACACAAATACTAGCATGTCTTTCCACTGTGTTCCTCCCATTCAAATTTCATGGATGGATGAGCGCTGTTCCACATTTTTAGACTATATTCTAGGTCTCTGTCCCCAACTAAAATTGGAAAGCTGTCAGCCATATCTCTCTGCCGGAACCGCAAAGACGACATCATGACCGGGTTCCCAATCTTTGCCATCAGGCTTTCTCTTAACACACGAGAAAGACACTAGACCCTTTTCTCAGCTTGTCATTCAGGCGACAACTTTGCGGCAAGAAAAACGTCTTGATTCCTGGAAGTCCCGCATAAGAAACCAGCAGTGCTACTTCCAGGAAACTTTGTTTTGTTTCACTAGTTCCTTACGTGAGTAGTACATATACGAAAGTTATTGTTGCTTCCGAAAAGGCTGGATGAAGACAGGTCCTATGGAATTATAACATTTCAAACGCACTTGTCAACCATATTTCCGGCTCACATAATTGCAGGATAAACAAACGTACAGGTGAATATTTGAATCCACCGCAGTATGATTTCTACGGGAAAACGAGAAAAGAATTAAGTACTCGGTTGAAGAAAAGCAGGGTTTTGCATATTGCTTGGATTGGGTACTTTGTGGACAAGGGCCTGCTTCAAACCAAAGCTTTAAGGAAAAGCACTGGCTTAGCATGTATGGTTTTGAAGGTTTCACCAAACGACTTACTACAGTCACACCTGCCAGTGGGATTTGCAATTTTTCACGCTTCAGTATCAGTTAATAACCCTAAATGGACTCAGCAGTTTGAACCCGAATCCAACCGAGGAGCAGTAGCCAAAAATCTATCTTCTTCGACTCGGACTGTGCTTCATAAACACATTATGTTTTGTTGGTACGTATGCTCTGGAAAATTATGCCGTCTGTTGCACCTTTTTCTTTAAGGCGATCTACTTGATACATTTTCATCTGTCTTGGTACGATCCCTAGCGCAATGGAACGTCAGGTGATGGCTCTGACGGCAATGATGTTTGAGGATTCTAGAAAAGGTTGAATAGTGCACGCACTAGAACGGTCCAAAGCCCCTTCAAATCCTAGTACTTGGTCAAAATTTCACCTACGGTTACCTGGTTTTGAAATCTCCTTCCTCAGATAGCTCGAACTCTTTATGGAGTAAACAGTGTAGACGGTCGCTTAACTCTTCGTTGAGATTTTTGTAAAGCGGTATTTTTCAAGTTGATGGAATATCCTACTAATGAAGTTGCTGAGAGCTTTTATCCAGTCCACGACCGGTCTTGTCCTCCCTGTGACTTATCAGTTAGGCGCAGCCCCGAGTTTCGACCAACGTTAACATCAACCAACGTTTGAACATCAAATTGTACACAACTGGCGAAGTGCACTCGTTTGCAAATCGTGTTGTTGTTGTTAAAGCGAGACTCAACCCTTGAAAGGTTTTCAGCAAACTTTTGAGTAGCCTATTCTGTCCAGACAATGCCCTTTGATATCTTGAATGTCATGTCAATGGAAACATGTGGCCACCCTTGTATAGTGCATTCAGTTGAAGAATATCATAAAGGAGAATTTCATCTAAGGTTCTATTTGGCACTAAGGTAATTTGGAACTAAGTGGATTTTACAAATGAGTTTTATTGCGTCTCCCGGTTATACTCTGTCTCCTAGTTTCTGCTAAAGACTCAGCTACTACATGACTTAAACTTCTAGGCTCACGTGACTCAAACCAGCAGGTACAGATATTCCAAACATGTCACAGCTGGCGACTCGTGGTGAGGAAGTGCCGACTCGTGAACTTTAATTCTATTTAAGCTGGTTCGGACATTTATCCTCCCTTACTGGCAGAACAATTCTGTTCATGGTGTGATAATGCGAGCAAGCATCAGCCTGGATTTTCACCCTTTTTGGAGCTCTCCAACACTGCATACTGTTGATCGAGTCCAGAGTTGAGAAAATGACGTCCGACAGATGAAGCGATTGGTTTGTTCGACGCCTCAAACGAGCACAGGTTAAGTGTCGGCATTAGGGTCGATCGCCTGACCTGCCTGCGAGGAATTCCAGCGATTATGATACTAACTCTGTGGAAATCACTATCGGCCTTGGCTGCCAAGGATGTTCTTGCTTATTTTGATGAAGACATAGGTAGACTTCATACGGCTGGTATCCACCGGCACACTAATCGGATTTGAGGAGCTCATACACAATCCAACGGGTAATGGTCGTGATGTTCTGATTACTACCTTTATGGGTGTCTGAGTTTTCTAGCACACGTGTTATTACACTTGAAAATTGCCCAAAGACGTTCCTGGATTGTTTCTTCTTCAGGAAAATAACTCATGCGATGTAAGCAAGCAAGCGGTTATTGATAACAGAAAGACATACCTGGGGCTATGGCTGATTATCAGCTCCGAAGTCCGGTGGTTCGGTTGGGTAGATTTCTTGAGGTTTAATTTTTTTGTCTACAGGTTGTCTTTCGTCAACCCTAGTATGAGAGATTGGTTCCCTGTGCGTATTTGTAAGCACTTGTCTCTGTTTTTTTTCAATTCCGGCCAAACGCTTGTCTGAAACTTTGCTAACAGTGACAAATAGAGTGAACAAACCCCTTTTCTTGTCTCACAACTTCAGGATCGTTTTCTTCATAACATATGCTTAGGTCGTTGTAGACTTCGTGACTGAAGGGAATGAGATAGACTTGTTTAGTCATGTCCACGCGTCCGGATCTCATAATCGGACGCCTTATCTAGCTACAAACTTTCACTATACATCGGAGGTACAGCTGATAAAAAACTTTTGTCTTCTTGCATAGATCGTGCTTCGCAGGCCACAAATAAGGACTGTATTGAAGCCCGGGATGTCCGTTCATAAATTACTCTCAGTTCTTCCTCATGAGGTTGTATGAAGGCATGCCCAGCAATAACGACAAACCGTTGGACTATCTTAAACGACCTCTGCCTAGGATGAAATGTTGGAATCAGCCTATTTGAAGTCGGCAGGCTCTCATTTTATTTCACCTCTCATGTTACGAGGCTTAGTGGGCAGGTCCGTGCAGGCGAAGAAGTGTTGCTTCTCAGACCTACGGGAGCTGCGTAGGAGATAAATTATTCGGTAAATGTTGGAGCCAGAGCTCTCGGACAAAGTTTTGTGGAGTGGTTTGAGAACTACTGGGGTGTAGAACATGCAAATTTCAGTTGGGATCACGTCTTCTGCAGGAAAACTCCTGTTCTTCGGTTTTCTGACGATAACAGAGACCTCTGGTCTATTTGTCTGTTCACAGCTGACGTAATAGAATTCTGAAGTTGGACAGGTCTCGACTTCCAGATTTTGCGTTGATTAGTGGTTTAACGGTTGACTGAAGCATTTTGCCCGCCAGTTTTTCTCCCTCCATGTTCTTTGACAAATTGTTCAGCTGTACCAAATGACAAAAGTTGTTGAGGCCGCAAGTTTCCTAACAGCACAGCTATAAGGCAAAACTTTTGCCTATGCCACCATCATCCGACGCAGATTCCATGTCGGATGCAATGGCCGACCAGTGTGGGATTAAATCTCATTTGGCTTATCCTGTGACCTTTCGCGGGTGCATACCAAAGGCAGCAGATTTTACGCCACTGGCTTGTATAATCTTTTTGGACATCAGATGTTCAATCTTTTCAGTGCTGTTGCGCGTAGCATGGCTACACAATAATAGGCCGAAGTATAGAGGAAACCGTTCGCAGGAACCGACTAATTATCCGAATGACTTGAGCGGTCAACGTATGATCTGGGGATCACGGCGTCCGGAAATATCCGTTGTTTCTTCGGGCGTCTGAAATGCTCGGTTCTGTGTACATTTCTGTAGTCCAGCAGCGAAGTAGAGTTTAATCCTGTCTCTCAAATTCTTGTGGTCTGTAATTCCTGAGTTTCCAGAATCCACATCTCTATAGGGTCTACAATCTTCACTTGATGAGATCCATCGCGCGCGTTTGTTTACCACGGAGGTAGTTGTTTTCTGGGATGCTGGAAATGTGTTGCTAACAACATGCTTATTGAGAACAACAAAGATCATGAGCCTGTCACCGATTGTGCATCTCCGGTCCAATACAAATCAGTCAGTTATACGGTGCCTATTGACGTTTCCTTATTAAAGTGTGGGATTCAAGCTCCCTACACGGGAACACGAACCGCCTCACAACTTGTGGTGGCGCCCGACGCACGCTTCTCCCTTTCAAGTTAGTGAAAAATCACCGCAAGAAGGCCCTAAATGGGACCCCTCAAGCAAGTTCGATTGAGCCATTTCAGTGTTTCCAAAACCAATCTCGGATGCCTTCCAACGTGGTACACACAACCGGGCACCGTACACTATCAGCCTATGCCGAGAACATTGACAAGAGTGTACTGCTGTTTGAGGGATAAAAACCTAAAACTTCGCCGTACGATCACATCAGATGACTTGTATTATCTTGACACGGTTGAATAATACTCAGGCCTCGGTAGTGGAGTAAAAGTGTTGTGCCATAGGGCTAAAAACTATAGGGTCGGTATGTTGCTGTTCCCAATCTCTGGAAAGAGCACTTAGGTGCTGAACAAAGAAGGGAGACAATGAGAATGGACGCCAGCCCTCTGATGGACGTCCGAATAGAGCCAATGTGAAGGCTTTTATCAAGAACATAATGCGGTTTAACGCTGGCACTGTGGATCACTTGTAAACTCTGTTTTCTCTCCGTTAAAGCTCCCTCATCTAGTGGTAAAATGCCCCCAAGTCCGGATGTGTAATCGGGACAAGTGGGCGAGTTGTTCAGATAATCCTAACCACGTGGGTATGAGACAGAAATATACACTACAGGATTTCGGATCAAATGAGGATATGTTATGGTTTTCAAGCGAGATTATCGAGAGTAATTGTGGGAGACGTTCTTGAATCTGTTCGATTGTTGGCCGAGACAAAGCGTATAAAATAAGGCGATGTGGGTGTGCGGATTTTTTTTTGTAAAAACTGGACTTTGGTTTTGACAGTATTGCTAGTAAGTGGATCATTTTAAAAAATATTGTAAATATCCGTTTTCACTGTTTGAGCTGTGCATTTACAGTCGAAATGCTCATGATATTTACGTGGGTGATGCTATGCCTTTCGTCCCGAAGTTCTATAACGGAATGTTTTCGTACACAGTGTGTTACACGTGCCTGGTTAGGCTGTTCATGCTCTTGAACCTACTTTTTATTCAGCTGAATTTGAGGTATTAGCACTGATGTGGATCAAATGATTACACCGCAATCTCTTGCCGATGAGTCCCTTTCAGTTAATTGGTGAAATTGTGAGATAGGTGGCCAAATGTCGAAACGTATGGCAAAACAGTTTTTTATGTTGGAATTTTGAAAGACTAAGGCTTGTTCGTAACTATTTAATAAGTAGCTAAGAGGGTGGAGTAGTTCATACGACGAATAAACCGCCAGGCTGAGAGGTCGTCACCCAAGAATCCAGTCAATAAGTGCCCACGTGATGCTGATTCTGTAGCTGAAGGATGAGTGGCACTAGATCCCGTCAAGGTACGAGTCACTCGCTGTTGGACAGATGGCCGGAAGGTTGCCAGTTCAAATCTACCTGGATATTCGTGAGGTGCACACTGCTGATGATTCACACTAAAGGTGGAACAGCTATACGTTGCTTTTTAGTTCTTAGGCATAGGCCGGCTTTAATTGCAGGAGCCATTCTGTAGGTATACATCTATGTATATATGTATATATTTGTAGATGTAAACCTTGGTTTGACTCCGCTCAGGCTACAGATGGTGGATCCAGTTCCGAAAAGATTGGCATCCGCACAGAACTGGCTGGACTCGCTTGGCAGTTAACGCAGTCACATATCACAAGCTGACGAACTTAACTAATGCGCATAGAATGTGGCACAATGAACTGAATCACTACTGGGACGCAATTCACAATACAAAAAACAGCGCGCTGTTCCCGCGATACGTACCGGAGGAGCGTGAAATGACAAAGTGAAAATGAAGCAAAGGCGCCTCAATTAGGTTTCGATTTCGAAAGACCAGCACAAATTGAACGTTTACTCACCTTCACAAATTCAATCGCACAATTGCAGTTGCCACAACGTAAACAAATATGGTTGACCATTTAATTGGACATGACCCGTGCACCTGCTATCTTTTTGTCCTCTTGGACATTATCAGGGTTCGCTTGAATTTGAAGGGAGACAAACGTTTGCGCGTCTGATAGTTCCTTTGTTCTACTGACTGGGCTTTTCGGTTGGTTCATCTGAATAAAATTCGATGTTAAAGGTGGAACTCTTAGTACCGAAAGGATAGTACGCTCACGCAATACCTCGCGTTTTGCAGAACGTACACTCAGATTCGTTTGTCTGGCATCCTGCTTTCATGGTAGCGGTTCGTAGTTTCTCGGTTAATTTTTCTAACCCCCACTTCCTCACCTCGATTTTGTTAAATGTCTTCATAAAAGTTGCAATAGCAACGAGATCGTTTGGCACGGATTCCTACGGCGGACTTAGCAACTCCGATAGAGCTTCATATATGTATAGCCTCAGTGTTTTCCACTGTCCACGGCAGAATTGTTTTCCGGGCGCTAGCGGTCTCGGCCTCATGAAATGGTGTATCAGTCCTCGGGTCTTTTAGTTTTTCTACCTGCAACGACCAGCTGATGTACACCCCAAGTCTCACGCATTTAATCAGTGCGTGATGCGTCACTTCGCTAAAGAAAACAT
>SJOL01009700.1:159807-190512 GCA_004794785.1 Opisthorchis felineus | reverse complement strand
AGACTTGAATGTTTGTGAGACAGCTATTATAGCGCCGGTACCTCAGCTGTGTGGGCTGAGTATGGCTTCAGCACACCACCCATTTAGCGAAAAAGACACTCTTCTTTTGTGTATTGTAACCGGTTTGTGGCTTATCCAGTCATCAACTTTGAGCGAACCGCGTACGCTCATGTGTACTGGCGCGATAGGTATAAAACCGAGTGTTAATTGATATTCCTAAACCAAATCCGCTCTTCAGACGTTACCCGTTGATTCGTTTTTCAGTGTTTCAAACTTGGATGTGTTTCCGCTGTAAGCCATACCACACATAAACCTGATGATCTGTGTACGCACTTACGACATTGTGAGAGGACGTTTTATCCCGACCGACCACGTAATCGGAATTGAAAGTTAATTTGGTTACAACAGAAGACTCGAGTGACTCCGTCGTTTCCTACAGGCCCAAATATGCGTTGTACAATATCCACTTTATTTTTTCCGTTGGGATGAAAATCAATATACTTAACTACTTCGTTGAGAGAACGTTGCTTATAGGGTGGGTATGAGACAACACAGAAGTAGATAAGATAGATGTTTGTCTTTGACAGTATCCCAGTTTGAAATTGGACGTTTACATCTACATGTGTGGACGTATGTAATTATTCTAGGTTTTCGGGGACGAACAATTAGCGATCTGCCTAAGCATGTTCATGCACTATCGAAATGATGTACAATGAACCATAATTCTCCAGTGCTCGCTGAGTATCGCAGCAAACAAGACACAAGGGGGACTTTAAACTTTCGGTGGAAGCCTATGGTGTCCGAGAGCTCTCGGTCACTTTCAGAACCATTGTTTGATAGTTCGGTGCACGGTCTATAACTGAGCTGGAATGGCTACAAAAGTGCTGATCCAAAACAACAGTGGTTCTCCTTTTAGTGGACTGAATGTTGAAATAAAACATCTTTAAGTGGTACACGATTGTGGATCGGTATGATGTTCATTTATCTCTTGCTAGTTACAGAACCCATCCAACCGCGAAAGCTTTTGTGGAAAGCAACCTAGTAGCCAGTTTTGCCACCATCATACAATGCGTATTCATTTGTTCATCTGCTGCCCTGACAGCGCATAGATCTTTCGGTGGGGTGCGAGCATGTTTACTCTAAAACAAAGTAGGCAGCTCCAGTAGTCTATATACCTGGAGCAAATTGTTGCATAAAATCTGTTTTCTTTGCGCGTTTAGAATCACACAAGCGGATCAGCTGTGTCGGCTGTTTGATCAAATCCGGTATGCCCGTCAAAACGAACCTGACTCTTGGTGTTCCATTCCAGTTGTGAGACTGTGGGTAGTAAAACTGCACAAGCAGAAGATGAGAGCATCAAAAGTGTCCACCAACTTCATCGACTAATCCCACCAAAACTTCCTTCTCATTCAGGTGTTTCGTTGAACCTAAAATTTTGTGAACCCTCGGAGGCTTCAGTAGTCGTGCCTTTTTTGAGGTTCTTTTTTGAAGTAAAAAAACCTAGGCAAAAACCTGTTGATACCAGTTTTGGAACGGACCATGATTCATGCCATGATTAATCTCAGTCAACTCCTGTTTCTTCAAAAGTCACTAATATGCACCTGCTATCTTTTTATCCTCTAGGACATTATCAGGGTTCGCTTGAATTTGAAGGGAGACAAACGTTTGCGCGTCTGATAGTTCCTTTGTTCTACTGACTGGGCTTTTCGGTTGGTTCATCTGAATAAAATTCGATTTTAAAGGTGGAACTCTTAGTACCGAAAGGATAGTACGCTCACGCAATACCTCGTGTTTTGCAGAACGTACACTCAGATTCGTTTGTCTGGCATCCTGCTTTCATGGTAGCGGTTCGTAGTTTCTCGGTTAATTTTTCTAACCCCCACTTCCTCACCTCGATTTTGTTAAATGTCTTCATAAAAGTTGCAATAGCAACGAGATCGTTTGGCACGGATTCCTACGGCGGACTTAGCAACTCCGATAGAGCTTCATATATGTATAGCCTCAGTGTTTTCCACTGTCCACGGCAGAATTGTTTTCCGGGCGCTAGCGGTCTCGGCCTCATGAAATGGTGTATCAGTCCTCGGGTCTTTTAGTTTTTCTACCTGCAACGACCAGCTGATGTACACCCCAAGTCTCACGCATTTAATCAGTGCGTGATGCGTCACTTCGCTAAAGAAAACATCTTTGGGGTCTCTGGAAGAAAATCACCTAGCCATTTAAATGACCGTATGTTTGTGACACTATCTATTTGTTGAAAAATTGCACAGACACCCTCCCCATAGCCGAGATGGTGCTTCATCCTTACTTTGTCATCGACAAACTAGACTTGAAGAGGTTCAGTCTCACCTTAGGACAAAGTGTCCAATAATGGAATCAGAAATGGATCGTAATCTGTACGTACCTAGCCTGTCACCACCGTTCTTGAGGAGTCACGATGCAGGACGCCTGCGAGGCCCACCTATCCTTCAGCAGAAGACAAACATCCGAAACTGCTTAGCAGATGTAAGTTGTCATATTGGGGTAAATAATTCGATATTTTGACCATCGGCCTTAATGGCAAATAAGTAGTTGCAATTTGGATGGCCATTGTGGTTGAAGCTGATCAATCGACCCCCCTCCATTCGTTGCCGTTCTGTGGATGTTGTTTTCAGCTGTGTGTTTGGTAATCTAGTAATTGAAACGTTTATACGTGCCAACTGTTTGTCATTTTCTTTCTCTAATGTCACTGTAAATCTCTACGTTGGTCGATTTTTGTGCCTTACGTCGACTTGACAATGACAACCTAGGTATTCTTCAAGTACAGGACCCAAATTCTTTCATTTAAGGCTGGAGGTATAATTTTTTCGACGGTTATAATGTGACTCCATTCTTGCCCTTGTCAGTTGTTCACTTGGAAAACACAATTAGCGAAGATCGCAGAGTTTTCTTTCCCAGGGATAAGTGAGGTTGATTATGATTTTACAGGAAGTCGACGAAAATTTGTCTTGGTGAAATCTAGGAAAAAAAATCCAGCCAACAAACCCACAAAGCTGCAAGTTTAACGTCCATTATAACATGGAAAACTTTGTTGAAAATGGAACCACAACCGGCCAATTATACACTAGCGAATTAGGCGGCAACGCAGTATAAACTACGGACTGTCCGAACAAGTTAAAGAATAGCTTCACATGCGGCAGATATTTTCAAACGCTGCTGACCAATGGACTTCCACTATTATTGTGTCACTACAAGAAAATTCGGAGAAGTTATATTAGGGCACTGCAAGTTGTTTCCTAGTAGTAGAAATATTGAGGAAAGTGCAGTTAATGATATCTTTATTTCCTAGTCTTGTTTTTAGTGGTTTTCCAATGGTTTAAAATATCTGTTTATGGGCCCGTTTCGCGTGGGAGTCTGAGTTCCTTAATGGCCATAGTATGGTTGTAGACCTAGGAGCACAACTAGCTATGGCTTACCGTACTAGACTGACCCAAATTCGGGTTATCGGTAACGCAGTTCGATTGTCTCCTTGAGGAAAAAATCTTTGTTTAAGTTATTTTTCTATGTTGTCCTGTAAACATCATGAAAGCACTTGGTTTATTTCAGGGCTGTTGGTAGCTCTTGGTTGAATTTATCTCATTACCGTTGTATAGACCAGATGAACTATTTAGTGCACCGGCTTATCCAGGAGCATCATATGCGGAGTTGGAAAATGTTTACCTTTCATCAATAAATGTTCCATCTCACGCCCAAGACGTCTGCTGGGGGGTAAATGCGTTGAACACTATTGTGATAGGTTGATGGAAGAACAACTGTCCTGTGGCGGCAAAGGAAGCTGGCAGGATCCCGTAGTCATTTAGTGGAGAGTCATGAATATTGTCGACAATAAAACACCAGGAATTGGTATTGACTCTTAGCGGGGCATACTACAGTGATGATGCATAGCCTACATGAAGATCTTAAATTCATAAAAAAGTGAGGACTTGGTGTGAAAAAACCTCACGTCACGAGGAATGGAGACTGAGAGCCAAGTTATTGAGACTTCGAAAGGGATTGAAATAAACAGTTACTACTGGGAGTGCTTCAGCATCTTTCACCAACTTTTCACAAGGAAGGCCCAGCGCGAAAATGAATAAACTTCAGTAGGGCTAGAAATGTCTTAGTGGTACACAGATATCCTCATTTTTCACTCACTCACACACACACACATTCACTCATTCACTCACTCACTCACTTACTCACTCACTCACACACACACTCACTCACTCACTCACCCACTCACTCACTCACACAATCACTCAAATTCGTCCACAGTGATTGGAAATTTAGTCACGCGAAGCCATCCTGAATAATCCACCAGTTGTGTCCAATTAAGATGATTCTACTATAACACAACCCGGTACACGCACCTCATTAAGCCAGGTATATGCATTTTGACGCCAAATGTGACGCAAGCTGGCAAACACGGTTCGGACATTCGAGTTTTTTTGCAGTGACGTAATCAGACACACTTCTCCCCCCCGGGGGTTGATGTTACTATCGATGTGTATAAAGCACACTACCACCTCCAGTGGTTTCCTCCAAATCTCGATGAACTTTTCAAGAGACTGTATACTCTGCAGTAATTCCTTGAACTTAGTCGGTGCAAGACACAGGCGGATAGATTGTACGGGGGCGAGTAGCTCACACAGTCGAGCTTGCGCTTTGTGTTTGTCTTCAGACACCCAGAAGGTGTCCCATCCTTATTCCAGATAGGTTCATAACGGTAACGGTTTCTATACGATAACTTGAAGATCCACTGGAGTTTTGCATATTTTGTAGCTAATGAATATGAACAAGAATAGAGAAGGTATATATTCTTGTTGGACACCACCTTCCCTGGAAAAGCCTCTAAGGAACACTCCATACACCTCGGAATATTCACACGCGTGCCAGTACGTGCAACAAATTACGTTCGCATATATTTTAGCATTCCGTCTTATGCAATCCATCGACGGTGTTGTACACACACACAAATTTAGGGAAACACCAAGGTTAGAGCAACTGCGTTTAGACATGCTCCTGACCTAATGAGAAAAGGTGATCAATGCGAACTGCACTCTGTCGAAATCCCACTCTATATTTAAGTGTCAAATTTTTGCACGCGACCTTTAGAAAACGAAGAATCACTGGCCCCAGAAGTATTGTCAGACCATCGCTTGTATTTACTACATTCATTTCAAGTAAACATTTTGATAATTTACCCTCAAAAAATTCTATCAGACGGACTTTTCCTCCCGACAGTTGGACAGGTAGTGGCTGAGGAAGCCAGCTCGATCCCTGAACAGGGCATGATTAGGACCATCGGGACGAGAAGGTAGGTGACACCCAAACTTAGATACGCAATTCTAATTTTTCGTGTGTGCACTCCGATTTCTGTTGCAGGCAGCCGCCTGTACAAAAACATTAAAAACTTATGGTTTTGTTCCAGATGACAAGAGGTGACTACGAGATGGTTCCCGTGTTTCCTTAGGCAAAAACGAGCTGGACAGCCGGTGCTTCGCATACTGTTTGGTATTCGAAAATGCGCCAAGGCAGCTGCATTCCACATCGTTCACAGGAATGTGCACGTCATTGGGCTAGCGTTTGCCGCATACATGGCCATCGAAAGAGGGAAATCAAAACCGTTAGCATCCTTTTGGTCATTGGCTTGTTTTCTTCTTTCCGTGTTAAGTTTTGTTGTGTTTAGCTGTCTGATATACACCGAGTATCGTGCAATATCTCCCTACTCCGGGAGCTCCCCAGTTTCAAAAGGCAAATATTGTTTTCCCCGAAGGGTGCTACTATGTTTCGTTGACGTAGGTCGTCATGACCTCAATATAAGTTTAAACATTTTCTGGAATATCTTTGAGACAGTATGTTTGTGGAATTGCGTGTGGTAACCAAAAGTCTTTTTCACCTTCCATAAACGCTGGTGTGTTACAAGGCACCATCGTACCTACGTTTATATCTGTCATATCTTGGCACTTCCTGATATCAATTCCTGTACTAGGTTGCCGGCGTGCGGTAGAAAATCTCCCTTTCCGTCCTTAGTCAGGCCTTCTGCAGAGGACTTCACCGATTTACTTAACTGGTCGGCTCCCCGATACTCTGTTCTAAATATACCAAGTCGTCTAGACATCTTAGTTAGTGTTTTGTCTAGTAAACGCATCCTTTTACTCAATCATTACACCTGACAAGCAAGCCACGTAAACATTTGTATTTGTTATTTTCGCTTTGCCACTGATAACATGAAAACGTGTTTTTGTGTTTTTATCGTTCCCCTGAGATCCACAAAATATTCTCTATTGCAGATACATTCGCGCAGTGGTTACATTACTGCCTTCTGTGGTTTGTCAAACCTCACGTATTGGAAGTTTTTCCCAGTACTTCGAGTCCTCAGGCTTATTCCGAGTTAGAGAAGCTTGTTCTATCCGCCAGCCCTTCTGGTTCTTTCACGAAATCGCCATGTGATACTTTGTGATAATCGCCCATTTAAAACCTGACGAGCGTTAACACAACTACTGACCTCGAAAGCCAATATCGAATCGAATTTTGAGAATATTGTTGCAGGAATTGCCACCACGTTCGGCATGTAACACCGATTCCGATAAGGACCGGGTTATTTGTTTTGACGCCTGGTTAATTTTATACTCTGCTAACACTTCCCAAGAGCCAGCTTGCTTGTTAATGCGTGTGGTTTCAGAGTTACTTTCATCGGTAAGCATGGGACGGAACGTAAAACCTCGAAGTGATTTCAATAAGTAACCCAGGTGGGCCGTGTTGTATGCAAATGTGGAACTGCACCCTTAATTTTACAAAGTTTTGATTGTTTCAAGTTTTAACAAACTAGACTTTCATACTCTGAGCTTTCTTTCCAGTTATTGGGAAAATGGTCCCCACATCGCAAAACACGAGAAGTTGGATGAGCATCTACTTTCAACTTGCAAACTATAATTGATGATTTAAAATCCCTTTATTACCGTCGAAAGCTCAAGGAAGCAGGTTGACTTCGTCTGTGTTTCTTGGCAACTGAGCATGCCCTGATGAAATAGTGACACACTATCAATTTGCACTGAGAACCAGCGTGCGAACAGTGCTCATTAACTTGTGATAGTTATATTATAAGAAACGGATTTTACTAGGCCTTTAGGGCCTGGTACGAATGAAAACGATAAGCTCAAATTTAAGGTTTGGCCTCTCAGGTAGGATAATGTTTTTGCCTTCAAATAATCTACCACCAGCATCTTTACAGTGTGGTTGCGTCGAACGGGCTGTAGATTATCGTAAAAGCTCAGTTAGACTGCTTCATATATAGATAAGGCCACCATCTTCAAAATGAAGGACTACCCACTACTCCAAAACCTCGTTGGCACGAGGCTTGCAGAAACGCAGCCATGAAATGGAAATGTTAGGCGACAGCATACCCTTCCTGATAGTCCAGTTAAAAATCTAATCTGCTGGTGTCTTATAGGCGAGCGTTGTATAAACTTCTTTGCGAAACCTGGGTCGGGCTGTGGCGTCTTACCCCCAAAATGCGTTGTTTGCAATTCTGTTAGGAGGAATAAGCACCTAGTTCTTTGCCGTCCTTTCTACGATCGAAAATCTTGTTCGCAACGAGCTTCCACTCGTCTCCTTTGTTCAAACCCCCAAAAGGAAAGTTTCCACTTTATAATTATAGGATAGTGAGAGACCAGTGGTTATTTCTGACATGCATTTACTACAAAAGTTTAAACTGTACCCATATCTTGTTTGCCGGCCCACTTGAGGAAGTCTACGTGGCTTAGATAAATGCTGTCATCCTCAAATTGACAAGTCACCTAGAATACCCATGTATCTGGCTAAAATCAAACACTTATTGGGAGATACGTCAGGTCACGTTCCAATCCATTTTGATTCGCAGGTATCAGGAAAATTTGCTTGGAGAAAACAGCTGGCCCACGAACAAGCATACAGAAATCAATGTGAACCGACAGTAACAACCGAATTAGCCGCGAACTCGGTTAGGGATGTTTACTAGGAATTAACCAATCACACTGCTTTGCCAATTTGGTCTTATCTGCCTCAGTGTCAGTCGGACGACGTCGAATTTCCAGTAGCTTTAATTGACACAGCTTGTTTGAAATAATCGATAATTCCGTTTGGCAAGAATCTTTTGGACTTGATAGATTTATTCAGAATGCGACATTGTGAACAAAAACAACAAGAGAATCTCCCAATTCCAGTGAGTCTTGCAGTTAACCAACTGTAAAATAAAACGAAATGTTTTACAACGGTGGATAGATCCTTTTGTGACCTATTCTATTTTAGAGGTGGACATTGTAGGGTATGGTAACGAAGTATGAAATTACTAAAAAGCAAACTGAGTTGAGTTGACAACTTTCACCTCTGTGGATGAGGACCCGGAGACTCAATTCATTAATGGCTAATGGCACTGGCAGAAATGGCTTAATCGTGCAGTCACTGGCGCTAGTGCATCCAAGCTATCGCTTTCAATGCCCAGCTACTAGTTCGCGAAGAAAGTGAACATGACATCACCTCCAATGCTTGGGTGTAGATCCAACACTGTCCTACTTTCCGGTGATTGGCACTGCAGCAGCTGGAAGAAATTTGCCTATGGTACACGATCTATAACTGATAAATTGATTGCTTTGAATTGACATTTTATTTTAGGGACGCTATATTCGGTTTGAGCTATAACATACGAGGCGATTATTCTTCATCTGTTCATTAAAACAATGTTTCCAGCGCAGTTATTTTTGAGGGACATTTCAAACACCTTTCCCAGTGGCATTAGCGTTCCATATTCGAAATGTCATCAAGGAAGTGCGTTTTCCTTTCTACCGAGTTGTTTAGGTGTATACCCGTGTAGGAAGGAAAACCTCATCACCGAATAAAAATAGATTTCAACAGTTGTATTCTTCTAGACCAAAAAATTATCGAGCCAGGTCCTTTCGCCGATTTTGTAATAACCATGTCGAAGGTATTATTATAAGTGCGAAGAATAACGCTGCAACAGTCACAACACGTTTAGATAAGTCTCTTGAAGAACCCGATAATGGTGGTCACCTCATTCCACAATGGTAAGGACAGATTCTGCCCACGGGGCACAAGTTGCTCGTCTATATGGGCTATCTAAATAACACGCCCAATTTTACACATATGAAATTCACGGTACCATAGTTCAGCCAAAAGGTCATGCATCCATCCAAGCTTCCGCAGCCAAACACAACATAAGTTTCACATTTCAGTTTATTACAAGTGTGGCAGTCATATCTTAAACGAGCACTTTCTGGTTTTACACATTGCATCGCGTATTACCAATGCCCCTTTTGATAGACTGAACGGTATATATATGTACATGTATATGACCTAGTATTAGTTTTCAAGTCCGTTCCAGTACCCAGGCAAGACCCATGAGCAGAAATTCAATTTTATGTTTCTGAAATTATGTAATCTTGCGGGGACAGTTAATTCGATAAGACAGCTGTCAAAGCTCATGTCTGAGCGCATATCTCCCACAGAGTAATTCTGTATTATCCCACACTTATACGCTGAACACATGGCTAATTTGCTTGACGCAAGTCTGAATGCCTGCGATCATTGGAAACAAGCTTCTTCTTATCACAGAAGAATTTAAAATCCTCTTTTCCAAACTTTGTTTAGGGACACGTTTTCTGCAGTCTTACAGTTTCAAGTGACCGGACAATCACTTATCAGCCTCACGTGACTTGCCGAACCTACACAAGCTGTATCGACCTTAACAACTTATTATTGATAAACGGTCGATTCTATTATCTGTACATATGTATTAGCCGGAAAAAGGAGTCTACGGACTTACATAAGCCCTTCACAACTGGGTGGACAGAACGAAAAATAAATGTACATTTTACAAATGGTGGACGTGAATTAAAAAGCATCTCATTGTAAGGACAACCTGCAACCATTTGTTTGTTATCCAGCGGGACTAGCTTTGCGAAGCTCATATATTTCAATATCTACATTTATTAAAGAACCGTTTAATGGTGAAGCATCTGTTGCCAGTGGAGATTTCGTTCTGCACATGAGATCAATATCTGCCGAAAGGCCGAGAAGAACTGTCCAGTTGTTCCATACTTATTATGTAGCATCAGCGGTGCGCATCTGGTGAGAATTCAGGGAGTTTGGAACCAATGACCATCGGGCCGATAGTTTGAACAAATAACCGTTTGGTCACGAACGGCTGATCAGCGGTGTGATTAGCGCTCAATTAGATACGATATTGTGCCGATCCTCCCGCAATCACGTAATCCATAACGGGTGGTCACGTGTTGACTAGTTTCTCAAGTGACGACTTCTCAGGTGGAATTGGTGTCAACGGTCCTTCGTCCTGAGCTACTTATAACTAATGGTAGGGGGCTTTCGCCAGCATAGACTAGATTCACTATCCGAACGAAGTCTCTATTGAAAACTCCAAAATCTCCGTGCACCAACGACGATGCTGTTTGCCTGACCGACTTCCTATCACAAGAAGAATAAACCCAAAATTATTTTGCGCGACCTAATACGTCGGCTTCATATACATAGCAACTAATTGACACAAGTGTTTGAAATAGCAGGTGCACTTCTGGGTCTTCATTAGACCTCAGAATATACACAACATCACTGGTTGATTTGAACAGCAGACTCAGCAAAAATCGCTACCATTCAACCGTGGATGTGTGACGTGCAATAAAACGAATGAAAACGCAAGTACTAATCCACATCAGTTCAGCATGACATATGCCGTCCTTATGAGTTTCACTGGGAACCAGTGTAACGGTGTATACTACTGATGAAGCATGCGAGTAGCCTATGTCCAAGCTCTGTCTCCGCATCCAATGGAAGGTGAAGTTTTTTAAGTAAATTGTGGAACCGCTTTGGGGTGTTCTTTTGCTATCATGTAATAGTCAATGAATATCCGGGAAAGTTCAGGAGGACGCGTGAGAATAGTTTGTTTTTAAAAACTGTGTGCATACGAGATATTTACTTTCGTATCTAATGGCTTGTAGCCGTTCAGTTCATGTTTTCTAATAAATGACTTCGCAGCGAAGGACTTTCCGCTTTTCAACAGTAGTGTGGAATGGTCGTACAAATCACTGGTGATTAGTTGCAGGTTTTCAGAAGTTTTGGATGAATCGCATGAATCTTCCTTGAATCTCTCTTTACTTCCCCTGTTCCGACAATAATGTTCTGGTGAGTTCACATCGTCTTGTGTTAGAAGCATCTTTTTGGGAGCCTGTAATGGCCAGAAGGCTTGCAGGTCAAGTAGTTATGCTTTCAGGACGAACTCAATGGATCGGGATTTTCTCATGCTACTTTTCTCCAACCCTAACTTTATTGTCATCTGCAAAGCAGACAAACTTATTTTGAAGATTCCAAATGTGTAAAAACTTCAAAACCTATATATAATGCACTACTGAGCCCATGACTTTTGAAAAAACCCTTTTTGTAACCGTCACAAAAGTCTCACGAAATTCCCAATCCTGCTGCTACTTAAACACTTAGTAGCGAAGCGAAAACAACATTTTTATTCGACAAAAATTTGTTTTGTCTGGTTGCAACTTACAATTTATGACGGCTAAAATTTGAAGAAAATTTACTTGGGTCTGAGAAACAAGTACTGAATCATCGGTTTTCAAGAAAATTGCCTAAAAAAGTGCGTCGTTTGTTTGGGATATCGAAATTCAGAAAAAATACGTAATGAACAGCCACATTCTTTTAATATAATAAACACCAGAAAGTTATAGTCCACCTATATTTAACGAATACTTTTCTCAACAAATCCCCTACTTTTTCGAATCTCACAGTCATTTATCCTGAATTCCTTTTCAAATTTTCCATAAAAAGTTTGCGTGCAACCCAGTTGTTCCGAATTCCAAAGTACAAATCGGTAGAGAAACTTTCCGTAGGTTGTTACTTTTACCATATTTTTCGTTTTCACTAACGCTTTTGTTAACTTCATTTCAGTCACCTCAATGTACTGTGCAGTTTTCCGTCAATAGTACGACACTACATATGTTCTTGACAACCTGCCATTAACCAAACGTTCCTGCATAACTTTCAGGAAGGTCACATTCCTGAAAATAATCCCAGAATACCGGAAGCCTTCTGAGACCCTCAAAACCCTCCAAAATCACATTAGGGAAGTCTTCACGCACCCGGGCCAGAAAAGCCAGCTGACGATTGGACGCTCAAATAGCCAATCAGTTCAGCAACGGCCCCCGATGACGAGTGTTCACCCAACGCTGATCGGACACCATGGATTCAAGCTGAAATGTGCGCTTTGAGTACCGCGATGCCCCTTGTAATGTTTGCACTCGCTTGTTTGCGATAAAGCTGCCGCGTTCCTTGTTGATTAGTATTTTTCTGACACTAAGCTACTGGAGCGGGGACAGTAGTTAGTTACAAAAACGTTGTGAGGATAATTTAGTGAAGTAAACTTTATGAATTCGCACTCACAATGTCTTCTCAAACGGTGACCAGTTGTGGGCAAGCCTTGTCTAGTTCGGCCATCTGCCCAAATACTAATTAGTGCAAACGAGTTACTGTATTTTCCTGTGTTTTTTTATAACTCGGTTGGTTCAGTCAGTATGAGCAGTTCTGTCTCGGTTTGCACCATGAAAGTAACAAATTCCCCACTTGACACTATGTCCTTGTAGGCGTTTTTATGAGAAACTAAGCAGGTTAACTGAGTCGTCATTCGGATATAAATTATCACCTTTACAGAGCAATGATTCTGAGATTTACAGACCTGGCCAAGTTTGTGCACAGTCCAAAAAAATTGTTTCCATCGGTTCGTGCACGTTCAAGTGAAGTAAGAATGAATAGTCTCTAATAAAATTTTTAACGGCAGGAAATTGATATAATGGTGCAACTGTTTAAAAAAGCAGTACGGGAATCTAAGGCACCATTTTCTTGAAGTCATTCGCTCAGACGTATGAAATGCGTAAGCAGCGCAATCGGTTCTTTGACAGCCCGCGTTTCACAGTTTGCTTTGAAGGGCAAAATAGTGAAACTCACACCGTCAAGAATTAGAAAGGAACCTTTCTCACGAAAAGACGCTTGGTGTGGTTAGGCATGCAGATGCTGCCATAAAAAAAGGACATCCAAATGTCCTTCTATACGTACGGATTTCGATGTTCTGAAACACAGCCTATACCCAGGCCATACCCTAAATTTTACTTCCGACATGGGCTTAGGCATCTCACCACACTAATGAAAGTTTTTGGCGCACCCTGTAGTGCTCGCTTGCACTTTACCAATTCGGACATCTAGACATAAAGTTTTATGTTATATTTTGTGTTCAAAATTAGGCGGCATTAGCAACTCACTTGGGATGCCCACTGAAATATATACAATAACTTTGGTTACCTGCCTCGGAAAAAATATTAAGCTGTTTCTACGATTTGGAATGAAAAACAGTAAAATCGAAATGTTTAGCGTACGCTAAAAGTCTGTTTTTTTACAGAGATACATCCGTAGAGCAGTGAAAAAGTGCGCCAACGTTTAGTTAGGTCAGTTATAACCAGTGTGTAGCCTTTTGCAGCAAATTCAGATGAAGAATATCAGAAACGAAAGATTATTCTGAGATTCAGTTGAGTCTCCGGCTGAAACCGAACTTTGTGCAAGTCAATGTTTTTCACTATCTATATTATTCGAGATCTAGTAGAACATAATGTTGACGGAAGCGCGCGGAATCCACCTGCCTTATGAGCTCTAAAAAGGACAAAACCGGTCGTGGGTCCTTGGGGGGTTTTCAGCAACTCTATGAGTAGGGTTCCTGCAAAAAATATTCAGCATTGTTTCAAACCAAATAGACACGGTTTTTGATGAACAGTGTTGTCAGTTGCGTCATTAAATTGTGATGCATACACATGATTTCTGACTCCGTTTATTGGCTGGGGCGGGTGCAATCTGACCATGGATTTATAGCCCTTCTTTGCAGTATGGTTGCCCTTTTTGGTTGCTCCCAAATGAGACTTGTTATCACCAGACTCTTGAAGGTCACCTGCCCTCGTGCTGTGCAGAAAGGATGAGGGTTTCTTATTGGCCGGTTTTTTTTATGAGCATTGCTTTCCTTTACTCAGCTGGCTCCAAAGCTTTGTGCATGCAGTAACAGTATTCTTTGCCCAAACAATCGCGTCCATGAGAAGAAATATCAGGTTGATTTGAATACTAGGAGCAAGGCATGCTCATCTGTAAGTAGTTAAGTTTAATGAATCTACACTTGTGCTCACCAGTGACGCAGATACTTTTAAAAAGCAAAACACCTAGACGAAACCGTCATTGAATGGGCGTTATTTGGCTACTCAGGTAGTCCTTTCAAGGAAGGGAACTTGAGCATATCCAGATCAAAACCTGCCACAGTGTCATTGTGGTTTTACTCAGGCGCTACAATAGATCGGACTTTTTGTTTAAGTGAAATAGGCTGACAGATCTCTGTACTATCTGTAATTGTAGTGTAAGCTGGTATGGGCTTAACTCCGCAAGATTTCTGCGACAGTTGCGTGAAGACAGTAAGGTGACTAAAACTCTCACAGTTACAAAGAGGCAATGCTGCTTTACCCAGAGGAAAGACGGACAGTAAACGGTTAGTTCTCAAACGGTACATTTGGGTCATCAGAGGGTTTTCTGTTATTTTCGGCGGATAATTTGATGCCGTTGGGACGCACATCTTACATACAGTAGAATGGGGATTAGGCAGTCATAATTCAGCCATGTGCCTTCGGGCTCAACCAATCTCTACACCCATATAAGCAGGATTGTTCAGCCTCTGGATTCCGTGAAAAGAAAATCGAATCGATCCATATTACAGTGCCGGCTAAATTCTTGTTATACGTTAACCGCCAACATTTTGGATGCGACTGTTCCGGTTGACCGGGTGATTCTGTGGAGACGGACTGATTACGAGTCGTCAGATTTTGTCAGTCCAGTAAGCAGTCAGGCACAATTTCTTGGTGATCATAATTACACTTTTATCTCTTTTTAGTAGAATTTAATGAAATTACACTCCAAATTATACTCATATTATGTTTCGAAGATATTTCTACGTGTCGTCACATGGGCTTACCTGCCGCCACTGTGCAAATAAACGAAATTTCAACAGGGTGCATGGTGGCTACTGGGTCGAGAGTCATAGTGATTTATATAACACAAACGTTTTCTGACAAAAAGTCTATCATGCCGCAGGAAAAAAATCATTCAGAAACATGTATATACCTGACACACTTTAGAATGGTTCTCCCCCGCCCTGGTTCTCAACTTGACTGATGGAATTCAGAAAATAATTTCGTCTGGCGCTCAAACCCCTGCACGGTTAGAGATCTACACTACTGATGAGCTTCAATAAGAACAAAGAAATCTCTTGCCTAATCGATTGTTTCTCAGCCAAGCCTTGACTGGTTGAGAATAAACAGCACTAAATCACTAGGTTGGTGATTGTGTTTCCGATTGGTTGTTCGTAGGACACAATGTGTTGGCCTGGATTCTGGATATGGGTATGGTTGTTTACGTGATTACCCTACGCCCTCAATGCTAACTGTGCTAGACCTAAGTTAGTGAACCGCCACATGATGTTTGAGGCCAAACCTTTGGAATGGACAGACAATGGGCGAGCTTGCTGAACCTGTCTTATTCTTCTTATCATTTGGAGATATTTCATTAGAAATACACGGCCGATCTTATGCAGAAATATTCACCGAATTACGCTTGCTAGGACATCCCCCACGTGTCTCCGTTCCATGTGATTTGCCCGTCTATCTGCAGTTTGTGAGAACTACAAAGGCAGAACTAACTGGCTCTAAATAACCTCATCCCTGAGCGCCTTACCAATTGGCTGATCACGCGTGTGAATTTTCTTTTTGAACTTGAATTCGAAACGTTCCAGTCGTTTCCGTTCAAAGTATTTTTTTCTACAAAATGTGGCAATACTTAGTGCTCCTCCCAGGTATCCACTCCTCGCCATCTCGCTTTCTGAGTGTTTTCGCTACTAGTTTTCTCGAAATGCAAAGTCTCACTGTTTTAAGTAGTAGCTTGGTTGAGGAAGTCAGGAGGCGCAAAGCTTACCGTAGGTTTCCTGGGTATGCGGTAACAGACGAATATCACTGGGTCTCATTCAGGAAGGCACGAGCAGATGTGCATACATACCAACCCCAAGTTGGTGTGTGTTCTGACAGTCCACTAGTTTTGCGCCGATCATGTGACCGTTTTCGCGAAACATCATTGGCTACTGTCGCATGACTGAAATAACTCGTTGACTGCAGCCGAAAACAACTTACAATAGCCCATTCTGGCTCTGCTATGGACAAATCTGGAATGGTGTTGGAGAATTCTACACACAAATTTTGAAGTCGTGTTCGCTGAAACCATGAGGTCCATGTTGATTTAGGGAAAAACTTAGGGGTATTCAAAGCTATCCTGTGCTGATGTCAGCCAAGTGTTGTGAGCACTGCTCACAGATGAGGGTGGGTAGCTAACAATTAGCAAGATCAACATGTAGAGCGCCGCCCAAACACCCTTGGAAGGAAAAGGAGCCGTAGAATTGGTCATCAACAATGACTTTTTAATGTTGTTCGGCATAATAAGTGAGCAACTGTCGAATGAAACGAGAGACATGAACACCGAATATTGAGAATATTCTTAAAATTATTGGCGTGGCTTCACATTCTTCTTGAAATTCACCCCGTGTAGAAAAGATTACTTCTCAGCGGCTGCTGTTGGCGGTTTCTCGGGTCTTTGAGTGATGTATTGTTTAGTATCCTCCTCTAAATCACTGTTGTCACTGGGTAAGCTGCTCTCCAGACCTACTTCAACTACGGCATATCTACAGGTCAACCAAAGCGAGGCACATTCATAATCATCCTCATCACCATCATGATCATCATCATCATCGGCATTATCATCATCGTCATCCTTGTCATCATCATGATCATCGACATCATCATCATCATTGACGGCAATTCACCAGTAATACATGCTTAACAACCATACAAATATGAGAGGGGGCTTTATTGAAGTGTGGAAAGAAAACGGACGAGTAAGGAATTAATACGAAGAAGCCTTAGGTCCTAAAGAAAACGATGAAGCATCAAAATAAACACAGTTGAGTATCATGTTAAAGCAATGTGCCATCAGTTGGTTTGACTTAGCTCCTTCAGGTGACGTAAGCCCAATAAACAACGACAGACAAACTTTAAGTAGGAAGGGTAGGGTGCGAAACGACAGTACGTGCGTGTCGTGTCTTGCGAGGCTTCCAGCCACCTGCATGCAGGGTCACGTGGGCCCCAGCAACACTTGACCATTGGGCTACAAGCGGCTACCAGGTTGATTATTACTTACTAGATCCGAAGATGAGAAACTGATAAAGTTGGTATATTGTCCATGCCAATCCTTCATTTGGCGCAATGTGTGCTGCGAAAGACGTCTGGCACAGGCTGTTGATCGTACGCTCAAATCGGTCGTTCGATGACATAAGCCCACACTCGTTTGCAATTCAGGAATTCACTTCGAAAGCCACAACAAGGGCCATTACAGATTCAGCGAAGTGCACCACATTTTGTTGCTGCCAAAGTCATCAAATTCAAAGACTTACGTGCAACTATGTGGAAAAAAAAACAGAACAGACATTAGCATGCGTCTTTAGAAAGAAGCCCATGTGTATATATACAAATATATAGAAGACTAGAATTGAATTAACAAGCACATATAAAGCGAAGCGCACAATAATACCTCAAAAGATACCATTTTTGACAACCTTCGGTTTGCTCATGTGGTCTTGCGGAACTAAAATGTCTGATGTTCAATACCCTGGATGGAGTCAGAAAAACGTTTTGCAACCTTGTTTCACATACCCTTTCTTGGTGCATGCTTTTCACAATCATATATACTAAATGCCTTTTTCTTGAAGCAAAGGTTACGGTTCTAAAGGGAAAAGGTTCGAAAAACTCGTGGTCGAGAAGCGGTAGGTAACAAAACCTCTCTGATCATGCTATCCGTGATAATTTTCCATGGATAGCCTTTCAGTCAATCTGGTTGTGATTGTGCGTTTCAAATCTGCCAACCAGTAGTCGGGTTTATTGCTTGCTCAGGCAGTCTCTTCGATTTACTGTAAAACAGTGCTCTTTCTGAAGTTGTGCACAGCCAAGCTGTTGAAATCGTTTGGCAAAAGTTGTGTTACGAAATACACTGATCTCGTAAAAAATCACCATCTCCATGATTATTCAAAAATCATTCAGTATTTGAGGGGAAGAGGCACAATCGATTTGTACTGTTGTACACTGTTGCACCGAATCAAAAGTCTTGAACCATGAGCATCCAAAAAAGTGCAAATAAACAAATAGTTTTGAAGGTCAGAACAAATCTTTAAACTCACGGTGAACTGCACAAAAGGTCAAAACATTTGTAGGTCAGTAGTCCGCGTCATTGATAGATTATGGCAGGGATGAAACGGCAACCCAAAAAAACGAGGCTCATGTTATTAAGCCAGGGCGAATTCAAAACAGTGTGTCTGAAGTGGAGTATCGTCATATTTTAGTCACAAAACCGTCAACTTGTCTCAGCCTAACATGTATATTATCTTCATCATTGTAGAAAAGTTTCGATATCTGCAACTCAGCCTGGCTCAAAGTTCTCGGAAAGACAATTTATAGACACCTACACAGGCGCCACATAGTCGGTCCAGAAAATACGATCAAATGCATGACTTATCCTGACTGGGACCCAGCAGCTCGAGGTTTTAGGATTAGTCTTAAGGCACCTTGAGAATAAGATATCATCCGGCCACTGGTCAATCTTGCGTGCAATGTGAAGATGCAGTTTCCTACAGCTGACGTTCACTCATCCGATAAAGATCATCAAGAAATGGGAATGGCCACTAACGCTTACACCAACAAGCCGCTTGTGCCTTCCAACTGAGATGTTCACTCAAAAGCCAGTCAAAGCCGGACCACGTGATTAAAGTCTGAGTATATCCATATCCATTTCCTGTTTACATGTAGGCTATTCACATGGCTGATAAGCCAGTCGCGACCGGATGATATTGCGCTCAACTGTTAAGCAAATGGATGCATGATTTGCAAGAGGTGCACTTATGCTGATTCCCAGAAAAAAACGAAACAGGTTTACTCTACTTCTGGGATTTTCTCAACAGCTAGGTTTCAGGTTAAAATAAAATCTTAGTTGAAACTAAAAAATCTTTACGCTGTCTAAAAAATATCTTAAGGTAGCCAGATGTTTTGACAGACTCGTCACAATGAGATAGAAGCAGAACCGGTCAATGAGGCGGTCTACGACCTAAAAATTCGTCCTCATCCACAAAACCTTGAGTGGCATAAAACTTGCCAAAGCATGAAAGCTGATCCTTAGCAATGTACTGTGTGTTGATATTATAGTAAAACTTGGCCACCGTAAGCAAAATTATTTAACTCTTATCAAGGAAATCTGTTGCGTTGTGAACTACTGTCACTGGTCTGCGAATAACAAAAATCTGAGCAAATTAATCTTCTCAGTATAGCTTATTCTGATATTTACATACTGAAAAAGACGGTAAACCATTAAAAAAATCAATCCGAATTGTTGTTTGGAATAGCACTTGGAATAGCGGTGGATGGACATGTGTTCGACTGATAACCGGCTGATGGATCGCACGTTTTATTTACTGGAGAGAACGGCGGTCGTTCAGTCAGTAGTAGGCAGTGGTTGGCAGGGTCAAGTGCATAAGCTTCTACTGAATGTGAAAGACCGGTTTATGGAGAGGATTATTGTAGCCTCATCTGTGTTGACAAGTGACATTCTAGAATTTACTCAATATCCTAAGTTCAACGGATATGCCAGAGAGAAATGTTACATAACCGAGTCAGACCCAAGAAGGGAGGTGTTTAGACACCTGTTATGACAACGTCCTCGTCGACCTATCAGTGCTTGATGTTTCCTTCAATCAGCCTTGGTTTTACTCACTAAACACGTGGTTACCCGGGTACGCATACTTGGATTTTTCTCCGTATTATAGCCAAGCAGTCGAGTTCAACTAAATACTTTGACGAAATACCTGCGCATGTGGCGACCAAACTGAAGAGGCTACCTAAAGGGAACTTTCCAAATGGCCACTGGGACAAATGCACAACAATCTGCAGAGATATTACATACCCTAAAAAGGTTTAAATTTCGGTCACTTGGTGTTCTTTCTATTCGGTCTTTTCAATCCCTTCCTTTCGCCTTACTATGAAAGAATTTGCCGTGGTGGCACAGTAAAACTCTCTGTCAGGAGAGCAGACTGGCTTCTATAAGTTAGGCACAATAAAGCCGAAATTCACCGAAGAGCGCAAATAGACTGGACAATTTCCCGAAGCAACAGACTACACACAAGGTCGCTGAAAACTCAACGACAGTCCACCACTGGTTTATTCCTTCTTGGGGCTCATCAGGTAAGCGCGCATTCCCCGAGTTTCCGTCGTCTTTATGTTTTACTTTTACCCAAATTGTTTAGAATTTGCCAAATGCTCGCAATTACCTACCAGTTTTGTTTCAAAGGAAGCCCCAACCTAAACCCAGCCAAATTTCTCGTTTGTAATGGTCTCCAACCCCAATGGCGTCCAATTCTAAGTCATTTACAAATGGGGAGACAATGAATAAGATCCAACTTATATGCATTTCGCATTACCATTAGCAGACAATGTATCATAGGGCATACTATAAAGTGGTTGTGCAACTTACTGAAGTTTCCGGGACTTTCAGAAACTGAACAAAGAGATTTTTTTAAAAAAATTACACGGTTAGCTCAGAATGGAAAAAGTAATCTTTGGTTTTGAGGGCAACGCATACAGACTACCGGAAATCCAGGTTGGAATGATCCCGCATGATGAAATATACAGTGACGTAGAGTGCCCCCTGTCCTCGATCATTTCGGGAAATTTTGTACACTTCCTCACTTTTAGTAAGTTTGGGCATAATGATCAAACCGCTCTGCCACTGTGTAATAAAATGCGTTGATTGCGTATATACGAGGTGTTAAATGCCCCTGTTTTCGTCTGACTTTAGATAGCTATTCAATAAATCAAAATAAATCTCTCGGAGGAGTCAATATCGATTTTGTCACGTATAAGTAGGAGAAAAAGACTCATTGCAGGTAAGCTGCTCAGCAGTCAAGCAGATACAAAGCGAGATACCGGAGCCTTTATACTAACTAGTTGGTGGCAGCCATAGTATTCGGGTTACCGTGGAGAAGCAGAAATATGGTGGAGGACTGGAATTTCCGGACAGTAGTTGTTTGAGGGACGTGAACGAGCCAAGGCGGTCATTAAAACAGCGGACGACAGCAATTTGGTTGCAATGACCGGATACGGATGGATGATAGACAATCGAGCGTCAGACAGGAGGCATAGCTAATGCAAGCTTGAATGAACACCGTTCACAGGGGAAAAGTGGGGCTATGTCGTAATGAAGAGAAGACGCTTTTGTTTTGCCTTCAAGGACACGCCCTGCTAAAAGCGCATTGTCAAATTCCCCCTTAATGGGAACGATTGTTCGGAAGCTAGTTACTAAGGTTGAGAACCACGTCACTGACTATTGAGAGCTCCCGTGCAATCTGATTCACAACAGAGATGCTACATTAATTCATGAACTGCTACCTAAACGAGTCAGTAGTTTGAAGTATATCAAATAATTTTTTATAAGGAGGTCGATGGTGGCTGAAATCGTTTTTCAACGTGTGAATCATTCGACAAGTGACTGAGTGTTTGGAAGTGGTCGAATCTAAGTGCTTCCGCCATAGCAACTTTGTAAAACAGTGATTCCGTGCACGATTGACCGGTGATATCTGCTCACTTAGGTAACTCGATAAGCGGTGGTAAATTCTCCACAAAAAATGTTGCAGAAATAGTATGCAACCGGCATGCATACTCATCATAAAGTAATTTGGATTACCCCCCACTTGAGAAACATTTATGCATTTTTCTAACTATTGGTGGGTGGAAAAACCACCTATCGATTTCGAAACCTTCCAATTTGGTTGAGAAAACTGAAGATATGCATGATATTAGCATCAACTTACGGGCCTCTTTTTCTGGTAAATTGAAGCAGAAGAATCCGTAAGAACTTGTCTGATTAAATGAATACTTAAAACACAATGTGTTAGTTGTCTGAAGAAGTATCCTCAATTTGGTCATATAAAATGGTTATTTCGCCAGCTATAACTAGGAAATCCTATTCCTAAGGAAAACTTCAGCAATGCGAGTTTTTCCGCCTTTATTGACGTGGAGAGATCGAGTATGTGACTGTTTTATTACCAGCTTCATTGTGTAGCGCTTAAATGGTCATTAGGTATATTCAGTGTTATTTTTGTGTAGACCTGTACTTCGTGATTAACCTTGAATAGCACACCCCATTTCAGATGGGTTACAATCGTTGCATATTTTACCCTACATCGTGCTATCTTGATGTATATTATTCAGCTGGTGTACTTCGTGACTTTATCGTGTATCCTTTTTATTAATAGGCATAAGAAACCGAATGAGAGTCTGTGAACTACCCACATTCACGTTAAACTTCTGTCACCCTTTACAGGCGTTACTAGAATTCGTGAACCGAACTTGCAGCCAAATGGCAATTATTTTGAACCCCTGGTACTGACTCATCTTCTTCTCTGGTATTGCCCAACTACAAATCATGTTTTATTTATTTGTATATGATCCGCTATATAGTAGAACCAAAGTACACACGTTCAAGCGAAACGCTAAACTGACCATCTATAAGCAAGCTAACACTAGCACACAAGACATCACTGTTCATGTCGGTCGACTAATTTCCATTGTTTAAACTCTTAGTTCTTTGAGCTCGATACAGCTTAGTGATTAAGGGGCGAGCTTACTGATCGGAGGGCCAGTAGTTTGAACAGAACCACGACATCTCGACTGCTTGGGCATCTTGGCAGTATATTAACTCTCATTCTTCCGTCAGGTAGTATGACAGCTATGCAGGAAACACTTACTGCCTTTGGACAGTTATTATTTTCGCTTATCCCTGCGTTAGAAAACCCCATTTCTTCTTTCCCTTTGTACTTGTTCACCTCGTAAATAACAAAATTGATATACAAATACGATTGAACGAAAACAACCAAAACATTTTGGTGCAAAACCACACTATATTATTTTGTCTTGATTGACCTAAAATGGATCGAATTTCAGCCAAAGGTTTTGTATGAACATGATCGAAGACAGAATCGGTGAAGTAGTCTTTTTTCTCGGCAAATGCAACTAAGATTTCTGAAAAGGCCGCTAGATAAGCAAAAATGTTTTGGTCAAGTTTGAGTTCAACTGGAAACACAATACAAGTCATCCGCCTTTCGGACGTAATACACTACTCATAAGGTTGCTGAATACTCTTCGAGAGCCCACGACCGGCTTCGCCCTTCTTGGAGCTCATCAGGTAGGTGCACTCCCCGAGTTCCCGTCAGCCTTATGTTCTACTTGAGCCCGAGTTGCACGAAATTGGCAAAATACACTCGTTTGCAGACCAATTTGGTCTTTGCGGCGGACTCACCTGGAACCTAGCTGAATCTCTCGTTTATGATGTTTTTTTCAGTTAAGCTACTGAATGTGCTGCACCAGGCCGCCTCATGTTTCAGTGTTAAAAAAAACACCACAAAAGAGAGATTCAGCTGGGCTCCAGGTGAGTCTACCGTGAAACCGAATTGGTTTGCAAATGAGTGTATTTCGCTCATCCGTGTTTTATTTCCAGTGTGATGGACCGAAATCTCAGCGCCCTTGCCTTCTACTTAAAGGTCGAGCTGACGTGGTCAAATGCCAGTCGATCCGTTTTCTCGCGCAACCACGCGGATGGCGGGAACAAGCTAGAGGCTCAAGGAGTGCCTCAGCGTTATAATGTGAAGGCCATTACCAGCAAACTCAGTTGTGTCCACCTGTTTGGGTACTCTAGCACAGCACACATTAATTAGCAGACATGGCCCAGTGATCCCATTATTGGTGTGATTTCTTCCAAGCTATAAACTTCAGTGCATAATGTAACCTCAGGATCTTTTTAATTAAAGGCCCACTGCCATCCCTGTATTAAGCATCAACGACATCAATTAATGCCTTCAAGGGGCGGCCACCTAACCCCATTTTCCAAGGTCATCGTTGAGCGAAATAACTCCCTAAATAACATGTACGTGGTTTGCAGCTGATGCCGATGAGAATGACGGTTGTCATGATATAAGAAACCACTTCAAGGAAAGTGTGGATGAAAGCCATCCAACATTGACGTGATTATCACTACTCCTGTGAGGAATCACTGGAGCAGTATATTGCTCAGGTGAAAGGAATTCGAACGACCGACTTACTAATGCTGACTGTTAAATTTCGGCTCAATGTTTGTTGGTGTTATTCTACGTTGACACGGATGGTGTACCCTACTAGGGATAAACAACCGACCAAAGTTTTTGCCTGCTCCCCATTGATAGATTTTGTGCAGCGAGAAAGTCAGCAGTCTTAAATTTAATATCTCGTTACTGCATTTACGAGACGGAGTTTACTACAGGGTGAAGTTTAAAATGATAACCTGAAAAAAACGTATTTTATTGAACATAGTTTCTGTGTGTGGAAAAGTTTATGCTAGCCGCGTCAAGCAGGATGTCGCAAAAACTCGTCCTTATTTGTACACCATAAAAGCAGTCTGGAGGTTTTAGCGTAGTGCTTTACCATATCAAACCAAACAGCCCGCACATACGAATGTGCGGGCTATGACAATACACTGCAGTATAATACGATCTTTACCGTCTTTTGGATGACAAGACGAAAAATAGAACACGTTTGCTAAAATATTCTCACCCAGTTTGTCATAGATGGCTTTAGCTGCGTTCGAAATCAAAAGTGCGAATGACAAGAAGGAGTGAACATTGATGCATAAGCTTCATCTGTTTCAACAGGGTCAACAATTTTGCATCTATAAACCAGTAATTCCAAACCGATTACCAGAGGAAATTTTCAGCGGGAGTTCAGAGGATCGATAATATCAGACAAAAAACATCGCAAAAGCTCGCACGCCAAAACAAGTGACCGGAGAGGTGAAACTTTTTACCTTTCGCCAAAATGTTTCGCTCCAGATGTTAAATGGTCTACCGCCTGTTGCTAAGACTTATACCTGTCAACCAGTTGAGATGAGTACTAATCATTTGGAGAATTTTCATACGTTAGCGTGCTCTGTACAGGTTCATGTTCTTACGTTTCTGGTGAGAACTATGCCTTGTTCCGTTAATAATTTATTAGGTTTTATTGTGCTAATGTAAGCAGGCAACAGAGCTCTTCATATCGATCACGAATATGATGGTCTTAACTGCGGACATAAAAGATGGATGACCGTTGGTAACCTGTGGAAATCTGGGAATTTTGGCGGAAATTTCCTCATGTAAGTGAAGACAATCTGTACTTAAAAGGAGTCAGCCAACAAGAGTGACCACTTGATGTGAATCTCGTGATTGAAAAATGAGGAGTACTGCATCATGTCTAAGTGTGAGGTAATCACACTACTGCTCGTAGCCAAACGATTAAATGCTCAAGCTACTAGCTCGGAGGTCGTGGGTTCGAGACTTTCTGGAGTTTTATAAGATGCGCACTGCTTGGGGTTCCCAATAAGGTAGAAACAGATGTTCAATGTATTTCGGCTTTTCGGCATAGACTGGCTTCACTTACAGGACGAAATCTCTACCATGTTCGATGACCATCCACGTAAAGCCACCAAACTACTCATCAGTAAACTGATAAAAAGCAGACATGGAGTCGGTAGATTCTGACGTTTGAAACTGTACTTCACATAGCAGGGGTAGATAGTCACCCATGACACACAAACATGCGTATGTTTTTCGACTTCATGTGCCCTTAGGGTTATTGTGGTTAGGCATACAAAAGCCCAGTCCCATTTTTTACTATTTCGTGACGATATCGCTGTTTGGCTTATTAAGAAAACCACCTTAAGGGCTCGCTGACCAACCTGATAAACATACACTGTTAATCCACTGAGAACAGCTGCGTCAAACCACGTTTGAAGCCCAGCTGCATAAGCATTTCCCAGAGCAAGCGGCCTTGGTAACTCAGTTGATATAGAACCAACCGGGCGTTTTAAAATTAGTAGAGCTGGTGAACAGGAAGCTGGAGTTTCTTGTCAACTTGGAAACCTTATTTCATGATGCACATCTGTGGTTGATCTGAAGATCAAGAATCCTGTCCAAATCCAGTTACTCATATTTCGTTCCAAGAAAGGTTGGTTTCCGGCAGTCCTTCCAAATGACTGTTTCATTGATGGCGGTGCTGTTTTACAAATTCGGTTCATCACATCCAACGCACTCAAGAGAGTAGAAGCAATAACAGCCAGGCCATATCAACTTATTCTGTCATCAAGACGACACCAGAAAGCACTGACCGAGCAACAACTTCATTCCAGGAAAGAATTGAGTGTGAACTGTTCTCATTTGTCACCCCAGCCTTATAGTATACCTAGAAATGCACGTGTTTCATGAAAATGAATCGCAGTTACGACATTTCAACAGTTCCATTTTCTATGTCTGATGAGGTTGATTTCCAAAGTAAAAAGTCTACAAACTGTACCCCTAAACGGCTATTCTTCTCTCGGCGTGGATAAATTTTATCGGTTCTATATAGTTCCTTTTTTTGTAACGAAGTCAACAATTCTGCGGGTGGTAAATACGAGTCGTTACACTTGGTCGGGCGTTAAACTATTTCACCCCGTGCAGCGTCTACTGTTCTCGGGTGAAGCTGTCAATGCACCATTTACAAGAAGCTAAACGCCAGGAGATGTAATGTTACCAAGAAAAAGCAGGTAGCAATAATCCACTACTGTGGACATAATCTTACCAATTTTGTAGCCTGGTGTCACTGAAACCAATAATAGGTAAAACTGTTTTTGTCGGTCACGAATGTTTGCATCTAAGCACCAAACCTATCGCCATCAGAAATGAAAGCAAAGCACTATGCAGGTTAAAATAGCTCGAAATCAGCTAAATTGAATACTTGACAATGTATAATTGGTTAATTTAGTTGTTCTCACTCGTTTATGCTTTACCACAAGAGTCATAAGCTATCTTACTAAGACTGTTTGAACAGAATTCCTTGCCTTCCGATAGGTGTCCTCTTCATCTTATTGTCAAGGACGAAGCTGCTATAATTGGTTTACTAAATTGGTGTGAAGAATTGCTTGGTTACCCATGCTTATGGGCATCACCTGAGTTACTCGCAATTTCGTTGATTTTACCAGTGCTACGACGTAGCGAATTTTTTTGCACCGGCAAAGCCACTATGGGAAAAAACAAATCTGTCATAATTCGATGTGGAATCTTGGAGACCACCGGGGTATGGTTCCATGAAATTTTCTTCATTCTATACTGTTCTTTTAAATTTAACTGGAGATCTATCGAGGCAAATTTTGGTAGATGGGGAAGCGCAGATGGACGTTGGCTCGAGGTGACATCACCTCGACTGATGATGAAACGTTTACAACGAAATTGCCCAGCTCAATGAACAAGCCAACGACCATTAACTGGAGATGTCCACGCCTTCAAAATGACCGATGGCAATCCAGCAATCCTCATTGTCACTTCTTCACAAGAACCGCTCAGTTTTCACCAGATCAGGTATCATATTACTAAACATGAAGACCCTTTTCTGCAACAGCCAAGTGATGGACCGTCAACATTACCAATGCTCCCTTGATTGCAGCGATTAACGAGGTAAATTTCTCGTTCACAGAAAATGGGATTTATGAGTCGGCCGGGGCTCATTCAAGAATTTGGTGCTCTCTCTCTCTATCAATACGGAGAGCGGACAAATGTCACGGAAAGTCAAAATTACATCCATTTACAAAAATGCCTTTGCAAAGTTCATTTAGAATACAGGTACAGGTCGAAACAACGATGGCCGCGCCTGCTGCCATACCAGTTTTCGTGCATACTACACTGGCTCGTCTAACCTGCCAAGCAATTCGTCCGTGAAGGACAGAAAGTCTACTTTCCCACTAGATAGTAGTGCCTAAAAATGACCCGCTTTTTTGCTGAGGTTTGTCCACCTATTTTCCACTAGCCTTTTTCAGTCGGCTGGGCCGTTCGACAAAAGACACGCCGCAGTGTTTGTTCAGTCACATGCTCGAATTGAAGCCTAGGAAGGCTCCCCAAGAAGAAGAAATCGCCCATATGGAAGGCAGACCGATCGATTAAACATCACTTGCTCTTCTAGTGTACAGTCCCTCTGCCCATCTAGATTAGTTTATTTGTGTGACCGTTTTAGGTTGTCACCATGCTTTAAGTCATTGCACAACTGGTTACACCACTGTTCTCACTCCTTGAGTTGAAAAAAACGCATTCTACCCATACTGGTGACTAAACATTCTTGTCAACGTTCCTTTTCGAACCAAGTCTTCTTGAAGAAAAGTTAAGGGGAAAACTGGTTGGTGCAATGCTTGTGAAACCGTTTGAAGCCTATTCAGATTGTGAGTGCCTCTTCAATTTTCAAAGAATTTGCAGAATCTTTCATTAGTATTTCACACTGTGGGTTAAAATAACTCGTTTTTCTAAAGTTTGCAATAAACGTAAATAGTTTGCGATAGGTCATTCTATGGCGAACGCGGAATAATAAATGATATATAGGGTTTTCGGCGTCAGGTAGGAAGTAACTTGCTTGTCATTTCTGAATGGAAGGAAGTGAAAAAGACCTTTGTGTAGGCAGGCTCGCAGCCAAGCTTTACAGTTTCCATTGCTTGTCCTACGTGATGGTATCACCAGAGACTTACTTAAGTACAAGCAGTGCCACTGGACACCCGACTGCGACAATAAGTGTGGATTGCTTATTTCTTAAATTTGTTCATTCATTACCGTTACTGTTGGCACCAACCAAGAGATACCTCAAGTTGAACTACCTCGATGGGTGGGATAAAGAAAACGGGACTGGTAAGAGATATTACTCAAAAAAGTTCACCGAATAATGACGACAAGATGGTATGATATGGTCTTGCGGCTCACACCAGTTCAGTGGCTACGTCTATTGGAGGTTAATCTGCTGGCCAAGTTTGGCATAAATATGCGGTTTGTTCCAGGCTCAAAGGAAAACACTGGTAGGAGGCACTTACACGGTGGAACCCTGTGTAGGAGAAATGTGCCCCTACATAGCCAGCAACATGTCATCCATTACATTAAAAATTTGTTTAACACCTGGCCGGTTTTTTAAGAGTTTCGAGGCGAGGATTGCCAATGATTCAGTTGCTTTTCGTGGGATATGACTTTATCTGACATGGACAAAAATCGAACGCTATTGTTTCTTCTACCGGGAATTTTCGTTTGTGATGGTGGCGTTGTACCTACGAGTCACCCTAAGTCGTGAAAACGTGGTGGTTATCTAGGATAGTATGATCGTAACTTGACTGTCTCACGCTAGTCGTACTAACCACAACCTAAAATATTCAACAGGTAGTGAACTTCCAACCTTTGATAAACTTACATTGATTGGAAGTCTAATCGTTCTGTTAGCGGCAAACATAACAACTACAAGCATTGATTTTCGGTCCAGGTCTATTAACCATATCAAACTAGACAATTCTTTAAATCACCGAGATGAAACGGCATCCCCAGTCAACGCTCTACAGCCATCCTGTCGAGACATGCAGTACTGACTTACCGAAGGCCAGGCTGTCGGCGATTGTCGTGAGGACCAAAAGGACGATGAGTCCGTGATGCATTTTCCTGTAGTACACAAATGTCCGCGTCCAACAAACCTTATTTAACTTATCGGGCTACGACCAATCCAGTCCAGCAGCCAATCAGTCATGGCAGCCAATCATAACGGAGAGTTTTCAACAAGCCAATGAGGTAGTTGGGTCGCGGAATATTGGGCTGCCAAGACTGACCTTACTGTCAGATGCTTCTTAATACAAAAATATCCCTGAGCAGAAGATTCCGTCGGAAAGTAACCCAGCCTATTTGGCGGTGATCAGTTGGAGCTAGTGTTCTGAAAATTAATTCTGTGTTCAGAATTGGCCGCTTTGTTTTGAACTTTACCGTATCTTATAAGCTTTGATTGGAATTCCTAATCTTTTACGTGGCTTAGTTCCTGCATTGCCTGACCTTGAAATGTCTGAATGAGCTCTGCGCAGCCTACTGGGTAAAGCTCGAAGCGAACGACCGGAAATTCCAAGGTTCAAACACAACCCCGGCATTTCGATTGCTCCTTTATAGGCTTGGCGGAACTGGCAGTATCTCAGCCTTGGTGCTTCCTTCGGGTAGCATTGCAGGCATGCATCGAAAGGGCGTTACAGCTGAACGATTATTTATTATTCTGAGTGCCCTTTGAATCGTTCTCCCCATGCCTGACTGGAAATATCCTCTTCATAGCAATGTTTTTTTAATGTCCTATATCGAGTGACCGATTGGTTTAGAATAAAATGATGTTTTGCAGCGAATCGCTTTGTTTGGTTAGAGTCCGACTAAACTCATTGAGGATAAACCCTCTTCGCTTTATGCAGCAAAGCTGTTTGGGCTCTGCGAACGTCACTCATGTCGACTTCATAAATTGGATGGGCGTTAATTCCGCTTCGACTACCTCAGTAGCACGAGTCAAATATTTCTACATATCACATCTTTCTCTGTTTCCATTATCAAACTGTCCAAAAACACCCAGGATTCTACCTGACAGATCAAGTTTT
>SJOL01009700.1:128967-146487 GCA_004794785.1 Opisthorchis felineus | reverse complement strand
TTTTTCAGCTAAAGGTTAGACTAGTGACAATCTTAGGACACCCAGGGCTGAAATAAACACGAGTGGGTCACACTTTTATTGTTGTCTTTGCAGAACATGTGACACGCAAGTTTCAGATGACTACCATCCAGGCCTGCTTGACTGACACAGAACACTAATGATTTCCTCATTTCCAAAGCCTTTGTTTCAACCAATCCAAGCTACCTATTCTGTCCGTTGGTTACGTACTATTCTGATGTTTCCTTTGTGGTGAATGTTGACTGGGGTCGTCGGCCTCATTTGTTTATTGAAAAACAATGCAGGTAGCTGCAGACACTTGTTTTCCTCCATTTAGACGCTTCAATTCGGCTAGAAAGCGCGGTTCTCTAGGTGATAACACCTCTTTTGATTTCTCCAGCTACAAGACGCAAAATGAGGGTGATGTGCATGTAAGATTAACACAGCCTACAAACATATACACTCGGTCAAAAGTTGTCCATGGCGCCAGACTAAGTGGTTCGAAATGTTTTAAATACTTGGAGTTAGTTGACAAATTTTGATTGTCGCGGCCTCAGTGGGTGTCCAAACGTTGATATTCTGGTTGTGTAGCGACACTCAGAACAAAGTCTGTGGATCTATTTGGTGACCATTTTGTGGTAGATGCCTAGCAGTCGACAACGCATTTTGGTAATATGACTTCTTGTGTTTAGGCACACTTGCTCGGTTGACCGTAAAACGTACGGCTTTACATTTCCCACCATGTGTTCCGGTAGGTACCAATCAGTTTTGTTCTTCTCATTAGCTATGTAACTTCAGGAGGGCTGATAGACTGCTTCACATGAAGTTAAGCACCCTGAACATCTCTCCGGTCGTCGGAGAAGAATTGGCCCCAGCTGTCAGGATAAGACGTAGATGTACGGCTATTCACGTGCTTTTGAGAACCAAAGTCGGTTTATGTTTGATGTCATTTGCCAATCAAAAGCATTTGAACTGCAAATGTAGGTGAACATTTTCCTTCTACGCACCTTGTACTGCAGCCGCGTGAAGCAATTCAGCATTGGGGGGTTCAGTGAGCTGTTTGGGCTTGCTAGCAAGCAGAGTCCTTTTCGGAAATGACCTTTCTCTCCGAAGTGCTCGGGTTGAAAATCCACTTTACCGCGTGGAATAGTGCTTTAACTTGCGCACGCTTGTACAGAGTTAGAAAGATCCACCTGCTGACAGCTTCATATGGACCTCCGAAAGGTAGAGCGTTGCAGAAGCTCATCTTGGCGGTTATTCCCAGGTCTGTTCGGAACAGGAACCTGTTTTATGACTCGTCTTTGGCTACGACGTTGATAACACTGAGAAGTCGTTACTCAATACGTGACCACCTGATGTGGTTTCCTCTATTGAAGGATAAGTGGCTGTCTGTCCTATCTAAGTGAGAGCGGGTCACACTACTGATTAGCCACTCGCGGCCAAAAGGTCACGTGGTAAACCACTGGCCGGAGGGTCGTGGCTTTGAAACTCCCCGAGTTTCGTGAGACGAGCACTGCTGATGATTCCCAACAAGGATGAAATAGCCCTACAGTGCTTCTCAGCTCTTCAGCATAGATTGGCTCCACTGACAGAATGAAATCTTTATCGGATACCTTCCTTTTCTACGCCTTCATACCAAATTATCAATACGATTTTGGCCTATTTTCTTGCTGATGGTCTTTGTCAAGAGAAAGTGAACACAAATTTCTCTACCCACATAAGAGGCAAATTTGAGAAGAGCCGTATTTGGTCTTACTGTGAGGGTGGTCTTTACATGTGGGTGAATATTTCGTTCGAATCTGGTCAGTATAGCATTCCATGTGTTAATTTGCCCTTTTTTCAGTCCCTTCTTCTAAAACATGAATAAATTGATGTTTTTCGGCACGCAAAGCATCATATACATGTCCACAAAAATTCTAGGGTTGAAAAAGAACTTTTTAAACAAAAAAACACTTTTCTTCGAGGGTTCCCGGACAAAGAACTACTGCTTAATAATATTCACCGTACATCATACCCATAAGTAGTACAGACAAATCAAAAGAACAAGGATATTACCTAGTTTAAGAAGACTTGTATGAAATCGGTTCGAAAGACAAATTGCAACCCCGTACTCTGCCGTCAGACCGGCATTTTAGCCATTTTTCGCTGGAAACGGAGTTCCTTGGTATGATGATAACATCGTCCATGTTGACGGTGTTTAAGATTCATGATCTAACAGGCACCCAGGCATGGCCTTGGATTAAAGGGTTGTAACCAATTCACGGACGTTCAGGATACCCGTCGGCAAAACGGAATCTTGATTGTCAGATACATACAGCATCCCGTTACAACCACCACACGTCCTGTGCCTTACACTAGTCACGTGATATAGCATTCTTGGATGAATGTTGCATCAGAAAAAGGAACACTAGACGTGTTTCAATGATTCATCTCCTGGCTGTCGCAGATTACCTATAGGATTAAACGGAAAAAAAGTGAACCAACTACCGCAAGAGAGACTTGCGAAGAGCAAACATCTGTGTGTTAGAACAATGAACGTTGAACACCCAGCTGATCAACTGGATTATCTGGGGGCATTCGCCCGGTGTTTGCTATCGTCAGACCAGAGCTGAACACTCGACCAATTTAGCTGGAAAGATTGAAGAAATCTTTTTGTTCACAAAGTTCTGGTGTGGAGAGTTGGATATCAATAGCGTCGGTGGTTGCGAGGTTGCGTAAGCTGTGAATTGGTTTTGCGGCACCTCATACACGAAATAAACTACAGTATTCCGAAGTGCGCTGTATCATCTAGGTAGACAAGAATAAGACTTTGGATTTCGCCTCCACCTTCCAGGGTTATCCATGTTAAGCAGTGTTCTGTATTCCGCTTACAGATGTGTGGAACCATATGACCTACGTAACTTTCACCACATACGCACTTGAATTCCAATCAGTACTTTTGGTTTTCCAGTTCCACTGTTGCTTCTGATCATGAGCTGAAGCATTTCCAACCGAGATATTAGCTATCCGCGCCACTTGTTTTGCCTTACAGTCACGACATTAACTGCCACCGAAGACCATCTTGCCCCGTGAAAACGCCTTTGGAGTGCACGAGATTCGTATTGTCGGGTTCCATGTCATCAGTGTCATGGCAAACTGTTTGCTTGTGTGTTTCCCACGACTATCCGACTAGTCCCCTGAAAAAACGCGGCATGACATAGCCCGCGCTTTGTAAGATTTTGGCGTTGAGGAAGTACATGAAAAATGATCATTGTATACAAAACAACTGGAGTTGATACGAAATTAGATGACTCGCCTGTCTTGGCTATCCTTATTTCTAAGTGATTAATACTGACTGCGTGGTTCTGTCCTCTTGTCTGCAAAGTAGTACTTGAGGGAAGTTTCGCATTTGTATTGTCAAAAGCAGCTCGTAAATGCAGTGCTTTTGAGAGGGTGGCCTCTGTAGGAGAGGAAACTATAGGAAGAATGGATGGTTCTCGATGAGGAGGTCGCTTGAGGGTGGTGTGGAGAGGTTTGCTTTAAAATCACAAACGGTCCACAATGACTTCAATTTCCTGTGTTCACCTTGCCTGTTATTCGGGAGTAACTCAGTCGTCCTGCTGCATCAACGGTATTACTAGTCGCAGCTAATTAGTTTCGTGAAATTGGCCCATTTT
Organism: Opisthorchis felineus; assembly: GCA_004794785.1. NCBI lineage: Eukaryota > Metazoa > Platyhelminthes > Trematoda > Opisthorchiida > Opisthorchiidae > Opisthorchis > Opisthorchis felineus. Next base: position 142,834 of record SJOL01009700.1, on the reverse strand, counting down.
TGAACACCGCTAGGTTCACAGTTTTCCTGGAATCATGACCCTAGTATCATAGGCCTTTTGCTCGTGGGCCTCACAGTCTTGGAGAACTTTTAAATTAATTCTAAATTTGGTAGTTGTTCATCCTGAACTTGCAACATTCAAATTGACCGGGCTCGGACCAACTCATTTTGTAGTCAGCTTTCCTTAGTTTTCCACTCTAGGGAACAAGTGTGGCCGGATTCTACTACATTCCTAATGTAAATAGCCTGTTTTGACCGGTTTTTCTTGTCGTTTTTACTACTTCAATGCGTAGCACAAACTGTCGACTAATCCGTTGTATTGAATAGTTCCGTTCAACTGGATTTGTTTGAGGATGGATGTGGAATTTGATTGATTTGGATGATCAGAAATCACAAACGAGGGGCCAAATCTTTTCGCTAGGGCATCCTAAGCAAGCAGTTCCGCTCAGTGTAATATCTTCAAAGAAGAAATACGATATTCAGGTAGTATCAACTCAGAAATAAACTCGCATAGTCTGAACAAAAGCTCTACACAGGAATTCGGGAATTAGCAAACATTTTCATGGGAACGAAAGCTCAGCAGAATGCTTAAGCATGTGTTGAGAAAGATGGTATCACGTGTCTCGTCAACGCCATCTTCCAGACGATTTCTCAATATTTTATTACAATGTGGATAAACTTGGCATTCCGCGACAAAACGCAGCGCAAACGGTTGGGTTACGTTTTATTGTGTTGCATGCCTGAGTTACCCCAGTTGGCGAACTTCAAGAGCACTCAAACTGTGTGCTCATTTAGACACCAAGTTGGTTTTAACGAGGGACCCGGCTGAATCTCTCCTATAAGGTGTTCTTTAACTGAATGTACTGCACAAGAACCACCTCGTGTTTCAGTTGGTACAATGTTCGAGATACCGCAGTGTATATTCTCGAAGGAGACTAATTACTAGGATTTCTGCAGCCTTTGGAGTAAGTTCCATTCAAACTAGTTTTCACAGACATCCACTCATTCACTGATACATGCTACTTGAGTTCCCCTGACTCCTAAGATCACCCTGTTGGTTTCGTTTACAACGGGCCGGTTCAGAACGCCTCATGTGTCTCACCCGGCTTGTTTCAGTCGGGTTTGGAATAGCATATGCGCTCAGTCCAAGTCTCGTTTCGCTATTTAAGTCAAAGTCCGCAGTAATTCCTAAGTAAAAGCTAGCCGCTGGACCACTAACAGTGCACAAATCCAAATTGATTTGCAAATGAGTGTATTCCTGTTTTCTCTGGTTTTGACAACCACTCCAATTAGTTTGAGTATTGTGAAGACGATTCATTAATTAGCGTAGGAATCTGGGTATATGCAATTACCAAGGAAAATTAGCTACCTCAGTACCAAGGATCCACAAAAACTAATTGGCTCACTAATGAGGATGGCCTTACAGACTAATGAGTGGCTTCTCCGTGGATGTTGGGAGACAATGACCGTTGAACTGGCATATCACTTTAGCCAGTAACGACCGCACTGCCTTTTTATGAAGAGGACTGTTTAAATAAAGTTCTTTGCTTTAGAGGAGGAAATAGTCCCTGGACTTCTTAAAGCTCGGCTGACACCCAAAAATTATCGCGTTTCGCATGTTCATTTTTTGTATCTCGAATAGCATGCGCATTTTCTGGGCTATAACTTCGTGATAATAAGAGTTTTGTGGGGTTTTTGCATTTCTGTATCCACTTTCTTGTCAGCCGACAGACACGATGAGCTGTGCTGAGAGAAATATGCTGTAAAATATTATCTATTTATATTGACATTCGCCCACGGGTTCCAAAAGCTCAAGTGTCCATTTTCGGTCAAATTGGAAACTAGGACAGTGAGTGAACAGCAAAAATGTCGGCATAACACAGGTCGCAGGATATCATCTAACGAACACTTGTCGCCGAATACGAAGAACTTACTTCAACCATGTGACGGCGTCTTGAGGACGTCACCATAATCATCATCATCATCATCATCATCATTACCATTATCATCATCATCATCAACATCCACAACATAACATCTGCTTAGCGGTGATGCTTCGCTACCGTACAACAATAGGTTGTTTGAAGAAAACAATATAAATGGAAATGGAATGGACTTGATGTTGGTCTACCACAATCCTTCCGAGGTGCTTACACCTACACGCACTCGTTCAGGTAATTTGGATAGAACTTGAAAACAGGAAGACCACCGACGTCGGTTAGCAGCCAGGTCTTGCAGCATCTCTAACCAGGCACATTGACGATAACGCGGACCCCATTATGGAAGACGGGTCAAACCGACAGCATCCAGACTTTCCGTAATCTCTTTCATAGCCCTCTGACAGGTTGAAAGGTTGATCACCTCTATACTTGCACAGTTATGAATCCGGTTCGGAAAAAGCACACTTTTTGGCAAACGAGGAATCGGAATGATCAGTACATGGCCCAAACCAGAGCAGCTTCTGCTGCTGGACACATTCTCCAATAGAAATCCCCGTTACGCAACCGAAGACTCGATTTTTACTTGTCTCTATGTGGATTCGCAGGCAGCGGCTTACACGAGCTAGGCTTCAGATACAGCGGTTCCCGAATGACCAAAGACGTTTTGATTAGGCTGTATGAAGAAATCACGTCTAATGGCCTCATACTAGGATGTACCCCTCTGCCGCGTAGGTATCTCAAATTAGCAAACGCGACCCAGGGCTTAGAGGTGCGTGCATTAAGCCCATCTGTCACACTACATTCAGGACGGATAAAACTCCCAATATCAAAAAACCTCTACTCATACTACTTGGGTGCACTTATTTCCGTCAACCTAAATGAATAAACTCTCGGGCTTCTGTCCAAGGCTGGAAAATTTCACGGGGTTGTTCAAGAAACTTCGTGGTTCTGAAATAACCAAAACGCCTTCGACAACCGACTTTAGTGTGTTCAGTTATTGAGTAACCCGATTGCTCAGAAGTCCCAACCTAATGTTGGCAACTGGGATGAAAGAGATGAAGACAGGAGTAATCAAGCGCTTCGTAAGAAATAATCACAACAATCCTGAAGCGCACTAAGTTCCATGATATTTTCAACCTTAATACGGGGTTGCTGGAAGAACCAAACACAAACACTGCGTGCGTGCTCACTTGATAATAAATACTAAACTATACAGAGCTCACACCTTTCCTTAAATTTCTCTCTGTCTTCGCGTCAAAACGTTTTATAAAAATCTTAGGAGAGGCAGCTGCGTTAACCTTCTTCCAAAGGACACTGTGCCATTATATCAAAGTTGAATGAAACTACCATAACGTTCAATTAGTTATCTAGTTCTAACTTGACCAGCCTATTCCTAGGTAGATTTGTCGCCGCAAGCTGCTGAAAATACAACAAGCCACCGTACAGTCAGAGGCCGGACCATCTGACTCTACCTAACTGGCTACGAGACACCTGAGGACCTCCATGCTATGTACACTCCATGCTATGACCTTGGTCACTTGTTTGAACTTTGTGTACTTTATTTGACTATCAAGCGTTGGAGACTCCCATGAGTTCCTCATATCCAACTGGGCTAACCCAGACTGTGCAGATTAAAATGAGCTGCGTGAAATTCAGTAGTTCAAAAACTTTGCACAGGATGTTGTATTTTAAAGCCCAACCAATATACACCAAGTATCTTCTCCAGGCAAGCAGGGCCACTGGAATGAAGGCCAACATTTTATTCAGGGTTTGGACAAATAGATCTTAAAAACAGCAAATCCGAACATATATTTTTGCCTTACTTCTACGTCCTGATGGTGAATGGAAGTTAACAGGGATTTTAAGCAAAAACGGATATTGAAACAGTGATGCTTCGTCACCGAAACCACCAAACATTTAATCGGATTCACTGTGCTTTATCGATTACCTACTCAAACTGTGAACAATCAACACACGGCACACAGCGTTTTTAACTGGGTCCCGATCTTCAGTTAAGCAAACATTTTACAAATATTTACCACCTCATTTTCACGACTTCGATGACACAAGAGCACAGGTTTCCCCTGAGAACTAGTACGCTCTAATTTGCGTCAGCCGAATTCTAACTGACACAAGTCTCGTCTCATAAGAAGTGAATAAACTTCCATCTCCCGTACTCAGTGCGACAATCCGGAGAGAAATGGGTAGCATAAACGTCGTGACATTGATTAATAGCCATATCGTTCAGTATCTCCAGCCAAGCACAGGGAGGGTAACATGGACCCCATCCTGGAAGGATTTGCTATCCTTGTTCACTGGTTCAAAGCCAACTCACGTCTATTCGACTTGGAAGAATGTGATCCACTCTTCATCTGACACACAAATACCCTCTCAATAATACTAAGCTAATCCTGGTTACCCCACTGCAATATGAAAACTGACTTGAGTCCCATGAACTTTCTCAGACATTTGGATTTCAACTCTGTTCCGTAAAGTCAATTGTTTGTTTCGAGAAATCACTGTAGTTCAAAGTTACCTGCAATCATCCCAGAATACATGCGAAGTATGAGGTATACGCGTAGCAAACACCATTTAAGAATGATCAGAGAACTTTTGGAAAGCCATGGCGTAAACAACCAACAGTGTTCGGGTCACGTTCAGACGAACTCAGTGGCAATGGCTGTGAGAATAGAAAATGTGCAAGTTTTTCAGTGAAAATCCAAGGTAATCGTGACATCTGTCATTCATTTCGTGATTTTTTGCACGCTGGGACTCCGCTTTTTGCGTGGTAAACTGGACCTAGAACTGGATTTCTGGATCAGTGGCAGCCCACCATGATTTTGGCTTGGTTATTCACTACTGATTTCCAGCTGAATTTCTGACACTTTCTGAGGTGTTTCATGCTTATTGAGAGTCATCAGCAGAGCGCATTTCAGGAAACTCTAAGGCATCCTGAACCCGCGAGTGGCTCGCAATTAGATTGGATATAGCACCACCCATCCATCCATCACGTGGCCACGTAAGGAATGGCTCCTCGAGTGACGACTTCTCAGAAGGAAGTTTCACACATCCAGTGAAATGATCCTTCCTCTGAGATACATTTAGAATTTAGTAGTAAGAGGTCATTTGGAGATTTTACTGGAGACTTCTTCTAATGTTAGTGAAACCAACCGGTGTTGAAGAGCCGAGAAGCATTCCACAGCTGTTTTCTCCTTACTTGGAATCATCAGTAGTGCGCATGCCAAGAAACTCCAAGGAGTCTCGAACCCGTGCCACCCATGCTGCTTTCTTGAACGCCTGACAATTGAGTCACGAGCGCCTGATCAGCAGTATGATTAACTCATATTGTGTCGCTCACTGAACTTAGCCTGGGATGCTATTCTCTTAAATTTTGCGGAGACTTATCAAAGCCTAACAATTACGTCCGGCAATCTAGATCATCAAAAATTCAAGGGTTGGAGAACGATAACTGAGTGTGTAATTTTTCCTAAAAGACGAAAATATACACTTTACAGTGAGCTGATTTGCGTACGCCATGGTGCTATGTATTTATGCATGGACACGGGAACCCATTCCACGCGCACAAACTTGAGACAGTCTGAGTGCACTTAAACAACAATTTAGGGTGGAGTGGAGAAGTACAGATAATCGTGGAACAAAGCTCAGTTGCGAAGGGCTTTCTCTAATAGGGGTATGAGCACATTGTCAGTGAAGACTAGGGTGATGGATTCCGGACAAGGGAGAAACTATCAAGAAACTAAAAGTTCGTCTTGAAAAGAAGGGCAAGGGTATCTTTACGTATTTGCAGCTCAGTAATGACAGTCAGTGAAAAATCGGGGGAATACGGGAAATCTAAATGTTCATCTACGTATCCAAATAAGCACTAATGCAGATAAAGGAAAATCGCCATTGGTACATTTTTTCAGATGGGGGCCTCACTAATCATTACATGACGGAATATTTCAGCTTTTTATCAAACCGAAGGTAGCTATGTTGCACAAAGAGGTAGCAAGCAGGTAGTGTGTAGCTAGTGATAAAAGTTTGATTGATACAGGGGCCACATGAAAAAACGATGAACAGCTGTGATCCAAAAAGCTATCCAAATTGTTTGTTCTAGAAGCAAAATACAACCTTTTATCCCGGCACAAGTGAAAACGGCCTGAACCAAGCACCACGGTTATCGGTAAATCGGGGTGCTAATGTGACTAACAGCATAGCAAAAAAATGTCTGAACAAGCATTTAACACTTACCGGAATAAAAGCAATGAGCAAGGCTTGTGCAAAGCCTATGGATTTAAATCCTGAACCAAGAGCTTCACTTACTCTCATTCTCAAGGAGCTGTCAGAATTAGGCCACACAGCCAGTTAGACAGAAACCCGGTAAAAGCCAGGCCCAATCTACGTTTTACAATGTGATATTACGGCATCATGCTAAGAGCTCATGGAAAATCTAGGAAAATGTCGCGGTCCCAGCTTTCGATCTGGTGGATGTTGGTGAGCTGAGTAAAAATTTGGGACGACCTGGATGAACCTGGGAGTTTCACGAAAGAAGTGAAAAATGTTCCCTAACTTCCAATAAGAATGCTTTGCTCTTTCAGAATGTCTAGAATGCAATTTGCCAGCTCCAAATAATTATCGGCATTCATCGCCAAAATGGTTAGGAAGCAATAGTTCTGACGAAGTTTCTGTGAATTGTTACTTTCTCTTCCACTTAATGTAAGGGCAACTCCAATGAAATTCCTCAGACAACTCAAAATCTGATGAACCTGGTGACAGTAAGATTTTTATCATAAGCTAATCCGTGTTTGTGCTTAAGACAATTTGGCACAGTCAAGCTAAGCACCTGGTAGCGTCCTGGACGCGGAATCCACGAACATGATGAGACATCCTCCGCACCCGTCGACGAAGCAACAGAGAACTGATCGATACCTGTCGGAAAAAGGGTCTCGTAGACGTTGGCGCGAGGACTCGTTAAAGCACTCTGTAAAGGCGATGGCGCCAACGGAGCCACGTGACGCCCATACTGTATAATGGATTTCGGGCAATACCGTGTTAACTTTTAATTGCCGAATTTTGGTCTAAATTAGGCCTATTAATTGTGACGCCATCTATCGCCGTGTGCAATACGCGCCACTTTTGAACACCATATTTCAAGGCTGACAAGCGAGGATACGTCCGTAAGATAACCGACGGCTCATGTAAGGCTAACACGTCAATCTGCTTTATCGCCCTATCCAAACATGATCGAATATCATGGGTGTGTTCGCTAACTTATTAGGGGCAAACTAACTGAAGTCGGGCATGACCTAAATACGTTTGGGCACTCATGGCTACGTAAGCCACTGATGACAATAACACAGGTCAGTGGTGTAACGAAATACAACCAATGAATAAAAATCACAAAGGAGAATTACAAGCTGCCTCGTGTACATTCTCCTGAGCGTTGTTGAAATACAACCGAGCAATTTCCCAAACGCTTTATTCTCTTGCGCGGCTTCCAAGACTTATTGGTCTTTTGTCGTCCCAGAAAAAGCTTTATGGAATTGAACCGGTAACTAAACGGGAAATAATTCTGTGAGATGCTCAAGTCAGGGCATTTTTCAGCTCGATCGTCCTACATGGAGTGGTGAGCAGGAATGACGTCAGAGAGAGGCGGTCATAGATTAGCTGTAGGCGCAGGGGCACAAAGATACTGGTGCAAGTGTGCACACCACTGAGAAAACATATGAGTAGTGTCTGGTCAGTTGCCACAGCACCGTCCCCGCATAAAATGGAAAGTGGGTGAGGAAAATATGGAGCAGCATCGCAGTGCTTGTTCACTGTTGCTTACCATTCTAAGAGAGATCAAGAGGATGGTTGAGAATACTCAGTTTTCAAATAATCTGTGGAAATAAGATTTTTACTTTCGTGTTCAATAGCCTGCATCGGCTAATGTTGTTTTGGTTAGTAAGCCACTCCCCAATCAAGGACGCCCTTCCTTTCATTTGGTACCGGGACCAGGATACAAATGTAGGTCCGGTGGCTGCAACCTTTTGGGGATTTGGATATCTGAAATTTCATGGGGGAGTTCGAGGACGTAGCCGGATAGATGAAACGCATACGGGCCAGGGTAATTTGGCAGCAATGATGGCCTTCCTCAGACGTCGGCCGAGGGCAGCCCTGGTTGCGGCCAGAAGAGGCCCTGTTAAAGTGGACTGGGTGGGTTGCGGATAATGCACTGGCACATGTTACGATGCATACTGTAATTGAGATGAACGAGAAGGAGGACTTTTGCCTAAGCAATACAGAGGCAGGGTTGACTGAGGAAGCGAGGAAACAAAGCTGAGTGCAAACCGTGCGCGGTAGCACTAAGTTCAGTGGGTGGATACTAACAAAAACTAACAGGTTGCTACTCTATTCAATACCCATCGGCAAAATGTCAGAGTAGTAAAAGTTTCTGATTAGCCAAGACGCGCAGCAGACAATTTTGCGCACAGGTTTTTTCAACATCACAGAATCCGTTGTATACTTAATACGGGGCAAATTAATGACACCGTGCAGGTTGGTCGAGCTTGAAGTTAAACCCAACGCTACTGTGAGCATGCTGCGTATCCAAAAACTTTCGCTTTGTAATTTTCGTCAATGAATTCTGTGGAGGAAGAGTACGCCGAACTGTTCATAGGAAATGAAGATCTGCTGGTCTTCCGCCTGCGGATCGAGCATGAAATTCTCCCTAATATGAACGCTTTAAACCGTAAGTCCCCCGTCATGCACTGCTCCAACTGTGCTTGAAAATGACACAGTCGAGGAAACCAACAGTGGGTAAAACTCCCCGGTGATGCTACTTAAGAGACAAAACGGGAAATCTTGACTTTGCGTAGATTTTTGGTGCCTGAACTGGCTTTGAATTGGATTTTAGCCGTTCTTTCGGTCGTGGGGATTTTTTAGTTGCCCCAGCAACCCCGATATTTCACCATGTCCAACTTACTTTATAGATAACCATCAAGTCAAGCGGTCGGAATAATTCGACGATCACGGTTGAGGAAACCCAATATCAATTTGGCAGAGTGCCATTTAGTTTTTTGGGTGCCATCCACTTTCCCATTTTCCCATTCACTTAAAAATGCGTTTAAAGAGTGGCCTATAGACACTGGATCTGGTTCACTGCATCTAATATGGCCTCCGTGCGGCAACAAAAGACGTAAACTGCGTTGAAGTTTGCATTCGAACAACTTAGGTTCTTGTTTCGCTGGTTTTGCGATTTCGCAACCTTTGCAGAACTTACAAAACTTAATGAATTTGTAATTCTGCCGTTAGATATGTTAACAGTGAGAGCATTTTCGTACAATACCGTAGGCACATTCGCATAACAGGGGAAGTGGCGCTCAAAACAAATTACCAAATTTCAATTTTGTAATTTTTTTGTAGTTTCTGGTGTTATTTTGGTAAAAGTTGCAGTTAAACTAACTCCGCTGTCGCAAGGAGCCCTTTTGACTAGTTGACGCATTCCTTTCCTGCTCTTTGTTTTACCTCTTTGAGAAGCGTGCTTCAAAACAAAATCACAGCTCAACGGTACCAAGTTTGAACGGGGTTGTATTTTTATGAACTTCGGATAATTCCCACTCTTTATGTCACCGTCCCTATTCCACGGAATTCCCAGTACCCACAAACCCCACCAGTCATGCTTTTATTCTGACTGTAAATTTATGATCATGCCTGAAGGTATGCCACCCACTAGTTGGGAATAAACATTATTATTATTATTAAAACACGTTTTTACGGTTACGTTTTCATGCCGTTCCAAAGGCTTAGTCAAACATGCGATCGGTCGATCATCAGTTAGTGTGGTCTCTCTTCACCTTTGGATCTTGGATTCATTCCATCCTGCAAGATGCATCCCCTGCCTTACTCGGGTCACCCAACATGTCGAGACTTACCGTCCTTGGGCCCCAGCTTCACCAGTGGAGGCAGTACGACGCGTAGAACTACCTAAATTCTTCGCACTGTGCAAAAGTGGGTAAGGTATCCTCTTCTTATCTACTTCTCGCAACTGACACTTCTTTCTCTTAGCCGGTGCCCCTTGTTCTGCATGCATGTTTGATGTACTACTAATAACATGTTAGTATGCAAAATTGCTGGGAGTTTAAAAAAATGAGGCATGATCAACCCGCTAAAATTTTTGCATGCCAACCAAAATCAGCAAAGCGGTCGTTCGAAGCTGTCTCTTCGTCCTTGTGATGTGAAATTTTTTTAACCATTCACTTGCCTAGGTTTTGCTAGTGAACATATAGACCCTCATGTGCCTGTTGAAGTAATGATACTAGCTGTAAGGAGAAATAGCAGTTTGCATCTCGGATTTACGTCTTGCATTTGAAATGAATAAGCTCATGGAATTCGCAGTTTGAGAGGAAACAGACGCAAGTGTTATTTTGGTGGATAAAATATCGCCATACCGTATGATCGAGGGGACAGGAAGGGCCAAACCTCAAGCGAACACTAAGATATTAAAAGCTGGGGAGGGGGTTCAGTGGATGGAAACAAATTTGCCCCAACATCGGTTATATTCACATTAGTGTTTCGTTTTAATTTGACGGAGAGCGCAAAGCTGAGGTTGTGAAGAAAATAGCCGGGCCTTCAGACAGGGTACGGTAGTGCCGTGTCATTATTTTTATAGCATACTTCTTCTTCGGGCGGCCTCGTAACGGAGTTGCTTTTAGATAAGATGGGCACTTCCGCGGCCGGCAGGATTCATTTTGTAGATCGACAGGGGGGGAACCAGACCAAAGCGGAAACATAGGAATTTTGGTCCAGTTAGAGATCCATGCGGATAGAAGGAGGGGTAGTTGGAGGAGTTACCGCTGAAGATGGGAAATTGAGAATAGGAAACAGTGTGATGAGATGATTGGAGCCCGGCGGATGTGGGTGAATATTCGATCATACAGAGTTAACCGCTGGAAAAAATCTAAAGTTTGGTGGGCTAGTGTATTATGATAGGACTTTTAATGAGACCTAATGGGGGAAGAGTGGTTTTGACTGAGTTGGGGATCAGAAGCTGGCTTAAATTACTAATATAATGCTACCACCACAAAGAAACCCAAAGCAAGTCAGTACAAGTGATATTCTGCTAGGCTACTACGGAGTGCACTCTGATAGCGACAAAGAGGCAAGCAGCGGCGGCGTAAGGCATGCCTTGCGGTTTCCACTGAACATCAGTCGGTCAGCAGCCACAAAGCCAAGACAAGAGTGGTTGCACGATTTGGAATGGGTGGGGTTTAGTCGGCGTGGTGCCGGTCTTAGAGTCTAGCCGTAGGACTATTTATAAGGACAAGTATACAGTTGGTTAGCCAGAGACTGGTGGTAGATTGTAGCTCAGGTGCAGTGTCCAGTCGAAGAGGCACTGCTTTACAGACGGGCAGCTAGTATCTTTAGAAGCAGCGGCCACATAAGGAATGGTGGAAGTGGAACTTTGTGGATAGTAAACAAGAAACTTGGAACAAAAATAATATGCTACGTGAACTAAACAATACCACGACTCGGGAAGGAAGGTCAAACTGAAATTTCGGGTGTCTGCTCACTCAGCCACGGCTGTGAGCTTAGGACAACATGTAGCACATGGTGAGAAAGGCCAGAAAGGGCTACTTGTGAATACCGGCGTTGTAGGTATACGTAGCCGGTGGTAGTCATTGCCTGGAGATAGAGGGATGGGCATGTAAATGTCTCCTTTGTTGGCGAGGTTGACTTGATGTTGAGTAACCATAACTGCGAAAAAGGTGACGATATCTTTGCATGTTGGTGTAGCGGAGAGAGCCGAAATGGTATCTTCAGGCTACCTATGCATTCTTACCAGATAGGACAGCCTTTTCCCGTAGTTTGCAGAATTGCCAGATATAGGACGCGCACGAGACGAGGCCAGGCCAACGGCAGCATGTAGACAACAAAGGATTTTCTGAATTAAAGCCAGACACGGACTCACGGATGTTTAGAAAAGCAATCGTGCCACTGGAGTATTGGCGGGTATACAAATGCACCGTGGTGCAACGTAACATAGCGACCCTCCAGGAAGAGCGTACCCCACTACCACACAAAGCTTTCATCGCTCATAAATGCTACTAGATCTGCAAGATGGCTGCCTACCAAACCACCCTTGATGCGGCTTTTGCATCGATAAATAACTCTGCAAACTGTTGTCCTTCAGTGTCACAGTCTAGGCCGTCAGTACGGCTCTGTCGGACAGCAAACGGTCGCTTAACCTGGCAGGTCAGGGGGCTAATGAAACGAAGTAAGCACTGGGACAGTGGGAGTAAAACAAAGTTCTTCAGAGTGTTCACAATAAGGCTGAACGGTGATAGTGCTTTGTTGTTGCCCGCCTTGCCGATCAGAAGAAAACAACGACTGTAATTGTATGAGTGATTGCATGGACAGTAGAGCCAGCTGAGTACTCCATTCATGGCACATCACTGAACAATACGATGCTGTGAACGATGCCAGAAACGAGCGCTTCTCATTCATTACAAGAGTTCGGCAGATTGATGAATAAAGTAGGGGATTTTAAAGCTGGTTTCCAGAGTGAGTTTTACAAACTGTTGATGGTTAGCTGTTAAACTGGGTTTTCTGTGAAATGGGCGGCGAATGTAAGCTCAGAGGCTGCGGACTGTGGTCAATTGGTAACTCGCCTGTTTGGAACCATAACACCCAAGCCTTGAGGTTCGCCTCTGGAAGAGCAACGCTTGACGGCCAGTTAGGATTACTTCTTCCGCCGGCAATAATTCGGAGTCGACGGCATGAGGCTTGAAATTTTTGAAAAGCCAAGGGACTGGAGTTAGTTTACTGCTGATAGTGCTGATAGTGAAGGATTAGAAATGTCATTATGTTTTTAAAAAGCCATTTACTTCATGTTGCCACTCACGCAAGCAGTAGAGAGCAGTGTGCGTGTGATATTTGGTTGGCGAAACGGGATTTAGTGTGGTGCAACCTCAGCTGAGACCAAGGTGGCTACAGATTTGCACGTTGATGTAACCCATGGGTGCTGCGGAGTTTCGTCAGGCTATACCATGGCGTTTAAAAAAATTTACCAGACAAAATGTCAGTTTCTATGTAAGAATTTTAGTAATTTGTTACGGGAAAGGATACCGAGTTGTAAAATTTTACGAGAAAAACAAGGTAAAGAGTGCTCATTATATTGTGGTAGAAGATATCAAAGATGCGCTTTGGTTTTTTTTTTGGGGGGGGGGGGAGATTTCGCCTTATCCCGTAAAGCCAGCAAGGATGAAAAATGTTGTAGAATATCTAGAGAAAGGAGGTGTAACAGGGTAGGACTTGGAGGGACAGTCAGGTCATAACTGATCGCGGTGCAAGAAACGACGCAGTGATCAATTCCTGGGAAGCGTAAACCAACGGCAGCTGTAGCTAGATGACCCATGTTTGGGAATATTAGGTCAAGGGTATGTAGGCCACGAGTGAAGCCACGTGACATCTGTTACCAACTCTCTACACCAACTTGGGAGAACAGCGAGACGTACACGGTAAGGCCCGTAGTGGAAAACCGGGAGATATCTGGCAGGTTGGAGTTACCCAGCACAAATTTGGACGAATGCGGGAGGGCATGCTCAGAGGAGATAATACGGAGCAGGTCAGCATTAAAGGCAGAAGAGGAGGCTGTAGGTAGTTAGATGCAAGCTACTAGTGTAACGGTGGGTACTACTGATGAGGCATGTGAGTATTACGTGTGTTCTGGTAACTTCGCCTTGATCTAATGGAAGGTGAGATTTATTACGGAATTTGTGGAGCTACTTTGCAGTTTTTGCTTGCAACTGTGCGATAGTCAATGGATATCCAGGAGAGTTCAAGAAGACGCGTTTGAGAAGAAGATGGATATTTCGTTTTTAAAAACAACATGCAAATGAGAGTTTAACCTTCCTGTCCAATAGTCTGTAACCGTTTAGTTGGCGT